>JAVJGG010000081.1:8322-23889 GCA_035590195.1 Aviceda cuculoides
CGCCTGAGAACTACGAGCACAAACGCTTAAAACTCTAAGGACTTGGCGGTGCCCCAAACCCACCTAGAGGAGCCTGTCCTGTAATCGATAATCCACGTTACACCCCACCGCTCCTAGCCCAAGCAGCTTACATACCGCCGTCGTCAGCCCACCTCCCCTGAGAGCCCAACAGTGGGCCCAATAGCTCCACCCGCTAAAAAGACAGGTCAAGGTATAGCCCATGGAGCGGTAGAGATGGGCTACATTTTCTAAAATAGAAAACTATACGGAAGAGGACATGAAACAGCCCTCAGAAGGCGGATTTAGCAGTAAAATGGGATAATAACGCCCTATTTAAGCTGGCCCTGAGGCACGTACATACCGCCCGTCACCCTCCTCGTAGGCCATAGCCCCCCCATACCTAATAACCCAACCTGCCAAAGATGAGGTAAGTCGTAACAAGGTAAGTGTACCGGAAGGTGCACTTAGCATACCAGGGCGTAGCTATAAACCAAAGCATTCAGCTTACACCTGAAAGATACCTACCACCCCCTAGGTCGCCCTGAAGCTAAACTCTAGCCCAACCACATCACTAATTAACAGCCAAAACCCCCTTTATACACAAACTAAAACATTCTCCTAACTTAGTATAGGCGATAGAAAAGTTCTCCTAGGCGCATTAGAGACCTGTACCGTAAGGGAAAGATGAAATAATAATGAAACCCTAAGCAACACACAGCAAAGATAAACCCTTGTACCTCTTGCACCATGATTTAGCAAGAATAACCAAGCAAAACGAATTTAAGCTTGCCCTCCCGAAACCCAAGCGAGCTACTTGTAGGCAGCTACATCTTGGGCGAACCCGTCTCTGTTGCAAAAGAGTGGGATGACCTACCAGTAGAGGTGAAAAGCCAACCGAGCTGGGTGATAGCTGGTTGCCCGTGAAATGAATCTAAGTTCATCCTTAATTCTTCTCCAAGGACTATCAACCAACCCCCATGTAGCGAATTAAGAATAACTCAAAGGAGGTACAGCTCCTTTGATAAAGAATACAATCTCCCGCAGCGGATAATGCAATTTACTCTTACTAGCCTGTAGGCCTTCAAGCAGCCACCAACAAAGAATGCGTCAAAGCTCTTATCCTAAAGATATTAAAATAACACAACTCCCTCCTCACTAACGGACTAACCTATTTACAATAGGAGAATTAATGCTAAAATGAGTAACCAGGACTACCTCCTCTAAAGCGCAAACTTACATCATTACATTATTAACAGAGCCCAGTTAATACATCAACCTCAACAAGCACACACATTAAAACCACCCTGTTAGCCCAACCCAGGTGCGCCCACTAGAAAGACTAAAATCTGCGAAAGGAACTAGGCAAACCCAAGACCCGACTGTTTACCAAAAACATAGCCTTCAGCAAACCTAGTATTGAAGGTGACGCCTGCCCAGTGACTTCCCCAGTTCAACGGCCGCGGTATCCTAACCGTGCGAAGGTAGCGCAATCAATTGTCCCATAAATCGGGACTTGTATGAATGGCTGAACGAGGCCTTAACTGTCTCTCGCAGATAGTCAGTGAAATTGATCTCCCTGTGCAAAAGCAGGAATAAACACATAAGACGAGAAGACCCTGTGGAACTTAAAAATCAGCAGCCACTATAAACAAACACCTACCTACCAGGTATTCACCCACAAACCAAAATACTGGCTCACATTTTTTGGTTGGGGCGACCTTGGAGAAAAGAAAAACCTCCAAAAATAAGACCATACCTCTTAACCAAGAGCAACCCCTCAATGTACTAATAGTTACCAGACCCAATAAAAAATTGACCAATGGACCAAGCTACCCCAGGGATAACAGCGCAATCTCTCCTAAGAGCCCTTATCGACGGAGAGGTTTACGACCTCGATGTTGGATCAGGACATCCTAATGGTGCAGTCGCTATTAAGGGTTCGTTTGTTCAACGATTAACAGTCCTACGTGATCTGAGTTCAGACCGGAGTAATCCAGGTCGGTTTCTATCTATGCTATACTTTCCCCAGTACGAAAGGACCGGAAAAGTAAGGCCAATACCATAAGCACGCCTTCTCCATAAATAATGCCCCCAACTAAATTATAAAAGGAACCTCCACACAATCCCACAGTCCCAGAGAAGGACCGCTAGCGTGGCAGAGCCCGGTAAATGCAAAAGGCTTAAACCCTTTCCCCAGAGGTTCAAGTCCTCTCCCTAGCTCCACCCTAAATGGCCTACCCCTCCACCCTAACCTACCTTGCTATGACCCTATCCTACGTAATTCCAATTCTGATTGCAGTAGCTTTTCTTACATTAGTTGAACGAAAAGTATTAAGCTACATACAAGCTCGCAAAGGCCCAAACATCGTAGGCCCCTTCGGACTACTACAACCCGTGGCCGACGGCGTAAAACTATTTATCAAAGAACCCATCCGCCCATCCACCTCTTCTCCCCTACTCTTTACCATAACACCCGTACTAGCCCTTCTCCTAGCACTAACCATCTGAATCCCCCTCCCCCTCCCATTTTCCCTCGCCGATCTAAATCTCGGACTACTCTTCCTCCTAGCCATGTCGAGCTTAGCAGTATACTCAATCTTATGATCTGGATGAGCCTCAAACTCAAAATACGCACTAATCGGAGCTCTCCGGGCAGTAGCACAAACCATCTCCTATGAAGTCACACTAGCTATTATCCTATTATCCGTAATCCTCCTGAGCGGCAACTACACCTTACATACACTCACCACTACCCAAGAACCTCTCTACCTTGTCTTTTCCTCCTGACCCCTTACAATAATATGATATATTTCCACCCTAGCTGAAACAAACCGAGCCCCCTTTGACCTCACAGAAGGAGAATCAGAATTAGTATCCGGCTTTAACGTAGAATATGCCGCAGGCCCATTTGCCCTATTCTTCCTAGCTGAATACGCAAACATCATACTAATAAACACACTAACTACAATCCTATTCCTAAACCCTAGCTCACTAAACCTCTCCCCACAACTGTTTACAATAACCCTAGCAACAAAAATCCTACTTCTATCATCCGGATTTCTATGAATCCGTGCCTCTTACCCACGCTTCCGCTACGACCAGCTCATACACCTTCTGTGAAAAAACTTCCTACCCCTGACACTAGCACTATGCCTCTGGCACATTAGCATACCAATCTCCTACGCAGGTATACCACCATGCTTAAGGAAATGTGCCTGAATGCAAAGGGTCACTATGATAAAGTGAACATAGAGGTATACTAACCCTCTCATTTCCTAACACCTCTTCACCTTAGAAAAGTAGGAATCGAACCTACACAGAAGAGATCAAAGCCCTTCATACTTCCTTTATATTATTTCCTAGCAGGGTCAGCTAACAAAGCTATCGGGCCCATACCCCGAAAATGATGGTTTAACCCCTTCCTCTGCTAATGAACCCCCATACAAAGCTAATCTCCTCCCTAAGCCTAATCCTAGGCACAACCATTACAGTCTCAAGCACCCACTGAATAATAGCCTGAACCGGACTAGAACTTAACACCCTTGCCATTGTCCCCTTCATCTCAAAATCCCACCACCCCCGAGCCATTGAGGCCACAATCAAATACTTCCTAGTCCAAGCAACAGCCTCCACACTTCTCCTATTCTCAAGCATAACAAACGCATGATCTACTGGCCAGTGAGATATCACCCAACTGACCCACCCTGCCTCCTCCCTACTACTAACAGTAGCAATTGCAATAAAACTTGGACTAGTACCCTTCCACTTTTGATTCCCAGAAGTACTTCAAGGCTCATCCCTAATCACCGCACTACTTCTATCCACACTAATAAAATTCCCCCCTACCATCCTCCTCCTCTTAACCTCCCACTCACTCAACCCAACGCTATTAACCACCCTAGCCATCACCTCCGTAGCCCTCGGAGGATGAATGGGCCTAAATCAAACTCAACTCCGAAAAGTCCTAGCTTTCTCATCCATCGCACACCTAGGATGAATAACCATAGTAATCATTTACACCCCCAAACTTGCCCTATTAACCTTCTACCTATACACCCTAATGACTACTACTGTATTCCTCACCCTCAACATAACTAAAGCCCTAAAACTGACAACATTAATAACATCATGAACAAAATCCCCCACACTAAGTGCAACCCTCATATTAGTTCTCCTCTCTCTAGCAGGACTTCCCCCATTCACAGGCTTCCTACCCAAATGACTTATCATCCAAGAACTAACCAAACAAGAGATAGCTACAACAGCCACAATCCTCGCCACCCTCTCCCTCCTAGGATTATTCTTCTACCTCCGCCTCGCATACCACTCAACAATTACCCTACCCCCTAACTCCACAAACCACATAAAACACTGACACTTCACCAAACCAACAAACACTACAATTGCCCTCCTTACCACCCTATCCACACTAACCCTACCACTCTCCCCCCTAATTTTAACCGCCATCTAGAAACTTAGGATAACCACTAAACCGAAGGCCTTCAAAGCCTTAAATAAGAGCTAGACCCTCTTAGTTTCTGCTAAGACCCACAGGACACTATCCTGCATCCCCTAAATGCAACTCAGGTGCTTTAATTAAGCTAAGGTCTCACCTAGATAGATGGGCCTCGATCCCATAAAACCCTAGTCAACAGCTAGGTGCTCTAACCAGCGAGCTTCTACCTAATAGACCCTGGCACATCCTTAATGCGCATCAATGAGCTTGCAACTCAACATGAACTTCACCACAGAGTCGATAAGAAGAGGAATTAAACCCCTGTAAAAAGGACTACAGCCTAACGCTTAAACACTCAGCCATCTTACCTGTGACATTTATCAACCGATGAATATTCTCAACCAACCATAAAGACATTGGCACCCTATACTTAATCTTCGGTGCTTGAGCCGGCATAGTCGGTACCGCCCTTAGCCTACTTATTCGTGCAGAGCTCGGCCAACCAGGCACGCTACTATGTGATGATCAAATCTACAATGTAATCGTTACTGCACATGCTTTCGTAATAATCTTCTTCATAGTTATACCAATTATAATCGGAGGATTCGGAAACTGACTCATCCCCCTCATAATTGGCGCCCCAGACATAGCCTTCCCACGCATAAACAACATAAGCTTCTGACTACTCCCCCCGTCCTTCCTACTCCTCCTAGCCTCCTCAACAGTAGAAGCAGGAGCTGGCACAGGATGAACTGTCTACCCTCCATTAGCCGGTAACATAGCCCACGCTGGAGCCTCAGTAGACCTAGCCATCTTCTCCCTACACCTAGCCGGAGTCTCATCCATTCTTGGAGCTATTAACTTCATTACAACCGCCATCAACATAAAACCTCCAGCCCTCTCCCAATACCAAACGCCCCTATTCGTATGATCCGTCCTCATCACTGCTGTCCTGCTATTACTCTCACTTCCAGTCCTAGCCGCCGGCATCACCATACTACTCACAGATCGAAACCTTAATACAACATTCTTCGACCCCGCCGGTGGAGGTGACCCTGTCCTATACCAACACCTCTTCTGATTCTTCGGACATCCTGAAGTCTACATCCTAATCCTACCAGGCTTCGGAATTATCTCCCATGTAGTAACATACTACGCAGGTAAAAAAGAACCCTTCGGTTATATAGGAATAGTATGAGCCATACTATCAATCGGATTCCTAGGTTTCATCGTATGAGCTCACCACATATTCACAGTAGGGATAGACGTAGACACCCGAGCATACTTCACATCCGCCACCATAATCATCGCAATCCCCACCGGCATTAAAGTCTTCAGCTGATTAGCAACGCTTCACGGAGGAACCATCAAATGGGATCCCCCAATACTATGGGCCCTAGGCTTTATCTTCCTATTCACTATCGGAGGCCTGACGGGAATTGTCCTAGCAAATTCCTCACTAGACATCGCCCTACACGACACATACTATGTAGTCGCCCACTTCCATTATGTACTTTCAATAGGAGCTGTCTTCGCCATTCTAGCAGGTTTCACCCACTGATTCCCCCTACTAACAGGATTCACCCTACATCCTACATGATCCAAAGCCCACTTCGGAGTTATATTCACAGGAGTAAATCTAACCTTCTTCCCTCAACACTTCCTCGGCCTCGCTGGGATACCCCGACGATACTCAGACTACCCAGACGCCTACACCCTATGAAACACTATATCCTCAATCGGCTCATTAATCTCAATAACAGCCGTAATCATACTAATATTCATTATTTGAGAAGCCTTCGCCTCAAAACGAAAAGTCTTACAACCAGAACTAACCACAACCAATGTCGAATGAATCCACGGCTGCCCTCCCCCCTACCATACCTTCGAAGAACCAGCCTTCGTCCAAGTACAAGAAAGGAAGGAATCGAACCCCCGTATACTGGTTTCAAGCCAGCCGCATCTAACCATCTATGCTTCTTTCTCCCCTGGGATGTTAGTAAAACAATTACACAGTCTTGTCAAGACTAAATTACAGGTGAAAACCCCGTACACCCCACCATGGCCAACCACTCACAATTCGGTTTCCAAGACGCCTCATCCCCTATTATAGAAGAATTAGTCGAATTCCATGACCACGCCCTAATAGTCGCACTAGCAATCTGCAGCCTAGTCCTATACCTCCTAACATTAATACTAATAGAAAAACTATCTTCAAATACCGTGGATGCACAAGAAATTGAACTAATCTGAACAATCCTACCAGCAATCGTCCTCATCATACTAGCCCTTCCATCCCTGCAAATCCTATACATAATAGACGAGATTAATGAACCAGACCTCACACTAAAAGCCATCGGCCACCAGTGATACTGAACTTACGAATATACAGACTTCAAAGACCTAACATTCGACTCCTACATAACCCCAACAGCAGACCTCCCACTAGGACACTTCCGACTCCTAGAAGTCGACCACCGAATAGTTATCCCAATAGAATCCCCCATCCGCATTATCATTACAGCCAACGACGTCCTCCATGCTTGAGCAGTCCCCGCATTAGGTGTAAAAACCGATGCAATCCCAGGACGACTAAACCAAACATCATTCATCACCACCCGACCCGGAATCTTCTACGGCCAATGCTCAGAAATCTGCGGAGCAAACCACAGCTACATACCAATCGTAGTAGAATCAACCCCCCTAACCCACTTCGAACACTGATCCTCACTCATATCCTCCTAATCATTAAGAAGCTATGCAACAGCACTAGCCTTTTAAGCTAGAAAAAGAGGACCACTCATCCTCCTTAATGATATGCCACAACTCAACCCAACCCCATGATTCTTCATCATACTACTATCATGACTAACTTTCACACTAATCATCCAACCCAAACTCCTACCCTTCATTTCCACTAATACCCCATCCCACAAGCCCATCACAACCATCCACACTCCCTCCTGAAACTGACCATGAACCTAAGCTTCTTCGACCAATTCACAAGTCCACAGCTCCTAGGCATCCCACTCATCCTACTCTCAATAATATTTCCTACTTTAATACTCCCTTCACCCACTAACCGATGAATTACTAACCGCCTCTCCGCCCTCCAACTATGATTCATCCACCTAATTACAAAACAACTGATACTACCCCTAAACAAAGGGGGGCACAAATGAGCCCTAATCCTAACGTCATTAATAACCCTACTACTCACAATTAACCTGCTAGGACTACTACCATACACATTTACTCCAACCACCCAACTATCGATAAACATAGCCCTTGCCTTCCCTCTCTGACTAGCCACTCTCCTCACAGGTCTGCGAAACCAACCCACAATGTCCCTAGGCCACCTTCTACCTGAAGGAACCCCAACACCACTAATTCCAGCCCTAATCCTAATCGAAACCACCAGCCTACTCATCCGTCCCCTAGCCCTAGGAGTCCGCCTCACAGCAAACCTAACAGCAGGACATCTACTGATCCAACTCATTTCCACCGCCACCATCGCATTACTTCCAATCCTCCCAACAGTATCAATTTTAACCCTACTAATCCTACTACTCCTAACTGTCTTAGAAATCGCAGTAGCCATAATCCAAGCCTACGTCTTCGTCCTACTCCTAAGCCTGTACCTTCAAGAAAACATCTAATGGCCCACCAAGCACACTCCTATCACATAGTAGACCCTAGCCCCTGACCCATCTTTGGCGCAACAGCCGCCTTACTCACCACCTCAGGACTCATCATATGATTCCATTACAACTCCTCCCAACTCCTATTCCTAGGAATACTTTCTATACTCCTAGTCATACTACAATGATGACGAGATATTGTACGAGAAAGCACATTCCAAGGACACCATACTCTCACCGTCCAAAAAGGCCTCCGATACGGAATGATCCTATTTATCACATCCGAAGCATTCTTCTTCCTAGGATTCTTCTGAGCATTCTTCCACTCCAGCCTAGCCCCCACCCCAGAATTAGGCGGACAATGGCCCCCAACAGGAATCAACCCGCTCAACCCCCTAGAAGTGCCCTTACTAAACACAGCAATCCTCCTCGCCTCCGGTGTCACCGTAACATGAACACACCATAGCATCATAGAAAGTAACCGAAAACAGGCAATTCACGCACTTACCCTCACCATCCTCCTAGGCTTCTACTTCACAGCTCTACAAGCAATAGAATACTATGAAGCCCCATTCTCAATCGCCGACGGCGTATATGGCTCAACCTTCTTCGTCGCCACAGGCTTCCACGGATTACACGTAATCATCGGATCCTCCTTCCTACTTGTCTGCCTCCTACGCCTAATTAACTTCCACTTCACATCTAACCACCACTTCGGATTCGAAGCAGCTGCCTGATACTGGCACTTCGTAGATGTTATCTGACTATTCCTCTACATAACCATTTACTGATGAGGCTCATGCTCTTCTAGTATATTAATTACAATTGACTTCCAATCTATAAAATCTGGTGCAACCCCAGAGAAGAGCAATAAACATAATCACCTTCATACTTACACTATCCTTCACATTAAGCGCCATCCTAATCACACTAAACCTGTGACTCGCCCAAACAGCCCCCGACTCAGAAAAACTATCACCATACGAATGTGGCTTCGACCCCCTAGGATCCGCCCGACTGCCGTTCTCAATCCGATTCTTCCTCAGTAGCCATCATATTCCTACTATTCGACCTAGAAATCGCACTCTTACTACCATTACCATGAGCCACTCAACTACAATCACCCACTGCCACCCTAACCTGAGCCTCCATTATCATCTCTCTCCTCACACTAGGACTAATCTACGAATGAATTCAAGGAGGCCTAGAATGAGCTGAATAAGCCCAGAAAGGTAGTCTAACCAAGACAGTTGATTTCGACTCAACAAATCATAGATCGACCCTATGCCTCTCTCCATGTCACTCCTACACTTAAGCTTCTACTCTTCCTTTACCCTAAGCTGCCTAGGACTGGCTTTCCACCGAACTCACCTAATCTCCGCTCTACTATGTCTAGAAAGCATAATACTCTCCATATACGTTGCCCTATCAATCTGACCTATCGAAACCCAAACAGCATCTACCACCCTAGCCCCAGTATTCATACTAGCATTCTCAGCCTGCGAAGCAGGTACAGGTCTAGCCACCCTAGTAGCCTCCACACGAACTCACGGGTCCGACCACCTCCACAATCTAAATCTACTACAATGCTAAAAGTCCTCCTACCAACAATTATACTCCTTCCAACCGCCCTCCTATCCCCCCAAAAACTCTTATGAACTAACATCACTACTCACAGCCTCCTAATCGCTACCATCAGCCTCCACTGACTACTCCCCACATATTACCCTCACAAAAACCTCTCCCAATGAACAAGCATTGATCAAATCTCATCCCCTTTACTAGTACTGTCCTGCTGACTACTTCCACTCATAATCCTAGCAAGCCAAAACCATCTACAACACGAACCACCAACCCGCAAACGGATCTTTATCACCACCCTAATCACAGTCCAACCCTTACTCCTCTTAGCATTCTCAGCCACCGAACTAATATTATTTTACATCACATTCGAAGCAACCCTAATCCCCACCCTAATCCTAATCACACGCTGAGGGAACCAACCAGAACGCCTAAGCGCTGGCATCTACCTACTATTCTACACCCTCATCAGCTCACTACCCTTACTAGTCACTATCCTATACCTCCACACACACATCGGCACCCTACATCTTACAATCATTAAACTGTCCCACCCAGCACTTACCAACTCTTGAACCAACTTCCTACTAAGCCTAGCACTACTAATAGCATTCATAGTAAAAGCCCCCCTATACGGCCTCCACCTATGACTACCCAAAGCCCATGTAGAAGCCCCAATTGCAGGGTCCATACTACTTGCAGCTCTACTCCTAAAACTAGGAGGCTATGGTATCATACGCCTAACCCTCCTAACTGGCCCTCTTCCTCCACACCTACACTACCCCTTCCTAACCCTAGCCCTATGAGGAGCACTAATAACCAGCTCAATTTGCCTACGCCAAACCGACCTAAAATCTCTAATCGCCTACTCCTCTGTAAGCCACATAGGCCTAGTTATCGCCTCATGTATCCTCCAAACCCACTGATCATTTTCAGGAGCAATAATCCTAATAATCTCGCACGGCCTCACCTCCTCAATACTATTCTGCCTAGCAAACACAACCTACGAACGCACCCACAGCCGAATCCTCCTCCTAACACGGGGCCTACAACCTCTCATACCACTAATAGCCACCTGATGACTACTAGCTAACCTCACAAACATAGCCCTCCCACCAACCACAAATCTGATAGCAGAACTAACTATCATAATCGCATTATTCAATTGATCCCCCCTCACCATTATCTTAACAGGAACTGCAACCTTACTAACCGCCTCATATACCCTATACATACTACTAATAACCCAACGAGGCACGCTACCAACCCATATCACCTCACTACAAAACTCTAACACACGAGAACACCTCCTAATGACCCTCCACATTATCCCCCTCCTACTCCTAATCCTCAAACCAGAAACAATCTCAGTAATATCCCTATGCAAGTATAGTTTTAACCCAAACATTAGACCGTGACTCTAAAAATAGAAGTTAGACCCTTCTTACCTGCCGAGGGGAAGTTAAACCAGCAAGAACTGCTAATTCCTGCATCTGAGCCTAAAACCTCAGTCCCCTTAACTTTTAAAGGATAACAGCAATCCACTGGTCTTAGGAACCACCCATCTTGGTGCAAATCCAAGTAAAAGTAATGGAAACAACACTACTCCTCAACACCTCCATACTACTTACACTATCCATCATCTTAACACCCATCCTCCTTCCCCTACTTCCAACTATCACTTCACCCTCCCCAATCACTATCACGCGTACCATTAAAACTGCATTCTTAACCAGCCTAATCCCAATATCCCTATTCATATACTCAGGGTCCGAAAGCATCATCTCCCACTGAGAATGAAAATTCATCACAAATTTCAAAATCCCTCTCAGCTTCAAAATCGACCAATACTCTATAATATTCTTCCCCATCGCACTATTCGTAACATGGTCCATTCTTCAATTCGCCTCATGATACATAGCATCCGAACCACACATCACAAAATTCTTCTCCTTCCTCCTAATATTCCTAATCGCTATACTCACCCTAACAATCGCCAACAACCTATTTCTCCTATTCATCGGCTGAGAAGGAGTTGGAATCATATCCTTCCTACTAATTGGCTGATGACAAGGCCGCACAGAAGCCAACACCGCTGCACTCCAAGCCGTACTCTACAACCGAATCGGCGATATTGGCCTAATCCTAAGTATAGCATATCTAGCCTCAACAATAAACACCTGAGAAATCCAACAAACCACCCTCCCTGACCAAGCCCCAACCCTTCCACTACTAGGCCTCATCCTAGCAGCCACAGGAAAATCCGCCCAATTTGGCCTCCACCCATGACTGCCCGCTGCCATAGAAGGTCCAACCCCAGTCTCCGCCCTACTCCACTCCAGCACTATAGTAGTAGCCGGAATCTTCCTACTAATCCGCACTCACCCATTACTTTCCACTAACCAAACCGCTCTCACCCTATGCCTCTGCTTAGGGGCATTATCTACACTATTCGCTGCTACCTGCGCCCTAACACAAAACGATATTAAAAAAATCATTGCCTTCTCCACATCCAGCCAACTAGGACTAATAATAGTCACCATCGGACTAAACCTCCCCCAACTAGCCTTTTTCCATATCTCAACCCATGCCTTCTTCAAAGCCATACTATTCCTCTGCTCAGGATCAATCATCCACGCTCTCAATGGAGAACAAGACATCCGAAAGATAGGAGGCCTCCAAAAAATACTCCCAACAACCACTACCTGCCTAACCATCGGAAACCTGGCCCTAATAGGAACACCCTTCCTAGCAGGATTCTACTCAAAAGACCCAATCATCGAAAGCCTAAACACCTCCTACCTAAATGCTTGGGCCCTACTCCTAACCCTTCTAGCAACATCATTCACCGCAACATACAGCCTGCGCATAACCCTACTAGTCCAAACAGAGTTCCCCCGCATACCCACAATCACACCTATAAACGAAAATACCCCTACACTCATCAACCCAATCACTCGCCTCGCCCTAGGTAGCATCATAGCAGGCCTACTTATTACATCATATATTCCCCCCACAAAAACCCTCCCAATAACCATACCATTCCTCACAAAAACCACTACAATCATTGTCACAGTACTAGGCATCACCCTAGCCCTAGAACTCTCAACCATCACACACACCTTAACCCAACCAAAACAAACCACATACCTAAACTTCTCCTCCATACTAGGATATTTCAACCACCTAACACACCGTCTCAACTCCATAGCACTACTAAACAGCGGACAAAAAATTGCCTCCCACCTAATTGACTTATCCTGGTACAAAAAAATAGGCCCCGAAGGACTTGCCGACCTCCAACTCACAGCAACCAAAACCTCAACCCCACTACACACCGGACTACTCAAAACCTACCTAGGAACCTTCGCCCTATCAACCCTCATCATCCTCCTATCAACTTACTAACGCACAATTAATGGCCCCCAACCCCCGGAAATCCCACCCGCTACTCAAAATAATCAACAACTCCCTAATCGACCTACCTACCCCATCAAATATCTCCATCTGATGAAATTTCGGATCTCTACTAGGAATTTGCCTACTAACACAAATCCTAACCGGCCTCCTACTAGCAACCCACTACACTGCAGACACCACCCTAGCCTTTTCATCCGTAGCCCACACATGTCGAAACGTACAACACGGCTGACTAATCCGTAACCTACATGCCAACGGAGCATCTTTTTTCTTCATTTGCATCTACCTACACATTGGCCGAGGACTCTACTACGGCTCATACCTGTACAAAGAAACCTGAAATACAGGCATTATCCTCCTACTCACCCTCATAGCAACCGCCTTCGTAGGTTACGTACTCCCATGGGGCCAAATATCCTTTTGAGGGGCTACAGTTATCACCAATCTATTCTCAGCCATCCCATATATCGGACAGACCATTGTAGAGTGGGCCTGAGGAGGATTTTCCGTAGATAACCCCACCCTCACCCGATTCTTCGCTCTTCACTTCCTACTCCCATTCCTAATCGCAAGCCTCACCCTAATCCACCTCACCTTCCTCCATGAATCCGGTTCAAACAACCCCCTAGGCATTATCTCAAACTGTGACAAAATCCCATTCCACCCATACTTCTCCCTAAAAGACATCCTAGGATTCATATTAATACTCCTCCCATTAACAACCCTAGCCCTGTTCTCCCCCAACCTACTAGGAGACCCAGAAAACTTCACTCCAGCAAATCCTCTAACCACACCCCCACATATCAAACCAGAATGATACTTCCTATTTGCATACGCTATCCTACGCTCAATCCCCAATAAACTAGGAGGAGTACTAGCTCTAGCCGCCTCCGTACTAATCCTATTCCTAATCCCCTTCCTACATAAATCCAAACAACGCACAATAACCTTCCGACCCCTCTCCCAAATTCTCTTCTGAACCCTAATCGCCAACCTCCTCATTCTCACATGAATCGGCAGCCAACCAGTAGAACACCCCTTTATCATCATTGGTCAACTAGCTTCTCTTATATACTTCTTCATCCTACTAGCTCTATTTCCTCTAATCGGAGCCTTAGAAAACAAACTCCTCAACCACTAAATACTCTAATAGTTTATAAAAAACATTGGTCTTGTAAACCAAAGACTGAAGGCTATCCCCTTCTTAGAGTTCCTGGCCCCCTAAGGGCCATTGTTGCCAAATTTTTACTAGGAACCCCCCTACCAAAAACACCTTTCCCCCCCCCTCCCCCCCCACTATGTATTATTGTACATTAAGTTATATATCCCATATATCATTACATTATATTTACTTATACAAGGACATATAGTGTATGTACTATATACATACTATGTCATACCATATAGACATACTATGATCTACCACATCCTACATTCAAGGGTTGGTTGACACTTCATGCGCTCTCAGACATAACTCTGGCCCCCGGGACTAAGCCCATGCCGAAGGTGATGTTACTGTATATAACTTGACTTACCTCATGAATATTCTCTGCGTATCAGTGAGACTGCGGTGGTCGCAGGTCATAGTCAATGCATGATCTCTACCTTTACCTATGCCTTTCCATTACCTCTCTCGTCGACTAACCAAGAGACGCCAGTTTGTCTATTAATCGTTCTGTCCCAGAGAGATCATCAACCCGGTGCACGTGGAGACTTTACACTCCCAGCTTCAGGATCATACTTTCCCCCTAAACCCCTAGCACTTCTTGCTCTTTGGTGCCTCTGGTTCCTACTTCAGGGCCGTAACTTGCTTAATCCCGTGGTATTGCCTTTCAGAGATACTAAGCTATTTCAGGTACTCCTTGGCCGCTTGAATCGGATCACTCAAGTGGTTTTTCTCTGTTGGTTCTCTTTTTCTTCTGTGTAACCTCACAGGTGACCCTCACATATGGGTTCATGAGCCATTGGTCTAAGACGTGGGCTTAATGGTCCTCGGTCAGTTTCAGGGTATCTCAAGCGTTGCTTAATGATATGGTCTGCGTGCGATCAAGATTGTTATCTGGCACTGATGCACTGGTCATGAGCATTTGGCCCCCGCGCTATTCCTCGATCTCAGGGAATGCTTAATGATACGGTTTGAGCACTATGGGATTGTTGGCGAGCATAGGTGCGCAGGTCACGAGCACTTGGTTATGGAGTATCCACAGACTCTACTATAGCTGCTATTTAGTGAATGCTTGTTGGACATACTATAATTACCATTTCTTTCCTTTTTTCACTTTTCATTCTTTGACAACACTGATTATTTCTTTCCTTTTTTCACTTTTCATTCTTTGACAACACTGATTATTTCTTTCCTTTTTTCACTTTTCATTCTTTGACAACACTGATTATTTCTTTCCTTTTTTCACTTTTCATTCTTTGACAACACTGATTATTTCTTTCCTTTTTTCACTTTTCATTCTTTGA
>JAVJGG010000082.1:17072-150239 GCA_035590195.1 Aviceda cuculoides
GGCAGCGCCATGTCGCTGCGGGAGCGGAGCCCGAGCGGCGCCGGCGAGAACGCGGCGGCGGAGGCGGCGTCGCCGGCGGCGCAGGAGGGCCCGGGGGTGTGCCTGTCGCTGCTGCCCTGGGACCGTTTCTCGGCCTGGCTGCACTGCGTGTGCGTGGTGGGCTTCGACCTGGAGCTGGGCCAGGCCGTGGAGGTACGTGAGGCGGCTTCGGCGGGGCGCCCCGGTGGGCTTGTGGGCTCCTTTCCCCGCGGGGGCGGGCGGCGCTGCGGCAGGGCCCCGCCGGAATCGGGCGCTTCCTCTGGTGCCGGCGTCGCAGAGGAGCGGGGGAAGCTCGGCGGCGTTCGGAGTGTGATTGTGCAGAATCCCCGAGGGGCGGCTGCGGGGTGGGGGCGAGCGGCGGCCGGCTGTGGCAGCGCGTGCGGGGAGCGGGAGGGAGTCGGGGGAGGGCTGCTGCGCGCGGCGTGAGGTGAGTGTCCTCGTCTCCGAGGCACCCTTGTCCTGCCGGTTGTCACATCGGTGAAGGGGTTATCATCCCCTGCCAAGGTTTGCGTTAAACACATCGTCAGCTCGCTTCATGTACGAGTAGCACTAACTTCCACGACATCTAGATGTCACAGTTTTAAAAGAGTGCAGTAATAATGTCAGTGCAAGTAGTCTTCACAGCTAATAGTTTTCTCCAGATCGCTGAGTTACGCAAATAAATTCCTGAAACGTTTGAAGTGTTTTGCTGGCACCGTTAAATGAATGTGGATGTGCGGCGACGATGCCGCAGTTAGTTAGTGAGGCTGCCGCAAGCAGCGGGTTTTTTAACTCCCTGCTGCTCTTTGCCGCTTTGTGCAACAGGCAAACATCTATGAGAGTGCGTTTGAAACTGCATTAGGGAACTGACTGGGCTGAAAAATAAACTGGAAAGAAGAATTGTCATTTGGATCAGTTTCACATCCCGTTTCACCATGTTCACCATATGACTGTGCAGCAAACAGTGGATGTGCAGGAAAAAATGTCTTTTGTTTTTGTTTTTTTATGTTAAAGTGGTGCTAGCATAACTGTTTGGCAGACTGGCCTAAAATTCAACCAAGCTAGCTGTTACAATATTTAAAATACATAATTGATGTGCATTGTTGGCTGCAAGGGAAATGCAAATAAAAAACAGGATACTGTGCTAATTATCTAAATTATATTCGCTTGATGTTAGAAACAAAGATGAGCATTTCTTTATAACCTGTGACTTTAGCAGATGATGTGCTCGGTGGCTGAGGGAAGCACAGAATAGGCTCTGTCCTGTCTGCAAACAATTCTGTTAACACTCCCATTAATTTTAGTGGAATGGGTGCATAAAACGAAGCTTAAAATGTCTACATAACTGAGGCCTGAGATTTCTCAGTTATGTTGCTGCAGGAAGAGTAACTAGCTTTTAGTTTGAGTTGGAGTTCTGGGAAGATACACCAGCTAGTGAGGAAAAGGAGTATTTTCAAGTCTGGTCTGTACTCCAGTCATCTGAGTAGATGCAGATCATTTCAGCATAATTCAGCTGCTGAAAGAGTTACATCTGAGGGTATTGCTTAGCATAAGATAGCATAGGAAAATGTTAAAGGATTAAAAAAAGTTGATGGTAGGTTTACTAAATGCAGTACACAGGTGTTTCACTCATGTTTACTTTTAGTTTTAGTGAAACCGATAGTATGTTGTATGGCTGGACATCATTGGATAGAAGACTGAGGGGAAAAATAAATGAATTGGGGACTTTATGGGCAGGGGACAGAAAGCCTGCTTAGTCAGAGACCAGCCAGTGGATATGTTTGTTGTTTTCTATAGAGTAGGATAGCATTGTATTATCAGGAGATAAATTTATTTACGTTTTGTCGAACAAGGTTAAATTAGATAACTGGATGTTAGAAGCATGGTAATATGAGGACTCTAGACTACGTTAGTGTTCTTGCATTAAACTTAAGTTTTTAGAGTAAGTTCCCACCCGTGGAAGTCCTGAAACCTTTGAAACATAATCTTTGAGTTTATATTGAATTTTCATTGCTAGCCACCCATTTCAGTAGTTTTGGGGTTTTTTTGAGGAAGTTTTTAGCTGAAATTTAAGTATCTCAGATTTGTTCTCTTTTTTCTATGTTCTTTTCTACTTACTTGCATAATCACTGATTTTGTACATCCAGGTTTTTTTTTTAAGTGAGAGTGCTTCCTTATCTTACATTGTATTGCATCGTTTTTTATTTCTGCATTGTAAAAACATACTAAATAAATTTACTTTTTTTCTGTCCGTACAAAAGCCATGGCTTTTTTGAGTGTATTCCTTGAGCTTTCTCGGTTCCCAGCTCTCATTTGGGGTCAGTGTTCATCCTCCAAGAGTTAGTATTAATGTAGAAGGTGTTTTGTGATTGAATTTTGATTACTCCCACCTAACTATCCATTGCAACAGATTTTGGACACTAATGTGTTCTTGGCTTGCTGTGGAATTTTCTACTGAATTTTGTATGTAAAAGTTAAATCTAAAGGGTGTGATGCTGCTTTCCTTTGAGTCTTGTTGCACCAAAAATCTCAAGTACTCTGATTTTTTTTAAATGTATCTATATGGTCTCCAACTGGCATCCAAAATACCTTGTAAAGATGGGTGATCAAGTTAGCTTAAAAGCATATGAAAAATAAGAACAGAGACATAATATTCATAGCTTACCATTCAAAAGAGCCTAAGGCTAGGCAGATGTTCGAGGGTTGTATCATAAAAATATTTAATAGAAGCTTACTTGATTATAGCCAGTTTATTTTCAAGTAAAATAATACTTTTTTCCTGTAGGTAATATATCCTCTACATTCAAAACTCACAGATAAAGAGGTAAGTCATGGTTGCTGTATAAATATATCATTTGGTTTTAGTTTAGTAATTTCAGGAAATAAAATGGCTCTCTTTTCTTTTCCCCACCCTTTAGAAAACCAATATTTGCTATTTGTCTTTTCCAGATTCTAATTCAGGTAAGTGCTTCCTTCACTTTGTAGTCAACTGTTGTTGGACTAAGCTATCTTAAAAAAGATAGAATTTGACAATATATATTAATGGTTTTAGATTAAATACTTATATGAACATCTTAATAGTACAATATGGCAAATTTGCAAATAAGGTTAAATATAAAACTGTAATTGCTTGTATTGCCGTAAGGTCTGAGAATTCTTTTTTATTTTATGCAAGTGAAATATCGGGAACATGAATGTCCAGATGACAGACATGCAGACATTTCAGAATACTTTGCAAGTAAAGAATGAACACCTTAATTTCACTTTTAAACAAAATAATGATATTGTCACTGTAGAGAGGAGTGTAGGCACATAATTCGAAGGGTTTAATAAAGCAAATGGAAGGGATATGGAACACTCTTAAAGGAGTAAATGTATATTTTCTAAATTCATAACAGCAAAACTGACTTTTAAATTCAAAAGCATTTGGAAAGAACAGCTGCGAAGGGAAAACCTAGCCTATCCCGTCTCTTCTCTATTCCTGATGCTTCTGTTGCTGTGTGTGGTCCTGCTTGCTAAATTCTTCTTTAATCTAAATTTCTACTGTTCTGCTGCCAAAGAGAAAGTGGAGGCATGTGGCTGATGACTTGGACCACCTGCAAAAAGATATGGCAGAAGTACAGACGCTTTCTTTCACATTTATTTCTTCACAGAAGTCAAAACCTGTAGTAACAGACTTGTCCCTATAACTGCTTTTGTTCTCTGCTTTTGGTTGCTCTGCAGCATAACAATTTTGATATGGGGTGATGGCAGTTGTGTGCTTTTAATGTGTGTGAGCTCTCCTATGTAATTTTACAAAATATCTTGGCTAATTTTTCCCCTTTGTCTTAATGTAATTAAAATTAAGGTATTTTCTCTGTTCTTGATATCCTGTATGTAAAGAGAGGAAGAGCTTCTTCCTATTATTGAAAGAGATGATGAACTAACTGTATCTTCTTATTACTCTCATTGTTAATGGTTATAGATCTGTCCAACCTTCAAAAAGTGTATTGAAGGTCCAAAATAATGCATTGGGAACAAAGGCTGATTTTTTTTAAATTTTGGGGGGTGGTTTTGGTTGGATGGGGGTTGTTGGGGGTTTTTGGTTTTATTTCAAATAAGAGAGGTAGCAAAGCTATTTTAGGCAGAATAGGTATATGTAAGGACGGTTTACTTTAAACAGGAAAAAAAATCCTACCTTTTTGCTTTTTAAAAGTCCCTGTTAAGAACCTGTAGGTTCTTGATTGTTCTTGGTAGGCTGAAGTTTCAAATTATGTAGAGGGATTACCTGCCCAAAACCTGCGTTCTAGAAATTAGCTGGGAGTGTATGCTCTCTGTTATGATTTATTTTTTCACTGTAGGCTGTAACATCAAAAGAAAAGCTTTGTGTAATATAGCAATGAAGAAAGTTACTAGCTTGCAGCTAAATTTGAGGTCAGTCTTTCTTAGGTTTTCATGGCTCAAAAGATGAATTCAACTTTTTTTTTTTCTTTTACAACTACAAATAGATATCATTCTAGGACTTGTGGCTATGAATGTAGGGGAAAAATTGATTTAATAGGAATCAGGTACTAGATCATGATACTTTTTGTGTTTTTCAGCTAAGTTTCATAGTGTAATTATCTTTAAAATAATGCTTTTGCCTTTTCTGCATGGATAGTTGAAGAAAGAATAGACATCTACCAATCTTTTTAAATTCTACATACCAGAAGAGCTTGTTAAATAAAAAGCCATCATATTCTGAATGATACTGCAACATGTTAATGATTAAGGGTAATTTACTTCTAGGTCTTCTGAGTATTGCTTTTTATAATAGCTTTTTTTTTTTTTTTTTTTTTTTTTTTTCTTTCGGTGAAGGGAACTAGCTATGAAAACTTGGAGCATATGTTTACTGCTGTGTTATTGGCATGTGCTGTGTTTTTTCTTGTTATGATTGGATCCATATTGTTAAGTACTTGCTTTAGTTACCTGTTTGAATTGGATGGTTATCCCACCATGCAGTGTTTTGCTACTTTTGGGTTTGTCTTGGTGCATTGTGGGTTTCCTGCTGCAATTTCAAGGGGTTTCGTAAGACTCGGACCTGAATGCTCTGAATGTGCCAGTATTAATCCACACTGCCAGTTGCACAGCCAGTGAATTTGACTGAGAGTTTGGGCTGTCTGCGGTTGCTGTAGCAGTATGTATGTGGCTGAAAGAGAAGAAGATGAAATTGAGCTTTTAAGTCTGAAGGATAGTTAGTTATCTGGAGAATGGAGTTCTGCATTACTGTTTAGTCAATTAGCACTGGCTGATGTAAGACAGGACAGCTGTGAAGAGTTCAGATGGTCAGTAGTGACTTCATGATTTATTTTTTCCCTGGAGGTGTTATGCAAATTATGCCCAAAAGCTGTAAGAGCAAAGCACTAATGAAGAAGTTAGATTCAATGTGGAGAAGCAAGTGTGCTTTGCCAGGACTTACTGCTGTAACAGTAGCTACAAGTTTAATAGTAGATTGGTTTTTATAGTCACTTACATGAATGTTTACACTGTTACGGGGAAGACAGTCTGGTTACCACAGGTTGGCAACACTCAGGAGGTTGTCTTTCAACTGGTTGTGTTCATGTTAATAACACTGTGTTCCAAAGGGACTTTTTTTACAGGTTTGCTAGAATGAGTAAAATACCTGAGTGTTCTGAAGATTCTAGCAGTCCCGTGTGACCATTCCCATGAACAGCACTTTCTGTTCAGCTTATATAGCTTCTACTTGAACTAAAGTTTTTTTGGAGCTTCTAACAGCAGACCACATTTGTAATGGTGAGAACACAGCCATGACAGTATCAGTGATAGAGGTTCTGATACTGTAGTTCTCATGTTCCACCTGGAGAACGTTTCTTTGATATCTGATACAAATTCAGCCCAAATTTATTTTCAGACTGCAAATAGTCAATATGCTTAGTTAATGCTTCTCTTTCAGAAAGTAATTTTGACAGAAATTAAGGGAAACTTCACTCCTTGGGAATGTTACTGGGAAATAGTACTCAGTTTCACTGAGTTTTCTGCAGTTAGTTTTGTGACTTTCAAAAATACTGAGTCCTAGGCCTGCACATGGAGTAATAAGAGATCAGCATAGTACACTCTGATGGTGTGACTTATGTATGAACTCTTTGGTGTCAAAAAAAGGCTAAGTGCAGTCATTCAACAGAGAACGACATATGGTTAAGATGATCGGAACTATACAGGCAGACCAATGAAATGTGGAATAACAGTAGGAAGACAGCCATTAGTAGAGCTGTTTAAGGACATGACAATCTAATAAACTCACTGTGAGGCAGAGTTACTTTTTTTTTTTTTTCTTGTTGAACGTAGGTTATTTATTGTTGCCAAAGGTGCCAAATCATTGACTTATAAAAATATAAATGTGTAAATGGTCGCAATAGCAGGGCATTGTAGCAGTGCGAGATAAATGAACCAAAACTATTATACCTCTTTGGCTGTAATCAAGTCTTCATGTTAAACAAGGCTCAAACTCATAGTACTGTCTATTTGTTGTTTATCTTTCCCCCTATGTAGGTTGTCTTGGGGACACACAGTTTTGTTTTAGATTTCGACGGTCTACTGGAAGGAAAGTCTCATTATGTTGTTTTCTGGACCAATTGGATAGAGATCTACCAGTTTACTTAAAGGTTGGAAATAAGAAAAAATGAAGTTAATTTCTTTTGGGTAATGTTAATTTATGGGTCTTTATGCTTAGATTTAATGTTTGAAAAACAAAATCTCTGAAATGGATGTCCTGAAAGACAAAGCTCAGCAAATGTTTTTTGTAGCATGTAATTATCATAATTATTAAGTAATAATAATTACATTAATTATTCTTTAAGTTTTATTACTATGGGTTTTGGACTGCAAGGAATTACATTGAAGACCAGACCTATTTTGTTACTGACTGGAAAGCTGTAGATCAAATTGTAAAAACCATTACCTTTTTGGATATCTGAAGTGCTTTATAACTTTAAAAAAAAAAAAAAAAGTTGAGATGTCTCTCTCTGTTTCTACCCTTCCTTTTTTGAAGAGGGAGGAGTTACCTAAAGAGGTAGTGGCCAAAAAGGTGTTCTTAGCATGTCCTTAGGGAATATTGAGGCCTTTAACTATGCTAGTGGGAGTCTGATTTCCAGACTCTGTTTAGAACTGTTTGTGGCAAATACTTGAATTCCTGTTTGTAGGAAGAATGAAGCTGATGCTCTATCCTTGAAATGCAAAAGCATGCTTCCTTTAATATTCCAAGAATCTTTTATAAAAATAATAGATTGAAAGACTAGTTTTTATCTTTAAAAGTCAGGGCTTTAAGGTTTTTAACTGCTAAAATCTTTTTAGTGCTACTTTGCAAAATTATGAGTGTTGACTTATTCCTCAGGAAATCAATTCTATTTTTGCTTTCATGGTGCGTCAGGAGAACGTAGATATAAAAATAGTAAAGCCAGAAAGCACAGCTGTTTTCCAACAGTGGTGTTTTCTCTTGAAGTACTTATTAAAAAAAACCCCTACCAATAAACAGAGAGTAATCCTTCTAGTTTAATGTACCTAATGATCTTTGGAGCTTCCTGGGAAATAAGCTTTTAAAATACATATCAAATGCTTCAAAAAGGGTAGTATCAGGTGGTCGTATTGAATTCTTTCCTATCTTTTGCAGAAAGATCCAGCGTATTACTACGGCTATGTATATTTCAGACAAGTTCGAGACAAATCATTAAAAAGAGGCTATTTCCAGAAGGTAATTTCAATTCTTTTAGGAAAATATTAATTTGGAAATCAATTATTTTTCAGTGACCTCAGAGGAGCAGGAAGAATATCTTGCTCTCTTAACTAAATTAATTGTCGATTTATAGTAAATTGACCTAATTTTACAGCTATGCTATGTTCCAGCTGCACTGTCAGAACAGAAATTTTTTTGTGTATTTAAAAACAAAAAGTTGAGAACTTGCAGGAGTTGTTTGTTTGCAGTTGCCTGTAGTCAAATGTGTGGTTGGCTTGCAGGTATGAGAAAAATCACATTTGATGTTCTCTGAGGATAACCAGTAGAACTGCAATAGAACTGAGGGCAAGGGTTACCTTAAAATTATTTTTTTGTTTTGTTACTCTATTCTAGTCACTGGTCCTCATCAGCAAGCTACCTTATGTCCATCTCTTTCGCACCATGCTTAAGCAAATAGCTCCAGAATATTTTGAAAAAAGTGAAGCTTTCCTGGAAGCAGGTAGTGGTACTATTATGTTGTTCTGGAAGAGCTCTTATAATATCACATACTTCTTTTGGAGAAATAACAAACACCGCTGTCACATTCTAGTTTGTGTTTCTGTCTTCTTGCAGACTAGAGGGTTGAAACTAGCAGACTGGCTTGATTTCTAGATCACTGAACAGAGCTGATCTAATTTTGGATTCTTCATGGGAAAGCTGAAGCTCCTCCCTAAAAAACACCTAGGGTTTTGTTGTATGTTTCAGGACCCGCTGTTCAGCACAAGTACCTGATGGCAATCCTTAGTTTGCACTCTTCACAAATTTAGTCCTCTTGGCCATTCTGACAACTTCTGTTAAGCAGCTGGTACAGATGTCATCTTGTGTGGGGGTTTCTTGTTGGGGGGGGGGTCGGTTTTGCATTTTTTTGACCAAAGGGAAAAAGCAACAGCAGCATCAATAACAGGTACCTCAGCCTTGCTGTAAACATTAAGAGCCAGAGAGGGCCCAATGAGAAAGTTATTTGCTCTTTACCTGTAAGCACTGTGTTCTTTGTACTGTGTCTGCCCTATACAACATTCGTGTCTTTGTGCTTCACTGAGCAGCAATTTGTGGAAACTATTCTTGATGTAGGAATTGTATTTTTTAATCACCTGTAGATAAACAGGGTTTTTTTGACAGGTTGTATTGCGAACAAAATAAGCTCTGCAGAAACTACTAGAATTAGTAATGATATTCATAATTTTTTAAAAGAAAATGCTGAAAAACTTTCTAGCCAAGCTAGAAAGCTAGCTTTTTCCTTAACTACTTATGTTCATCTGTTCTACCATAGCGAATGTACATAAATGTGTGTTCTTTTCAAAGTTTCTTAATATGTACTTTCATGTTTCTCATACAGTACTTTTTCAAATAATTGCAAGTCTAGTTGCTACAAATAAATGTAAGACAAGAGGATACTGTTTTCTTGAAATAAAAACTTTATAGTTCTAACAATAATAAATTAAGAATGTCAAAAAGGCTGTAAAACTTCCTTGGAGTTAGAGTGATTAAGAAATAAGTAGAACTGTTGTGGGCTGACAACACTAATTTAAAATTGCAGTGTGCACAAAGATGACTACAGTATCATGGGTTATAGCATATATAAACTAGATATAAATTATACTGGGTTTTTTTTTCAAGTTTGTAGTGATGTTGATCGTTGGCCACCACCAATTCCAGGGAAAATACTGCATTTGCCTATTATGGGTATTATAATGAAGGTAAATACTCCTGCACTTATTTTTCTCTGAGCATGTTTTCCCCTCCCTCTACTGTATAGGTACTCACTGTATTTTGCCTTGTTTTCAGTGTCTAATACTTCAGAACAGGAATAGATGTGTACTCCCCTCAGAGTGAAGTTCTGGGAGAGCTTGATTAGGTTCCTTGATTGGGGGGAGGAGGGAAGGATCTTTTATGGTGCATAAGATAACACATAATTTTTGTAGATGTTAAAAAGCCATGTTTCAATACAACTACTAATTGCATTGTCTGTATTATCCTCCTGGAATATGCATTCTGGGACACTTTAATGCTAATTATATTTGTCAAATCAAACATTAAGTAACACTTCAAAATACTGAGGATTAAGTTCCAGTTAAGCAAATTAAATATATTGATGAAAATAATTCTTATTCCTGGAGTTTCAAGTAAAAATCTTTTTTGGCCCACACATCAGAAATTAATTTCTTGGTCTGCTGATAATTTTCAATGAAAGTGAAATATGTCTGAAGAAAGCTATTAAAAGAAGTTGTATCTAGTGCATGGGGAGGAACTGTGGAGGTTAAATGGTGGCTAAGAACTAAGCCTCTGAGAGCCATAGTATCCTCCTATGAAATGCAGTTAAATGGATTTGATGGATCCAGAGGTTACAGTTGGAAGTACATTCTTAGCAGATATTCTCAAGTTTATGGCTAGATGCATGCACATCACCAGGGAGGGGAAGGGAAGTTTCTGAAGCTGATCAGAAAGCACAAATTTAATAAAGCAGTGTTCTGGATGCTCAATGATAGTGATGAGTGTCAGGAATGATAGTGATGAGTGTCAGGTATGTCTTGTTTGGTATTGCCTGCATTTCTCTCATCAGTAATTCTTATCCATGAGAGCTGAAATTGCATTCCTAAACTGAGTAGAGCCATAATTACCATGTTCAGTGATATTGTTCCTGGTTTTTTACACTACTTGGGCAGTCAGTTTTAATTGTTGTGTAGAAATTACATGTATTTGTGCACACCAGCTTCCAGTATGATTAAATTTGTAGTACTCAAGACTTATAGATGCAGACTGAGGTCAGAAAAATATATTTATGTTGTTCGGTCTATTTGGATTCTGCCTCATACCCACCAGGATGTCTGCTGTTTAAGGAGAGGATTTTTTCATAAAAGTAATACTGTACCACCTTAAAACCCCATAACCTTATTTCCGATCATTCTCTCCAACATTTAAATGTATTTTTATTAAAATTATTTTAGTAGTTGTGACTAATGTTATCAATAGTCTTTTTTTAACTGAAGTATAATTTTCATATCCTAATACTCAATTTGCAATGTAGTACTACCTAGTATTGCATATTGATTCCTGTAGCAATGATCTGTAGTGTTCAACTATGTATTTGTTGTTATGTGGATGTTGTGTAGAGTAAATTAAGCATCGTACAGTAGTACATCCTCTTCAAATGTTATGTCTCATCTGTAAGTCAGCATTTTTAAGTCTCTGCTGAATTCGATACAGGGAAAAATTAATCTTTCTTTTTTTTTTTTCCAAAGTTGCGGATTCCAACGTATCGTGACAAGCCTGGAACAGCACCAATAGTACAGAATATGCACCAGGTAAAATTAGATACTTCTATTGTATATAACCCCAAGGAAAAGCTAAATATCTGCATTCATTCTTTTACTTGTTCATAAAAGATCGGTAGCAAATCCTCATATACTTTGATAATAACAAAATCCTCAGTCTTGGAAACTTTGAGTGGAGGAGTCTAGAGATAGATTTGTCATAGGAAAGGTATTCTAACCCAGTTACCCCAAGTACTTTAGAAGAGGGATGCCTGGCTCCTGGAAGAGGATAGTCGGCTGACAAAACTATTGAACGTGAACATCCTTTTAATGGGTGAAACTGTACTAAACTAGGGTTTTTTTGAGGATGAAAACTGAATTTTAAATCTTTAGCTATAGAAGATGGATGTAAAAAATATCTGCCTGTGCCTTCAACTGCTGTGTGACTGTTTTCTGAAACAGCTTCAGTATGTTTTCTCTTTTCTGGACCGCAAGTTGCATGCCTGTGAGTGGTGTGTGTGTTGGGGGAAATCTTGCTTTTAGCACACAAAAATAATTACTTGTGGAGATAATGTAGTACGTACTGCAGTAGTACAGTAGTGGTAATTAGGGTATATACCATCTACTGTCTGTAAGCGTTTAATGGAAACTATTTCATTTAATACTTAGGTATTCTAATGACTAAAAACCAAGCATTGTGATGTCTTTTAGGCAGATGCTCAGATCTCCATGGCTTTACCAACTGTTCATGAAGTAGATCTTTTCAGGTAGGAGTTTGGACTGATTTATTCCTAGTTGTGAATTCTCACAAGTCAAAGATTTATGATGGTTCCATAACACATATCTCATAGCTTGTAAGCTAACATTTATCAGTATTGTTTTTAATATTCTTTTTCTGTAAAGCTGGCTAAAAACCAATTCAAACAATATGCAGGCTGAAACTGCAATAAATAAGCAAGGTCATTAAATGTTCCATTTTACAAGAGTATTTTACATGATTCAAATTACTATTAAATACTACTGCAAACTTCCTTTTTATCCAGTTCCTAATCAAATACATATTTCTTCTGGTTATATTAAGTGTATTAAAATACCTTTGTCTGGTTTTAGGTGTTTCTGTCCAGTGTTCTTTCACATTCAGATGCTTTGGGAACTAGTACTGCTAGGAGAACCACTTGTTGTGATGGCACCATCACCATCAGAATCTTCAGAAACTGTGTTGGCACTTGTTAGGTAAATATGTAGTGGAGCTTCCTAACTAATGATTGAGTGAGTCATTGTAGATTGTAGCTGAGTGCAACTTCATTTGATCTGAATATAATAAAGCATTACAAATTTTAGATTTGTTTGTTTTGTTCTTGAAATTTTGCACTGTATATGTACAACACACTTATCCTCTTTCTACCTTGCAGCTGTATTTCACCGTTGAAGTACTGCAGTGATTTCAGGCCATACTTTACCATACATGACAGTGAATTCAAAGAATATACAACTCGCACACAAGCCCCGTAAGTAAATCAAACTTTGTTGTGAAGGTGTTCCTCAAAGCCGCTCGTAACCATAAATTTGTTTTAAGATATTGCTTAACTATTCTGAATTTCTATCATTAGAGAATTACATTTAGACCCTTTATTTATAAGATATATCTTGCAGAGTGCAGTAATTAGCTGTTTTAAATTTTCATTCCAGTTAGATAGGATAAAGAAGTTATGAAACAATGTCATAATTAAACTACATTTGAGCTTCATAGGATATTTGTGTACAGAATAAGGAAAACTGCAAATATGATAGCAAGAAGAGTTTTGCTTTTCCGTAAGGGTTTGTGTATGCAACACCAGCTCTGTAGTAGCTTCTTGGGAAATTGTTCTGTAATTGTTTTTATTTTTGAGCAATTGCATTCTAGAAGTCACTTTGTTTAGTAGCATCTGTACAGCAGTTTTATAAAGTTAACCCAGTGGGTGTTCTAGTTAAGAGAATAATTTATAAAAGTAAATATCTCTTAATTAAACTTGTTAGAAAAATGTTGTAAATAATTCAGAAATTAAGATTCTTTTTTTTAAGAGCGTAAGTCTACAAAAACAATTGTTTGAAACTGCTTTAAGGACACACTTTACCCCCTCTTTTTTTTTTTAATCTTACTCTTATTTTGAGAGTATACACCTCCAATATTTCTTATTATATCTTATTTAAATGCAACTTGATTTGTGAATGGAGTGCATGTGTTTGATTCACTGATCTTTTTATAAACAATTTTTTTTCTAATGTCTGAACAGGCAGTGGTTATTGTGTTGGGTTTTTTGTTTTGTTGGTTTTTTTACTGTATTTTTCCTCTCAATGAAAGTATTGCCAGAGTATTGCCAGCAGTGGAAAAACATACAAACATAGGGACTATGTTTCAGATTGTATTCCATGGGAGTGGTTATGCAGTATGTAATTTAGTTTCTAAAAATAATTCCAGGAAGAATTTGGTTAAACTTTCATAACCCATGTTTAAAAATTGCATCTGCTCCTCTGTAGCAAAATAGAAAGGTTGTTCAGTACATATGTTAGTATTTGAAATAGAGATAGAGTTGCTCTGGCTCTCTTAGGGAAAACAAAAGATTTGGAAAGATTGGAAATGGGCTTTTAAAGCAGTGGCTCTAAGAAGGGGAAGAATCCAGATGATGCAGATTCTGTGTATTTTATTACCTTTAGCGAGAGGGGAGCAAGGGGCTGTTTTTCATTTTGATGTTTTGATTTATTGTGCCTTTTCAGAAATTACTTCAGTGGTTTAAAATCAGAATTGGTTCTGGTAAACATGATGGATTAAGGCTCCTGAAAGTGACCAGGTAGCTTACCAAGTCTTGCTATTGTATCACCAGTAGCAGTGAAAGAACACTCTTCATGATTTGCTACCAGTTTACCTTGACCTGGAGAAAAATTATTTGTGTGTGTGTGTGTGTGTGTACGTAAATGAAAGCCTTACTTGACTTTAACCCTCAGTCTTTAACTCTCCAGTTAGTAAAAGCATGTCAGTTTGTGTACGTTGGTCCAAACCAATTGTCTGTGAAACTTGCTTTTTGGTTCCCACAAAATAGGTGAGAGAATATTAATAGTTAAGTTAGACTTAATCCATTCATAGGGAGAAGGAGAATGCCCATTGCTGGGGTTCTTTTGAGCCTCACTTTGCTTCTTATGTTGATTCCTGTGACATGACCATGCAAAGAACGTAAGAGAAAACATCATAAATTGATTTTTCAGAGTACGGTGAAGGAATCTGTTGAGACTTTTTTACGGACATTAGTCTTTATTGTTTTGGAAGAGAGATTGCAAATCATGTATTATAATACTGAAAAATCATGAATGACATTTGCAGATCCCAATGAATTTAAATCAATAATGCAAATTAGTTTAACAGGATTATAGAAACATCAAATAATAATGAAACTGAATTCAAATAAGTTGGGGAAAAATATATCTGGAAAAAAATGTTTTCTGGTGATCATACTTGAACAGCAGTAGGACTCAGAAGAAATTATTTTTCTGGTGAAGGTTGAGTCAGTGACAAGCAAGAAAAGACTTCTGAGAAACTGATACAATTTAGTGCTGCTCATTCTGAGATGGAATGGAGAAATTAAATTTGCTATTTCCATAGCCCAAACGTTATACTAAGTTACAGAGCTGTATGATCAGATTTTGGTCCTATCTGTGAATGCCTAAGGAGTTTTTATATGTTTACATATATATTAGTTATAATTAGCAAGCGGAGGGAGGAATGAAAGTCAGAAATGTTTGTAGGTTAACATCGAAATTGATGCCCAATTGCTATCATGATACAGATGGAAGAATTGAATAAAAATTTAAAGAAAGATCACTTGTTTTTTCTCCCCGCCTTGCCTTGAGGAACAGGAAATCTAAGGATGGTGTACAGAAAGTGTTAAAATTTGGGATTTTTAAAACCAATCTGAAGAAGTGACGATAACCTATTTTTAGTATGGCAGTTCCAATGAGGCTTGCAGTTATGCTCTCTCCTTAGCTAACATTTGGCTGTAAAGTGGATGGCAGACACTATACTGAAAAATATGTTGGTGTTTCATCATATTAGTGCTATAAATCCCAAATTCTGCAGGCCTGTGCTGTAGCAGCAGCCCAATGCTCTTACTGCATCTTTTTCTCAGGGTGCCCCTGTGCATCCTCAAAACAAGATTCTAAGGACAGAGCAGACAGAAAAATCTGACAGGTTGTCAGCTTGGGCACAATGCTATTAGTGTGCTTGTACTTCATCACTTGGTAACTGCTTTTTAACAAATAATGCTGAAGTGCTGGAAAGTAGGATATTAAGTATCTCTTTTTCTTAATAGTGTCATCTGAGCAGTAGCTGTTCTGAGAGGTCTGATGGAAACAGCAGTCATGTTGACATGCACATTCAAGTACTGAGAGTTTGTTATAATCAAACCTTTATAAGTAGCAATTTGTCTTTCAAATATGGGTCAGATTCCTGCTCACTAAAAAAACCATTCAGATAATAGCCTGTTCTCATTATTGCAAATGGGCAGAATTTAGCCAAGAGTCTAAGCAGATGATGTCATTTTTATTCTCTACTACTGTTTGGACTTCAAGATGCATCTGTCTTGCTGTTTTCTAAAACTTAAAAACTTGATAAACATACTGTGCTCTTACATGCAACTTAAAATGTAACTCTTAAATACAAGAGGAAAGTAATTTCAAGTTAACAGAGTTGACCTTTTATATTCATTAAGACAGCAGCTCTTACTGTCATATTTTAAACATTGTCATTATTTTTCTAGACCATCTGTCATTCTAGGGGTGACGAATCCTTTTTTTGCTAAAACACTTCAGCACTGGCCTCACATTATCCGAATTGGAGATATTAAACTTCCAGGTAAAGTACAAATATATTCTATAATCCTGTGTGACAAGATCTAACTGTGTGCTTATTTATTTACGACCATATGCAATTTAGTTCAATTAATGTAGTTTAATACTAACCAAATCCTCATGGATGTAAATCTGTCAAGTGAAATTAGGCTCTTGAGTACTGTATGTCTTGTATTGCCAAATCTAGTATATTAAATGCGAAAGACAGTAATACTCCTTAGTAATAATGTTTTACCTTTCACACAATCCTGTTTTAGTATCTCTACTGATAAGGTGTTAAAATAAGAAACATCATTTATTACTGATGTTAATTTTGGGATGAGTAGAATGTAATAACTCAGTCACAGCAGGTGCACAGGAAGACCCATGAAAACTAAGTTAGAATGTTACAATAATATAAAAAGTTGCTTGTTGACAGTATTTTGATAATATATTTCTAATCTGGCAATATTCCAGTAATTCATTGTTCAAGTTGGACAATTTCCTTACATGATCGAGTAGAATTTTAATTAATCTTTGGATAACGTGTCAATCGCTAGCCTGTAATAAAATACTGCAGTACTCTAATTATTATTTGAAATTCCTGAATGTAGCTGGTTGCTGTGACAGGTTCACAATTCTGTTCTGAAAGTGGGAATGCATAAATGTCCAGTTAGGATAATACACCATGAAATTCATTTTTGTAGAATAAGTTACATTCAATTTCTGAGTACACCAAATTAATAAAGGATTACGTACTGTGATCAATATAATTAGGCAAGGTTTTGCTTTACTTTAAAATATCACGCCTGTCCATGCTTCAGAGGACCTGTGGGGGCTTGGGGGAGGAGTTAGCTAGCTGCTGTGTAGTTAAGATTTGGAAAATAAGAGTCTTATTTAAAATATTAAAACTCTGCAAAGCCATGTACACAGATTGCCTTCAGATTTTATATAGTTTCAAGTAGGAAATTCTAAAGTTTTGGTGCAGCTATGTGAAATGCTTAGTCAGGAAGTTCCAGACATGTATCTGTCTGACCTGCCTTTAAAAATTTAAATTTTATTTCTTTAGGGACTGTCCTGGTTTCGGCTGAGATAGTTAATTTTCTTTATAGTAGCTGCTGTAGTGTTATGGGTTTGGATTTAGTATGAGAATAATGTTGATAACACTGATGTTTTCAGTTGTTGTTAAGTAGTGTTTATATAGTAAGTCAAGGATTTTTCAGCTTCTCATGCTCAGTCAGCAAGAAGGCTGGAGGGGCACAAGAAGTTGAGAGGGTACACAGCCAGAACAGCTGACCCAAAACGGACAAAGGGATATTCCATACCATGTGATGCCATGCCTAGTATATAAACTGGGGGAAGTTGGCCTGTGGGGTGGATTGCTGTTTGGGACCTAACTGGGCATCTGTCAGCAAGTGGTGAGCAATTGCGTTGTGCCTCACTCATTCTGTATATGCCAATTCTATTATTATTATTATTATTATTTATTATTGTCATTTTGCTGTTGTTGTTATCATTATTATTATTTTCTTCCTTTCTGTCCTATTAAACTGTTCTTATCTCAACCCATGAGTTTTACTTCCCCTCTGCCCTCTCCCCCATCCCACTGGGTGGGGGGTGAAGTCAGTGAGCAGCTGCGTGGTGCTTAGTTGCTGGCTGGGGTTAAACCACAACAGGGGCAGAGAAAGGGCTTGTGATTTTTTTTTTTTTTTTTTTTTTTTTTTTTTTTTTTGTGGTGGTGTCTTTTTGATCTGTGGGAGTTTTTTTCCTTTTCTCCCCACTTTGCAGTTTCAATAGCAATTTATACTATTATCTTTTGTGAAGTCGAGCATCCAACTAGATCTAAAGAGGAAGGTTCTGCTGGGGCTGCAAGACTTTTATCAGGGTTTAGGGTGTTCTGTCTGGAGAATGATATATTTGAAGAACAAACAACAAAAACTTAGTTTGGCCTATGGAAAAGGAGACTTAAAATAATTTTCTTACAACACTTAATCCATGGCTACTGTTTTAATTTCTTGTATACAATTTTTGTTTTGGCCAAGGTACTAAAGGTTTGTGCCTGAAAGCATTTACCCTAAGGGGAGCAAAGGAAGATGGAATAAAATTTGAAATTAATGAAACAGTCATTCACGGCTATATAGTCAGTATTTTTCTTTGGTTACTTTGATTCAGAAGGTTGTCCCTCTGGTTTTTGGTTTGGTTTTGTTTTGTTGGTAGGTTTTTTTTGGTTTGTTTGTTTTTTTTTTTCTTTTCAACAGGAAAGCCTTCTATAAAAGTGAAAAGCCTGTATGCTGTTACTCATATGTATACTGGATGTCTCTGGATATATATTTGGATGCTTGTCAGTGTTTCTAATGCTTCTTACAATATTAGATAGTCTTCTAAATTAAAGTATCCGTTTCTAAAAATCAGTGCAATGTAAGCACATCAACTGTGGTATCCAGTAATAGACATGGAGATTTCAAGTAAGGTGGCTTTAAATGTTTTGGCAGGTGAAGTTCCAAAGCAGGTGAAAGTGAAAAAGCTGAAGAACCTAAAAACTTTGGACTCCAAACCTGGTAATAAATTGCATCGGAGTTAAATTACCAGTATTTTAATTTTAAAAAGCATACCCCATTTTTCCTTTGGCTATATGCTGATTTTTTTCTTTAGGTGTTTATACCTCTTACAAGCCATACTTGAACAAAGATGAAGAAATTGTTAAACAGTTACAAAAGGTAATACTGCAAGTCTCTTCTTAATGGAAGTTGTTTTGTGGTACTGTTGTACGGTGTTTTCATTTAAGGCTGCGCTCTGTCCGTTAACTGCGTTCTGATTCCTTTGCCCCAATTCATAACCGAACAGATAGATGTACAGCCCCATTGTAGAAGAAGGGCTGCTGCCTTGTTAGTAGTTTCTGTAACAACATGAATGGTAGAACTCAAGAAGTTAGATTAATAATTTGGAGAATTGAAGTGATTGATCAATTCATCTGTTTTGGGTTTTCTACCCTCTGCCATCCCCCTCTAGTCTCTTTGGTCTAGAAATCTCATGCATGAGATGTGTAAGAATCAGAGCTTCCAAACTTTAACTGATTTGCACAAGTTTGTTTATAGAAATTTTTCTTTCCTTGAATTTCTTTACATGAAAACAAAAAATCAGCAATTGAAGGGATGGGTATCTGTGCAAAAGGACTGGACACTATTGCTTTCCTTTTGTGGTTCAGGGTAGGGGGTGCTATGTGTAGGCTTATGGCAAATGAATACAGAAACACTGGAATAAATATTCTTAAAGAAAACCCCACGACGACTTACATATTTTGAGGTAACAGACTTACTGTGATATTTTATTTCTTTTTTTAAGGGTGTACAACAGAAACGTCCTACAGAAGCACAGAGTGTGATTCTTCGACGGTATTTTTTGGAATTGACGGAAAGTTTCATTATTCCATTAGTGAGTTCTTAGACTAATGGGTTTTTTGCATACGTAATACAGAATAGCTTTTTTGGCGTTAGCCTGGCTAAGTCCAGTAACTACCCCTGGGGTCAACACTGGGTCCAGTACTGTTCAACGTGTTCATTGGTGGTCTGGATGATGCGGCAGCGTGTACCCTCAGCAAGTTTGCTGATGGTGCAAAACTGGGAGGAGTGGCTGATACACCAGAGGGTCGCGCTGCTGTTCCGAGGGACCTCAACAGGCTGAAGAAATGGGCTGACGGGAGCCTCATGCAGCTCAGCAAAAAGAAGTGCAGAGTCCTGCACCTGGGGAGGAAAAAAAACCTATGCAGCAGTATATACTGGGGGCCACCAGGCTGAAAGGCAGCTTTGCAGAAAAGGATCTGGGGGTCCTAATGGACGTGAAATTGAACATCAGACAGCAAGACGCCCTTGAAGCAGAGAAGGCTAATGGTGTCCTGGGCTGCATTGGGAGGGGTGTGGCCAGCAGGTTGCGGGAGGTGATCCTTCCCCTCTATTCAGTACTGGTGAGGCTACACCTTGAGTATCATGTCCAGTTCTGGGCTCCCCAGTATCACAGAAAGATGGAGGCACAGGAGAGAGTCCCGTGAAGAGCCACTAAAACGGCTGAGGAACTGGGGCATCTTTCATATGAGGAAAGAGAGAGCTGGAACTGTTTAGCCTAGGGATGGGAAGGTTCAGGGGGGATCTCATCAACGTATATAAACATATATAAATCTGAAGGGAGGACATAACAAAGATGGATCCAGGCTCCTTTCAGTGGCTCCCAGTGACAGGACAAGAGGCAATGGGCACAAACTGAAACACAGGAGTGTTTGTCAGCCATCAGGAAACACTTTTTTACTGTGAGAATGACTGAGCACTGGAACAGGTCAGGTTGCACAGAGAGCTCATGGAGTCTCCATCCTTGGAGGTATTTAAAAAACGGTCTGGGCATAGTCCTGGGTAGCCTGCAAGTACGCTTGAGCAGGGGGGATAAGAGGGGAGTTGGACCGGATGGCCTCCAGATGTCCCTTCCAAACTCAAGTCATTTTGTGATTCTGTGTATACTATTTGAGCTACAGAAATTTACCATTAAGCTATGTCTTGACTTTCCTAAAATACTGTACTCTTACAGTTCTTTTAATTACCATACTTAGCATGAAAATGATGAAGGCCATAGTTTAATGTTAAAAATGAAACATTTTCATACCTAGACAAAAGGTTCAGATCTCAAAAAGGAACGCTTTTTTGTATGTGTTGCTAGACAGCATTTTCAGATGTTTGCTTGCGACATAACTGTGTAGCATTTATGGAAAGCAAAACTCTGTGTATTTTATCATGGAGTAAGAAGGAAATTTCTTTAATTCTTTCTCAACACATGGAACCACTGTCCACTGTTGAATTTTTTTATTTATTTTTTTTTTAATTTAAGTATAAGGGTGTTTCCCTTGACCTTGAGAAATGTCGGTATTGGAAAGGTACAGTTAGAAAGTACTTTGTAATGAGAAGAGCTCTATAAGTGTATGCTCTTGTAGCCAGTTACTATTTGCTATGATAGCTGAGGGGATACTATAAGGTAATCTTTCTATTAATATGTGAAAGAATAATCAATTCAACTGGTAAATTAGACTGGCTTAGTTTTTTTCCTTAAATTTTTATTCTGTCTTCTAGTGGTAGTGCTTTTCCATGCAAATCATTAAAGTTTAGAGAAGTTTTCCCTTTTTCAGTCATATTTGTGTACTCACTGCTGTTATGCTTGGCATGAGAAACTGTATCTAGTGCATGCCAATTTCTTTCATCTGCCCTGTCCAGACAGAACATTTCATTACTTGTCCTCTAGGCAATTAATTTACTTCTTATACTTCTTTGCAGACTTACTTATCTTTGCAACTCTATTTTTACCGATGTTCTATCTGACTTTCGGACAACAATGTCTGTATCCAAAGACAGACAGTTCAGGGTTTTCTGCTGGTTTTATTTTTTTGTTTGTTGATTTTGGAATTTTTTTGCCATTGGATTACCTGCAGGAGACAAATTTCAGCAGTCAAACCTCCTTGGGCAGTTGTTTTATGGCCTGAGGGCAGCTGTGTCCTCAGATTACTGCAGTATTTGCAGTATTTTCAGATCTTGCACCTACATAAATAAAAGTTACAAGAGACTTTGAGAAGAAGGCGATGTCTCTACTTAGATTCAGTGCATCTAGAACTGGCAAAAGGATTATTATGAAACTCAGCTTTATCTCTGTATCATTTCCTGTCAGGAAATGTTAATGGCCAACATGATGTAGCAGGGGCTACAGAATTTGCTTTCTCTTACCTGGTCTCAGTTTTCCTCATTATTACTGCTGTTTCAAAAAAAAATGGGCAAATTAAATTTAGTATGGGTGGCTCTTTCAAACACTTAAATGCTTTTGGGGAAAAAAAACATATACAGAGCTCTTCACTAGACCATGAAATCAAAGATGAATGTCGGTTACCTGGGACATCTGATGCAACCCCACTGCTCAGAAAAAGGCCAATATGAATATATAGCTAAATATCAAACCTTGCTTTACAAGTAGAGGCATAACTTTTGGACTAATTCAACACACTTATGTCCTCTGATTCTAGAGAAGGCTTTGGTCATTATCCTCATGCTTTGTCTTCCTCGGAGGCAGTAAATACAGCTTCTAGATCACTGGTGACTGGAATGATCACGCACAGTACTGCTCTTTCCCCAAGCCTTGGGTTTTAGAGTGCAAGACACTTTCATGATGGCTTGGCATTTCTCAGTCCTGATCTGCTTGGCCATAAACCTGATACAGTTTTACATCTAGGGGGGGAAATCCCAAAACAACATTGAAAGCTTTCAGAGTTTGTGGGGTTTTTTTGGTTTGGTTTGGGTTGGGTTTTTTTTTCTGTCAACCTCAGCAAAAAGCCTCCAGTTTTTGTTCTAAACTGTAGTAGAGGTGAGTCCAGCAGTTTGAAGGTTCATAATGAGACTAATGGAATCTGGTTCCTTCAACCATAATTTCTGTTCAGGAATTTTCTTTCTGGTTTTGTTGTTTTATCTTTGTGTATTAGTGATAAGCCGCAGTTTTTTTCCTCAGTGTCTCATGAGAATGGATTCTAGAGAGTAAATCTCAAGACTTTCTGTTTTCCTCACAGCAGTTGCTATACGCTGTTCCTGTAAAAGAATGATTCTCACAAGAGTTTGCTTTATCAGGTGATAATTTCTTCTGGTTTTGGGTGTGATAAAACAGATTCTGAGGAAACTCTGCAAGTTCAGGTGACCCTGGAAGATGCTATTATACTTTTCCAAAGGAGAGACTATTACTGAACGTTGAGATACATCTACTTTGTATCAGGGCGTGACACAGAGAATATTTTTTTCAGTGGATCAGAGTATTTTATTGTACAGCATCATGCTATTCTGGAAATGACAGATATCTGGTGTTTTGCTCTGTAAACATGGTACTTCACCTGTTCAAATCTCTAAGCCTAAGTTAGGGGACAAATTTTGTCTTATTTCTAACCAATTGGCAGAGCTTGTTGGAATGCTTAATGTTCATGGATTTTTTTTTTTCTTCCAGACAGAGATCTCAATTTGCTGAGACAAATTGTAAAATAGGAATTCATATCTAATGTAATAGTAAAAACTTACCTGTCTTGTAAATTGAAATGCTGCTGTAGTGATTGCAGACTCCTGACATAACCTTTATGCTGACAAATGAATATTGTGTTTAGGTTGCTGAATTCATGCAGATTTGTAGGCTTTGACTTGCACTGAAATGGGAATTTGTCATGTTTTCTGATTTGTGCATTAGGATAATGATAAATATGTTCCAATATGCTCTTACCTAGAATTTGGAGGTATGAAGTCAGAGCAATGATGGACTTCACCAACCCAAAAAGTTCTGTGTAAAGTTAAGTCATTTCTCTGGGCAAGTGGTTAAAATTGGGAAGTGATACCTTGCGCATTGGATGTTTATGTATCAGCTGTCCCATTCTGAGCCTTCCGAATACTTTTTGTGGATGACCTGAACTTTTCATCATTTTAGAGCATGCATGATCGGGTCCAATTTCTGTCTGCAAGAACTGGGACATCCCGAAAGACTTGTTTGTCCTTGGGTGTTAATGATTAGAGGAGTTTTCCCTTAAAATTTGTCTTTCTCTGTTCTTTTGAGACAGGATGGACATGTAGGGTGAATCTAAAACCTTTCCCTGGCATTCCCCGCCATCTTGCTCAAACTTTCATTTCAAGTGAGAAACTTCATATGTTTTCTGTCACAAATCTTAGTTTATAGGGTGAGATCACCCCTTACATTCTCTGCCACAAGAAAAGTATCTGGAGGGGTCCTTTGTTTCTTCAAAAGATAGAACTAGACTTTTCATAATGTTATCAAAGCTGATTATGTTCATGGATCAAAATGTGTGACCATTTGCATACAGACACTTTCAAAACATATAGCAGCTTGTTCTGATGGGCTTGCGTGAGCTGGCAGAGCAGAGCTGCTTCCTGTCATCAGACCTTAAGCTTCAGCAATTCTAAGCCTTGCTGAGAATTGTCTCCACTACTCATACATTAGATAGCCCGTTGGGGCTCTAGCCGTGCCTTTGCCAAGCATTGCTACTGCAGAGACGCCCACAGCTGATACAGCGTTAAATATACAGTGTATATTTAATGTTTGTATGAGGGACTTTGAAAATCACTCTCAAATACTTGATACAAAATGGGGATATGAAGGTACCTGTGGACTCTCACCAAAGAAAAGAGAGATTATTTACTAGTGGCTGGAGTTCAGGATATATGTATTCCATGTATACGTTTGCTTCCTGTCCTCCTTTCCCTCATGTCCTTCTTGAATCTCGCTGACATAAAGTTCTGTAGTTGGGAAATACAAATGGTATTAGATAAGCTCCTTATGCTCTCATGTGGTAAATATGCATGATCCCACCCTGTACCAATACTTAGAAAAGGCTGTGGTCACAAGTGATAAGTAAACATACACGTGGACTGTGTATCTTAAAGACTGCTTATGCAAACAACCTTTCTTTTTCCTTCCCCTAGGAACGTTACGTGGCAAGCCTAATGCCTTTGCAAAAATGCATATCACCATGGAAGGTAAGGAAGCATAATTCACCTGAGCTGGAAATTGGTGATTAGAGAAAACAGTTACGTGAATGATTTTTTTTCTTTCTATAGAGTCCTCCACAGCTGAGGCAGTTTAGCCAAGATGACTTCATGAAGACACTGGAAAAAGCAGGACCACAGCTCACATCAGGTTTAAAAGGAGACTGGATAGGACTTTACAGGTAATTTCTTTCATCACCATAAAAAAATTAGTTTCTATAAATGAAGACAAATCAGTATTATGTATGCTCTTTTCCTGAGCAAACTTAGTATTGATTTGAATAAGGCTTACTTTTAGAATATATGCTTTAATAGGAATTGATAGTGCTTAGTATACCTTACTTGCTTAAATCTGTTTCTCTGTAACCTGTTAATGGTTTTCATAAGATGCTACTAACACTACAGGTCTCTCTATACCAGTAGAATTTGTGCTTTTATTTCTGGTTCTAGCTTGATTCCTCTTTCCAATCAAACACAAAGATAAAAATGAGGGTATTTCAAACTGAGCCTTGCTTTTTTCCTGACAAAATTCCTAATCTTTATTGGTTTTCAGACACCTTTTCTCTACATTGTTTTCTCAATCCTGGTCTTGATTTAATAGAAGCACTTGTTGTTATACTCCACTTCAGAATATTACATTTTGTTGAAAGTAAACAGAGAAAGGGTCCTAATATCTTCTTCAACCTCAAACATAATTCATTTACATTTGATGATGTAGAAAACAGTGTTAGCAAAATTGTAACTAAAATATACACTGTATTTTGCTTTGGTGTTTTACCAGGCATTTTTTGAAATCACCGAACTTCGATGGTTGGTTTAGAAGCCGGCAGAAAGAAATGACACAGAAGTTGGAGGCCCTTCATTTAGAAGCACTCTGTAATGAGGTTAGAAAAATGTGTGTTTACGATTATATTTATCATCTTGTAATAAAAATATATTCTCCCTCAAGTCAGTTTTACTTCTGCTGTTTTCATTGGTTGAACATAAAAATGTTAGCAATTTTGTGAAGTCTGGTCTAGCAAAATGGGATTTTGTTAACCAAGTACAAGCTAGAACTAACATAGTGAAAGAGAAAAATATGAAATACAGTTTGTTTGTAAAATGTATCTTTAGTACTCTTTTTGTTTTGTTGTGTATTTTGAAATTGAATACCACCCCCCAACACCCCCCAAAAAAAATCTTGTCCTCTTACTTGATAATGTTATTTCATTCAGCTTCCTTCCCTGGCATTTAATTTGACAACACATACCTAGTTGTGATATCGTTTCTAGCTTTGAAGGTATAAACTCAGTGAGTACCACAGAAAATTGACAACTAATTAGATATGGATAGTAAATAAGCCTACAACTGATCCATAGTAATTGGAAGCTGAGAAGTGAAAACTGTTTATTGATAGATAACAAAATGCCACATTAAATGATCTTATGTTGTAAGATCCATTCTTTACTTAAGAAGCTGAAGTGCGTATCAGTATAATTTGAGTTGGAATAATGTTAAAGAAAGGTATTGAAAGAGGAGAAGAAATTGTACAGCTAAAGAGAGAATAGGAAGAACAAAAAGAAGTAAGTCAACACCACAGCTTTAAAACAAACCGAAAAATTGCGCTGTTTTTTTTTTTAAAATAAGCCATTGATTTTTATCTCTCGCCTTGTCAATTCCCAAACAGTACATTGTAGCAACCCAAAGAGATTGTTCAAATAGAGCAGCCCAAATAATTTGCAGGGCAAAAGCTAGGTCAATTATATCACCTAGAACCTATCCAACTATATTTGACATTAACTTCCTGCAAAGAAATGTGTCACATTTATTGCTGATTCTGCCCCTTACTAGCTTTTTCTTTTGATCCAAGTGTTAACATCTTTCTGAGCAAATGTCCTTAATAGATGAATAGTAAAGGGGTAGGGGAACAGAACTTCCATAAGAAAATTAACTTAATGAGTATATTTTACTAGTTACTGACTATGTGATCTCCTTTAATGCCCTAGAAACAAGAGGTGCTGCCTGGCACTATTTTAATATTTCATTGTGCTGGCAGATTCAATTTGGTAAACATTCACTGCCATTTTGCATTGCAGATGCTATTTTTTAAACCAAGCCTGTTTGGCGTGATGTTTTTTAATTTTTTTTGTTTGTTTGTATTGTGTTTGTGTGCTAGTCTCCTGTTATGCTAAGTCCTGGGCAAACATGCAAATAAAGCAGATTTTGCAGCTCACTGTAGAGACAGTACATGAGTAAAATGAGCTTAGTAAATGACATGAGAATAAGGACAAGGAGAAGACCCATTCTGAACAGTGGGTGTAAATCAATACTGCTTTTGAAAATTATGTATGTTGCCATAAATATTTCAGTGCTTAATTTTTATTCTTTTAGAACTTGGTTTTCTGGAGTCAGAAGCATACTGAAGTAGAAACAGTGGATCTTGTCTTAAAGTTAAAGAATAAACTGGTAAGTAACTGAATTGAACATCGCTCAAATTTGCATGACTTAACTAGATAAAAATATAAAAATATTATATGGTTGTGTTTACAGGAGCTTTAAGAATATTTTCATTTAAGATCTAGGTAGCTCAAGGAACCAAATAATTCAGGTTTTTAAAACAAGAATAGTTCATTTTAGCCATGACTGAAAAGTTAGCTAGCTTCCCAACATTGTCCAGCTATGTTGGAAGCATTGCACTGATCTTGTTTTTTTAAACTAGTTGGAACTTTGTGACTGATCTGAGTGGGAGGAAGGCTGAATACTCAGAGAAGAAGAAAGCCAAACTTTCTTGTGATTACTGAAAGTCCGAATCGGCGTTAGCTCATGCTGTTGTGTGGTTGTTGAGGAAACCTGCTATTGTCCAACTTCCTACTCAGTCAGCAAATGAGGAATTAATTTTCCAGATTCGCTAACATGTCACTTTGGTATGTCTTAAGGTAAACTTGCATTTTTCAGTAGAAATCATGTTTTATTGTACCTTTGCAGTTGCAGGCTGACAGAGAACATCTTCCTGTGAAAACTGACACACTGAAAAAGCTGCAGACGCACATCAATGATATTATACTCGCACTTCCAGATGACTTACAGGACATCTTGCTCAAAACTGGCACAACGTGATTTCTACTGGGCTATTTGCGTGCAGAAGAAAAAGGCGAATACAGTTTCACAGAAGACAGTGGCTTACCAAGTTTGGAACACAGCTCTAAATAGTATATTAACACTACAAATGGACTGTACTAATAGTATAGCCCACTATGCTGTTTTCAGTTTTTTCCACTTAAATACCAATGCAACTAAAGGAATTCCTGTGTCTAATAATGTTTGAAATAAGTGCTCTTAAAGAAAAATGTGGGCATAATGAGACTATACCACAGTATAGGACCACAGTGCAGTGCTGGCATTGCAGAATGTTTTCCAATTGGTGCTGCTATACCCAGTTCTGTTAACTCAGGGGTAAGCAATATTGATCCTGTACTGTCCTGTTGATGTAGTATCTGATTGGGTTTTTTGGGTTTGGTTTTGTTTTGTTTTTAAGTTTTCATCTAGTGGTAAGTCCAACTGACATATTATGTGACTAGGTCAGAATACATTATAGTTGAGGTATTTTACTGGTAAATCATTGCTTTCAAAACTTTCAGGGACAGTTGAAATAATCAGATCAGTTCTTAACTTTCTTACTTTCTCCTTCTTACCATCTTTCCAAAACCATATTAATTTAGCATCTTTAAAGAATAAAAGGCAGCTGACAGAAATTTCCTGAAGAGAAGTCTCTTCCATTCAATGTCAGTTAATTAGGGTGCTCTTACTCACATGCCTTAAAGTAATTGTATACTAATTGGTGGTTTTAAACTGCTGATGTTCAGGATTGAAAGTGTATCACTAGTGTAAATGTAAGCATGCAGTATTCATCACAGGAAATAAACACGGTGTTCTAATACGGATTTTAAAATCAGTTATTTCAGTAGAGTTAGTTGATATAAAATCTGTTTTGGCTGGAGATCATACCAGTCAGCTCCCGTTATAATTTTTTTTTTTTTTTTTAATTTTTTTACTTATACCGTTAGGGTGTTTGAGGAGTTAATGGGGGTGGAGGGAGATGATGTTGGCTTCTGCTGAAAAAAGCATATGGAAAGGTCGAACTGTGGCAAGACAAGATTGTAGCGTGAAATATTCACAGTATATGCATATAGCAGACATGCATAGAGAGTAATTTCCTCTTGCATATTAACCAACAAGAATGTGATGGTTATCTTCTTGAACAAGTTTCAGTGGTATATAAGAACTCAGCTGCTCCACATGCAGTGTTATATTTTGACCAGTTTCAAGTAGAATAAACTTAATGCTGTAGTGTACACACAGCATACACTTTTATATGACAAGTGGATCACAGTTATAAAATAAACTCTGCTTTTAAGTGCTTGGATGAAATTTTTAAAAACTTAGGACATAATCCTGCTATAAGAATATGCTTTTGTATGATAAATATTTCATACCATCTTTCTAAAAATGTTTTATTTAGCTATAAAGTGTCACAATGATAATTTTTATGAAAATAATGTATTTTAATACTGTTATGGTTTTGTATACAATTACTCATGACCAAAAGTTTAATGTATCTGTTATGTTACTTAAACTACACCACTTCAGCATTAATTTCTAACTTGCAAGTTTTTTTTGCACACCCTGATGAATAGCATTTCTAATCTAGAAATTAGTAAGTGGCCATTCTTATACTAAATTATGTTAAATATTTAACCTGGAGCACTGTGTATTTTCTCGGAACCATGTAAACTGGTAACAACTATGATAACTATCACGTGACTGCAAATATGTATTTTTGTAAAAGAAAATAAAGGGTTTGATTTTTCTTTCTTTTTCTTTGGAAGTTAATGTGACTTAGATGATGGATGCGATTTGTTTGTTTTTTCCCCTCCTGTGTATAAGCAAAGCTGTTTCAGCAGCTTATAGAGACTGCTGCTTAGTCTGACTTGATGAAACTGTACCTCTTAGGTGCCCAGAACTACCTGATGTGATGGAGTGGTGGTGTAGTTTGATCATGCATCATAGTTGTAATATGATAGAGCTGCAGGATCCTCAAGAAAGCAAATGGCAGGGAGTGGCTTCCAAGCAAAATTCACCCAATCTGCAGTTTATTTCCTGTACACATCTGAGAGGCCTTTGAGAAACATGGTAGGGGGAAGTAGACTGCAAGCAAAGCTCAATTTAGGTTTCTTTAATGGAGTTGGTATTAGTTTTAATCCCTGAATAACTAGATGCTTAAACAGAATTAGAGTCTTGTTCAAAAGAAAGGCAAAAAGAAAAGTTGTATTGAGTTGTTTGCTGTCTTCCTCAGTGACTTGTAATGCTTTTAGTAATGGTGGTTCAAAAGTACCTTAACCTATAACTACAACTCTAGGCAAAATGTAGTCACTAAAACAGGAACAGCCTTTCCTCATTGCAGGTTTCTGATCTTGTTCTGTCTCCCTGGAGTCCCTTTACACTGAGCATGCATGTTTTGACTAGGGATGCTTCAGCCATTCATAGTGTTGCAGCAGCAGAACTGTATCTGTTGCAGAAAGTAGTTGCCCACTTGGTGAACTGGAATTTTCCCACCCCTGTTTTTTGTTTTGGTTTTGGTTTTTTAACTCGGTGTGCTTAAAATACAAGTAAAGAGCCTATACCTCATTCATCTGAGGCTTGACAGCTAAAGGACTGTGCAAAAAACTACTAGTTTCTGTAACTGCCTCAGTCTTCACCTGACTTTAAAAAAACCCAAACAAACAAACAAAAATTATATATATAGGTATGTATGTATGCCCACACATTGTTTGGACCAGGCTGGGAAAAAGTCCCTGAGTGAAGGAGAGAATACCTGGGTGATTAGAAAGGGTCCTAGAAAAGAGGTAGCAGCTGTTCAGTAAAGAAATGCTAAAGATAAAGGGCCCCAGTTGGGTCATCAGGAAAAGTTCAGACTGCCTCAGTGTAACAGGAGAGTAAACTGGCCACGCACAAGCTTTGGGACTTCAGATTTCTTTTGAACAATGTAAAAATAACACCAAGAACCAAAACATGAGATGGAGTGCAATTAAATGCGGTAAGGGTGCAGCTAGTCCTTCAACAGTACTTAACATCCATGATCTGAGTCAAGGAGGATGAACCAGAAATCTGTTCTGAATAATAGTTATGTATGATTATACAGAGCAACCACTTACACTGATGTTGAAACGCTGATTATTGATAATCACTTCTAAAGCAAATGTTTGTTAGATTGTACTCAAACAACTGAAATAATGGAAGGTATCTATGAATGACGTAGTTATAGTAAGAATATGCCAGCTTAATGGTCTGGGAAGTAACATTTCAGAGAGTCCTTCAAATATTTTGTAGTACACTTATCCTCAGCTAAGTTCAGGGAAGCTTAATTTCCATGGCCAAAAAAAAAAAAAAGTAAAAATGCTGAGTGCTCTGAATAGGAAATTGTTAAGTATTGGAAGCCTAGAACTGGACTCCTTAAAACTATGAGGAAACTGAAATCTAATAGTTCATCAGGATCGTATTAACATCTTGCACACTAACTAGATTTAAGTTTCAAATAAGTGATATTTTAATTCTATAAAAATACAACTCTCAATCTTAATTTACAACAGATTTTTGGTTCAGAAGAACATAATTTAAAACCTGAGTAAGACTCAACATGACACATAAGAGCAGCCTGAGTTGAGTCTTACTCACAGTTGTCTACTGTTAGGATCCAGTTCGGGACTGTCTCTTTATCAAGACCACTGAAGATGCTTTCCTTTAATGGAGAATAAGTAGCTTCTGTTTGAAAAACGTTAGCTCTTGTGTACTGACATGGTATCTAATTAGCATAGGTAGGCTATAACTCCCTTGAAAATTTGTAGGGCTTTTGATTGAACCAATGCTTCCTTGGGATAGGGAGTTCAGTCACTTACGTATTAAATGCAGCTCATCTGACGTTGCCCCAAATTTAATTACTGCCATACCAGGGGCTATTTACAGTAGCTGTGAAAGAACCTGTTACAGCTGGTTATGAAATCAAACATATCTCTCAAAAAATGGCATGCTTCTAAAAAACCATGGCTTGTTTCAGTTTTATTCCCATATAACTGCCCTCTATCTGTCTGCTGCTTCCTGGCTGAGAAGCCGCGCGTTTGGGTGCCAAGATCACGCCGTGTTTTGCCTTGACTCCTCAGTCGAGGCTCCAGGTCACAGAAACAATGTAAGAAAAGGATCCTTCGGTACTCAGCGTTCCCGTGACAGAGGTTGGGTTTTTCCAATTACCTGGCCCTGCTGCTGCTAGGGTGGATTTGGGGGTTCTCTCAGGATTCGTTGTGCCCTGAAGCCCCTACGTCTCTCTCGCGCTCTGAGCTGTCCTGCGGCCCTTGGGCAGAAGAGCCTGCGGGCTGTCACGCCTCAGCCGAAGCCCAGCGGTGGCGTGAGCTGCAGTGAGGTGAATTACTGGGTGTGGGGGCGAGCCAGGCGCACGGGGTGCCCCGGGGAGCGGCACTCCGACCCCCGCCGGGGCTCCGGGCCGCGCCGCTCGGCCTCGGCCACAGCGCGACGCGCTGCAGCCCCCCGCGGGTCTGCCGGGGGCTATGGAGGGGGAACACTACCCACGGGTTGCACACTTGCCGCTCGGAAAATAAACTTGCGCGCCCGCAGGGGTTCGAGCGGATCCCGCGTGGGGATGCCGGCACCCCCTCGGTGCAGCGCCCGGCGCGGGGGGGGGTTGCTGGCGAGGCGACCCTGGCAACATCTGATAGTTCGTTCCCTGCCTGCGACTTGCCCCGTTCAGACGTGAGGGACCGCCGACCTCTGCCTACAGCTCTCCCCGCTTCTCTTCCCGTTTCCCCCAGAGCCGTCTCGAACTAGCGGCACTGTCAGATTTGCATTTTATTTTATGCTTGCGGGTTCATTTCCAGCAAGATGAGCAGTGGTAGCGGCCGGGTGGCCAAGGGCACGCGCTAGCGACACAGGCCAGATCATCCCCTCTGCTAGTTTGCCGGATGGGAAAGCCAGTCCCTCCAGCTGGGAGCGGGCAGCAGCTCTTCACCTAGAGATACTCAAGTTGAACATTTTTATGCTCGGAAGCTAGGCAGAGGGAGGTGACTTCTGATAGAAGACATTGCTGTTTGTGAGGCGCTGTGCCCTTCTGTGTAAGGAGGATTCCTCTCTGCGTTTCTGATCCGTCTTGCACTACCCCTTGAAAAAGGGGGAAAGGAGTTGCTCGTTGCAGAAGAATATAGAAACAGCTATTTCGGAAAGTATCCCTCCTTGGGCTGGATTCACTGGCAAGTTTTGTTGCCAGGACCATAAGGCTCCCCCTCGCTCCCCCTTTTCCAGATGATCATGGCTTTAGGAGCGATGAGGAATTACACCCGGGGTTCCCCGGTGCCTGCTATGGAAAGCTTGAGCCTTAAAGAGTCTACTGTATTTTTTAACTACCCCCACACTAGACTACACTATGTTGTCCCATTTGACCCTCCTTGTTTACCCTGCCTGTGTCCCATCATGTGCTGGAAAGGCTGCTGGGGGAGTGGGGGGAGATCAGCCCGCAGAGGAACAGGGCACACTCGAGGAGAGGCTTCAAGCCTTGGGCGACATCTGCCTTTGCCTCCACGGCTAGCACTTTCCCTTCTGGCTGCCCTGTAGTTTCCCCTGTCTGCTGCTTGTAGGATGAGAAAGAACCGGCCATGAGGCAGGACTGGCTCTAGGGCTGCTGGAGGGGCATGTGCGGGCCAGTGCTGCTCCTGTTCCCCCTTTTAGAGAACGGGAAAAGCTGTTCCTACTCCCCTTGAAAATCTGCTTCACCTCCTCTACCTCCTCAACATTTGGCTGGTTTTAGCGTAACACAGCTACCCAATTAGAAAAAACACGACACCTGTCTCTCATCTACAGAAAGACAGTTGTAGGACTTTCCCTTCCGGCTCTCCATGGCTTTCATCTAAGCCACCTGCCCAGGTCAGGTAGAGAGCTGCTTTGGCAGGAGCAGCCTCTATCGCCTGGACATGTAGCTGCAGATCTGAGAGGGTGCGGTAACCCCGGCGCTGTCTGGAACAGGACTAATAGGAAGCAGTGGGAGTTCAACAGTTTACCACTGTTCGGTCTTTTCTCTTTGCCTTAAGCTTTCAGAGGGGATTTGCCTAGAGAACCAAGTTGCTCTTCGCTGGCGGCATGGCATATGGTTTTAGGCTAGCATACAAAACCCGCCCCTTCTGCTTCAGGGTGGGATGCACCAATTTGAAAGTCCGGGTACTGCATGTCACCAGGAAGAGTTTATTGGCACTAAACAACAGTTCTGAGTTCTCCTGAGCGCTACAGTGCTTTAAATCAGGGTCTACTTTAATAAAAGGGAGAAGAGGGAGCCCGTGTGTCTTAGCCTCCGTTACAGCTCTGAGCGCACAGAATTACCGATGCCTAGGAAGCCAGAAAGCTGTGCAACATGGTGCTCGAGGGTCTCGTGCCTTGTCACAAGCACCCGATGATCCCTGCGTCCTCCTTCCCCCAGGTTTCTGGCACTCTAATACCAGCAGAAAATCATGCAGTCAAAAAGCCGTCCTCTCTCGGGGACGTCATCATAAGGGGCAGCGCTTGGACCGAGCATCCTAGCACCGTGCCACTGCAGTCCCTTATCTGGGACGCGTCCTGCTCCTGTGTGTTTGGCAGGTCACTCGACCATCTGCTACGCACTGGCTCGTGCCCTGAAACTCCTTTCCCTTCCCCGGCTCTCAACTGTGGCCCCAACACGGCCTCGTGGCACGGCTTAGAGCCTGGGCTCAGCTTAGAGGTGAAGGAAAGCGCGGCACGGGAGGTCGGTGCCGCCTGTCACCACCGTGGGTGACATCGCCAGGGGACTGGAGAGAGAGGGTGGGACGCATCACTCCAGCTGGAAGTGAGGAGGGGAATGAAGTCCAAATCCCTTGCGGCTCCTCAGAAGACAAATGCAGCTTACGCGGCACTGTCAGCAACAGACTGAGAGCCTTCTCGCCCTGGACACCAAAGACACAAGCACAAAACTTTATGTGGATTCCTCATCCAGATCCTCACCACCAGTCACGTCCTTGCTGGGTGGGCTCGCACAGCTTGCACGCGTGGCCGCAGCAAAACTTTTTGGGAACCTCAATGAAGGGCAAGACCAGTAGCCTAAAACCCTGTGCTTTTGTGGCTTTTCCCCGCCTTTCGGACTCCAAAGCACCAGCAATCAAGAGATCAAACGCACGACTCCAAAAACCATTGGCTTCGAGACAGAGCGGGTTTTCTTCCCTTGCATGGCCCTCACCTCTACAGGACTCTTGGCGAACGTCACAACGGACAGACGGTTACGAAGCAGGCACCGACACGTGACAGGTCTTTTCTAGGACGCCACTGACAGCAGAGAAGCATCCCCAGGGCAAGACAACTGCTGCCTACACCCCCCGCAGGGCCAGCAGCGCGCCCGGAACCCCTTCCAGCAACCGCAGCACCGCAGCCCGCCCTCCTCGTCCTGGCGTGAGTCCCTGGCTACCGAGGCAGCGGCTCATCCTCAGCCCACCCTCCTGTCCCTTAACAGCCTCCGTGCTCTCACCTACGCATCCCTACTCACACCTGGATACAGGTATTCGGCTCTAGGATTTTACTTTGAGTACATCCCCACCAACCCACATAAATCCTGTCCCCTCCTGGGGGAAAGCCGGCCACGAACCACATCGCCCGCAAGGACTTCGCTTACTGCAACAGACAAGGAAAAGAAAAGTAGCTGCTTCGGCTGCGTACCTGCCTGCTGGGTCGAAGCATCTTCCGTGACCATGAGGCTGGCCATCTCACGAGTGTCACATCGTAGCCGTGGCAGTCAGCGAGGAGAAGCACCAAGGCAGAAGGCTGGCCTCTGTCTGCCGCTCCTGAGGTGCAAAAGAGAGGATCACAGTTACAGAGAGCATTTACACTAATAATTAATACAGACAGACAGGTCTAACCTTTGTCTGCAGACATCCCTTTCCCTTCTTTGGAAAGGGCTTATCTGAAACCTCCCCCAAAAACACGCAACTCGCAAGAAACCTTTGCCTTGAACCGCACTGGGACAAAAGACATCTCATCCAACCCGCGGGCGGCTCCTGCAGCAGCCAGTTCGCCCTGCATGCTGCCATTGTGAGACCTCAAACCTCTCCCCGTGCTCCCAACCTGCACACAGCCGTTGCCTCAGTGCCTCCCCATCCCCTGAACTGGCATTATTGCCTGCCCTAATGTCAGCTCATCTCTTTCCCTTCTGGGGGAGCCTACTTCGTTGCTCTCAAGCTTCCTGTTTCCTGGTGATAACTGATGCTGTCTTTGAGAAAAAGGACCAGGTTTTCATCATTTCCAGGCCGTTCACTACAAAATTACCTTTGATCAGCCCACCTGCTTGACCTTGACACCCCCCACCCCTCCACACTGACAAAGACCAAAGACAACCTCCTCAGCTGCTAGCACTTGGAGTGGCACATGCATTAAAGCAGCCTGCATTAGATTAAAACCAACACCACACCGAGATGCCACTCGCTGATCTTCAAGACAGAAGTTTTTCAGGACAGCCGAGAAGAACACCTCCCATTAACGCAAGACCAGAGCGATGACTGTGCGCAGGAGATGTTACATCCCTGTGACTGTGGGACAGCCCACTCAGAGGACCAAGAAAGCTAAGCACTCCCTGGAAGACGAGCCCCCCGGCTAGAGCGGTGGGCGGGCAGCAGCCACGCTGCAGCTCGCGGGCAGAGCTGTGTTTCGGCCACGGGAGTGCCTTCCCACGGCCCTCGCGATGCGTGCTGCACAGGCCAGGTTGTGCTGGCGAGCTACCCTAAAATACTGTTAGTGCATGGTCAAAATAGTGCCCGAGCAGAGAGAGCTGACGCTTCTCTGCTTTTGAGGCTGTTAGCACATCCCAAGTAGAAAGCCTCCCTTTGCTCACAACCTGCAAACTGGCAAAGAGCCTTTCTTCTTTCAGAGAAGACAGAAAGTGCTTCGCAGGGTAAATGCCATCCAGCTATGTGAACGGAAACATCAATCATGCTGCATCGGAACTGAACCGTACTTAATTTTGACCTGGTTTGCCAGCCCAGCAGAGACCTTCCCAGATCAGACTTTACTCTTCTGGAGGTGCCCTGGGTGGTGACGGCATGTCCTGGCAGAGGGCTGGCCACAGGCTCCTGGACCCCCCCTTTCCTTCTTTCCTCGCACTGGCAGATACCCCTCCCCATCGCTGCGTCTGCCCGGGGCACGGGCACCCCTGCCCCTCTCCCAGCACTTGCTTTTGCACCCAAGCTTGCCAGAAAAGACGGGTCTCTGGAAGCCATGCAGTTCCTGCTCCTGGCACCATGGCAGCCGGGGAAGCTATTTGTGTTTTTATTCGTCGTTTCCCCTTCGGCAGGTTCCTCAGAGATCCTGCTGTCAGACTAAGCAAGCGTTGCGGTGTCCTAGGGGCATCGCTTAAGGTTTCTGTAGCTGCAACAACTAGCTTGTGGCGTGCTTCACCGGCAGCGCTTTAGACCTTTTCTGCAGCCTTCCTTCGTGCCTTGGTTATGGGGGGGTGACCTTCATCGGCGCTTACCCAAACTTACCAGGGCAGCCTCAATTCCTCATCACCTTCCGCCCTCCCCACTTCAATTTAGAAAGAGACCCCATCTCCGGGACCTTCTTGCCGAGGGACCTGCTCGTTTGTGGGGTAAATGGGGCTCCTGCCTCGACCCCGATCTTCCCCCTCCCTTGCCCTTTTCCCTTCTTCTAGAAACAACAGCTAATGGGGAGCTCTGTTGGTGGTAGCAGAGAGAAAACAGCTCTGCAAGCAGATGATTTCAGTATTAACAAAATTAACATGGGCCTGGCACTCTCTGAAATGAGTCACCCGTGTTTCATATCAATGATTTCAGACCCTAGCATTTTCAGTCCAAGCCACAAGCAGTGCTATGGCAGGCACAGACTGTATTTTAAAATATCGCAGCAGGGCTAGAAACAGATGCTCGGGAGCGGAGCAGAAGGTACAGTAATGAAGCTTTAGTAGGAGCGCACGGGGAACACGGCGTGCCGGGAATGCAGTAGCCACCCATGACACTTGACTCATCCGCGATGCCGGGCTATTGCGTAAGCCTTGCCGGGGGCGGGGGGGGGCAGAGGAAATGGGGACGCAAAGGCCTGGCACTTGTCCGCTGCGGTTTCCAGCGAGGTGGAATGATGAGGGCCCTGGTGAGAGCACCTTTCCTTTTAAAGCCCTATGCTAACCGAGCTGCAGCTTCGCTTCTGACCCCTTTCAGCAATAGCTTTCTTTAGCCCCATCCTTGTTCCCCCAGCTACCGCATACAAAACGTTTAGCCGATTCCTCTCCTGCGAGCATCTCCCGACAGCCTTCAAACACACATAAATGATCCCTAGGAGTCTTTTGCCTGTGCACCCCCAGTTTTACAGCCTTGAGCCTCAGCCCCTGAGAAGTCGCACTGCACCACCTCCTGATTAATAGCGAGCGCCTGGGTCAAGCCACGGTTGGAGTCCTATAGCTAGAGCATTAATTCTCAACAGGGCAAACCCATCAATGCGCACAGGTAGCTCCTGAGCCCGCTTGGCACCAAGAATAGCCCCTAACACTGTCCTGACACTTGTCACTGCACATGGGTGCTGGGTGCCATTACGAATCAGCAAACGCCAGTGCCTCAAAGGCTGGGATTTAGAGTCCTCTGCCAACAGAAAGGCCTGAGATACTGCCGTCTAGCCTGCCAGCAGCCGTACGAGAGGCTACAGTGAGGTGCCCATGCCAGAGTTGCTTGTCTGGCCAGCCTGCACCATTTCGGAGCCCGGGGCTTTCGCTAACACTGCTGTTTGTCACGTGCGAGGGATGAGCTGCCTCCACCGAGCTCTGCAACCCAAATCCTGCCCCGACCTCTCAATTCTGGGGAAGGGGAGCTGGCACTTAGGTATTGCAGGTGCCGAGGAACACGGGATCGGGGCGTTTGCCCCAGCCCTGGGCGCTCGAGGAGCTTGGCATCACACACTACGCACTCGGGTCCGCTTACCTACCGACAGTCGTCGCCTCTGTAGGCTAGTCAAGGCAACGCTACCGTCTCAGTGCAGTCCCACGCATCCACGTGACATTCCCCCCCCCCCCGGCCCCAGCTGGGAGCGCTCAGGCTCCAGCTGCACCCCTTGAGCCACGAGGGAGCTCGTACCTGCTCTGGGGCACGCTCCCACTGGACGGCAGCTCTGGGGGCTGTCTTCTCACTCCGTTTCTGCAGGGGATTCCTTTATTGGAAAATCCTGTTAATAAAAAATAAATACATAGTGTGAGCAAAGCTAGCAGCATTAACTACGTTAACTAGAGCTACAAGCAGCTTCCACTATGTCTTGGCTCCAGTTCTCCCCTCCTGGACTTCATTTGGCACCTTACATATTAGGAGGACAAATTAGAATTTCATGCATATTTCATATACAGTTAATCACTTGGCAAAGACCAAACCATTTCCCCATTAAGCGGAATTTATGCTAAATGCTGTTTCCATTAGGCACCAGCCGTTGCCCGTTCATAGGTTAGACCAGCTCCCAAGGAAGGTTTCCCCCAGTAGGTGAGGTAGGGGAGTCTGTGACAATGCACTCTTGCTAAAGGAGACTCATCCCAGCAAGTGGGGCGGGGTTACTCGTGTCAGAGATAACAACGGCCTTATCGCAAAGCTGTTCCACAAAAAATGTCCTGGTCAATGGGACATCGGGTGCTTTACACCCAGGGCACAGTGCGGTGCTGCAGGGTCCCATTTGTTGCTCCCCTGAGCCGTTTGGGTGCCCACAAAGCTCCAAAGGGCCCATAGCAGGGCTGCTCAGCCACCAGCTGTGGTCTCCCATGCTGGGAACCGGCAGAGACAAACATGGGAGGCTCCTAAACCTGAGACGCTGCTGCACGAGCCCTTCCCGGGGGACTTACAGCGTAAGCATCCTTCCAGTGGCTTCTCTTTCTTTACATGCCTTCGCAAGACACACTTGAGCAGTCTTTAACTACTCCTAAACTTTCTGCTGAGCACAGCCCCGTGGCACTTGGTGCTGCTCTTCCTCCCCCTTACCAGGGAACCAAACCTTGCTCATGCCAAGTTTGGCCTTTATAGCAGCTCTGCCCTAATTAGGCTGCCAAAGGTCAGGTGGCTCCTAATGAGTAATGAGGCTCAGCTGGCTCCTCCGAGCCCAAGCACGGTGCCCCTGGTCTTGGGGTGTTGCTACACTTCCCAGGTCTCCCTGCTCTGTAAGAGGAGTCTCTTTGGGGCTCCTTGTCTCTTTTAGCTCAGGCAGAAAAAAGCTATAGAGGTTTATTGCTGAGGTTAAAGCGAGGTGCAGTAGGAGCCTCCTGTGGTTTTTCTGGTTTTGCAACTGTCCTAGTGTCAAATTTCTTGCAGAAAAGAAACCGCAAAGTGCTACCGAAATTGTCCCGGAGGTAGTAACAAGCCCTTCTTGGCTGAACGGAGCTGGGCAGGTCTGGCACATCCAGACTTCGGCTTTCCTTGGGGGGAGCAGACAAATCTCTCTCTCGAGGTGCTTTCCCAGAGAAGGGAAGCCGGGCAGGGTTGCTGGCTTCTGTCTCTGAATTTGCAACTACAGGCTCCCCCTCACTATACCCCTTCCCTCCGAGTAACAGCAAAACTCTAGTCAGGCTAATAAACCTAGCCCTTCGCCTGAAGCCAGCGACCTCAGCCTGGGCACAGCTGAGAACCCAAAAAAGCTGCACCCAAAATAACCGATATAGCTGTAGGAGATTTACATAGGGTCATTCCACTTTTGAAGGAGGGGAGGGGGACTGGGGCTGGGAGCGCAGAGCTGCTCTGGATTTCAGACCCGAGGCTGTATGTCGGCTGTCTCGGTGGGCATCAGCAGTTCCTTCTTCTCCGCCCTGTTTCCCTGCGTCCTCAAACAGCATCGCTTCTTTTTTTTCCAGCGGGTGCGCGAGACTACCGCCGGCTTGCTTTCTAGCTGATGCTGCTGCCTGACCTAAATCTCTGCCGTGTTTGCTACCCGGGCGTTACGGCGTGGTTTGCCTGGTGGGGGGGTCTCTGGCCGAGCAGGCAGGGGTGCAGCTGGGGGCACCGGCCCTGGGGGCTGCTCGCTGCCTCCCTGCCAGGTTTTGATTTCCATCCCCCCACCTTGCGTGAGCCTATTGCATAAGAGGGATTTGAGGGCTTCTGGCTTCACTTGCCCCCCCGCCACTTCCAGAATAAAGACGTCGTTTTTTCCAAGTGTTTTATTTACCAGTTGCTGGCAGAAGTTAAACCATCCCCTTACCCTGGGCGGTGCTCCTCGCTGATCCTGAGGTCAGCGGGAGCCGCAGGGTATCAGGCCTAAGAAGGGCTTAGCCCTGTATTTTTACAGCTTCCCTGGGTGTGGGGGCTCGGGCACGCACGTCTGGTTTGCCCAGCGTCTCCTGTGCCTCGAGCTCCCGCCGTGGCGATGCTGTGATAGCTTCCCCACAGAAACCGGCCCTTCGCGACCGGTGCAGTTACAGCGCTGCCGGATACAACACACGCACGAGGAATAATGGGATCGTGTACGACTGCGTTTGTGTTAGAAACCAGCGCGTCCTTTAGGGTACAGGAGAAGTCGCCGCAGAAAAGTGACTCTGTTTCCCTGTGGCCCTGTGCCTAGTCAGTGCCCTGTGCCCGGATTTGAAATCACTTCTGGTCCTTGGTTTTAGTTTTCATTCTCGTCATCCCCCGAATCCTATTTCTCTGAGGAAGAATAAAGGGAAAACTAACCCCTTCAGGCACATGCTTTTTGCCAACACGTTCATTAGAGATGCTGCTTTACGTGGGGCCACGCTCCAACGCCAGCCCCCCCCCAGGGAAGCCTTCTCTTTAACCGTTTGGTGGCTTGCAGAGAGCAGTGGCCTCGGTATAAGGGACGGCAGCCCTGGCTCGGTGGCACTGTCCACGTAATCCCCGTCATGTTGGCAGAGGTTTCCAACCCCCGTCGTGCTGAGTGGCCACTGGTTTGCTTGGCTGCGCTTTTAAGGTGGGGGCTTTAAATGAGACTGCTGACGCAGGTGGCAGTGGGATGAAGGCACAGCAACCTTGGGAAATGGTGGTGGAAAGATAAAGCCCTTGGTGCATGCCGGACAGCTGTAGGCCATCCCGTTGCGTTCTAGCACTCCAGGCTGGAGCTGAGCTCGCCCCAAGCGTGCCCATGAGCACATCCGAGGTCTGAAGGGCTGGACACACAGTGCCCCTCTGCTGTTTGCCTTCTGGACTGTTTACCTTCTGCCCCTGGTTTGAATGAGTTTCCCCCAAATCTGTGTATTTCCCAAGAGGGGTGGTGCAAGCGGGTGTTCGCTCTCCGACTGTCCCCGCGGGCGAGGCTGTGGCTCAGGGTGCCCTTTTCCTTGGCATTGCAGGTCAGCCTCAACGATTCCCACAATCAGATGGTCGTTCACTGGGCAGGAGAGAAGAGCAACGTGATCGTGGCCTTGGCCAGAGACAGCCTGTCTTTGCTGGGTCCCAAAAACAGCGATGTAAGTAATGCGACCTGGTGCTGTCCCGGGGCACCTTCTCTGCTTCTGTGCCAGGCGAGGTGTCGGCGGCTGCTGAGCTACAGCCTGCCTTTCTCCCATGTGCTGGGAAGAGGAAGGAAAGGCCCATGAGTTTGAGTTCAGAGGCACAAAAAGAACCATTTGATATCCTCTGTGTTGCCCCCGGGTTTGAACCCTGAAAGGCTGGCTCGGGCAATCTCTAAGGCTTCCCCCCTTGTAGTTTTCTGAGTTTTTACCAAATCTGTCAGAAAGGAACCCAGAGCTTTAAGCTCCTCACGCTGGGGCTTCTTCTTTGCAGGTTTATGTGTCTTATGACTATGGGAAGAGTTTTAAGAAAATTTCGGAAAAGTTCAGCTTCGGCGGGGAGAACAGCAGCGAGGTGGCCATCGCCCAGTTCTACCACAGCCCGGCCGACAACAAGAGGGTGAGGAAGATGCGGCAGCCGGCCCCAGCCGGGTTCCTCCCCAGGGCAACGCCGCTTTATTGCCGCCGACAGTGCGCACACGAGGCCCTCAGTGCTGGGGCAGTTACGCCATGGTGGTCGTAGCAATTATAGCTGCTCCTTGCTGTGGGAGGAGCAACTGTAAAGGTGTCGCGGTGGCAGAGTGACCGCATCTGTAGCTAGCATCGTTACAGAGCTACAGACACAAACATTTATTTAGGCTTTATCTACATCAAGGTCACCTTTCTCCTGGCTGAAGCTCTCCTAGGGTGAGGTGAGATGTCCTTGCCCTGGAGCAGCTGAAGCTGCCACTTGCCATCCCTCTAGGTATTCTCCTCTCCAAAGCCAGGCTGCGGGAACCGGGCGTGCAGTCACTCCGACCCACATCCGTGGGTCACGCTGAAAACTTGCCTTTGCATATGCCAAGTGCTCACATGGGCCTTTCCACTGCGGCACCGGGAGGGACGGGCCTCTCCCACAGAAGGGCACCGAAGGCTGTTTTTGCACGGTCCTCTCGCTTCCTGGGAGAGCCCCTCAGGCCGTCCTGGGGGTCCCTGGGGCAGAGGCGGGACGTGCCGGGCTGCCCTACCTCCTGTACGGCTCTGCGATGCTCAGGAGCATCGGAGCGTGGCAGGAGAGGGGGTGGCTGGGGCAGGCAAATTCCTCCTCTCCGGAGTTTGCCCTCCCAAAGGCTTCTCCGGGACGTGTGCCTTTGTTAGCGATAGCCTGAGCTCTGCTCTGGCCTCCTGGAGGCTGACCGCCTGCTTTCCTTCTTCCTTGTCGGTCCCTCTCTTCCCAGTATATCTTCGTGGACGCCTTTGTCCCATACCTCTGGATCACCACCGACTTCTGCAACGATATTCAAGGCTTCTCGATTCCCTTCAGAGCAGCGGACCTGCTCCTGCATGGCAGGAACCCCAACCTCCTCTTGGGCTTCGACAGGTCTCACCCAAAAAAACAGGTGAGCGCGTCTGCTTAGACGGGAGGGCCGACGTCCAGCTCTACCCTGCTGCGGCATTCCCCCGGGCCCATTGCGTGCCCCACAGCCCTTACGGCGTGCCGAGAGCCACCCTGCCTCGTGCCAGCGCTGCGTGGGTTCGTGCTTTGACCGTCCAGGGTGTCTGATCTTGGATGGCTGCCTGCAGAGCTCTCCCAGATTGGCTGGGACACCCCCTTCCCGACAGGTCAGCCTGGTTTCTGACATCTGGAGCGGCGAGGATATAGTACCTGCAGGATGGCTGGCTTAAACATTTCCTCTCCCTTTTCCTTCGTTTATGCCGGTCCTTCACCCACCGCTCCTGACTGTATTGATCTCCCCAACTATTGCGGTCGTAACTCGCCGCAGAGCGCTTGCAGCTGAGGCAGGACTGACCTCTGCAGTATTTCGTGTGGGTGTGTGGTTTGGCTTTGGGTCTTGCATAACAAATTGCTTCTTGAAACCAAACACATTTTTTTTTTTTTTTTTCCCCCTGGACCTATTGGGTAAAGATTCTAAATAATTACGGCACCTTCAGATAGACACAGGCAGCATAAACAAAAACTGGAGATGAAACAGCCATCCCCCAACACGTGAAGGGGGACAGTCGAGCAGGGTGCCCATGCCGTTGTCAGTCCGGTCGTAGCAGGGTGCCTGCTGGGCGCCGCTGATGCCTTCCCCAGGGGACGGAGCTCGCTGGGAGCCGTACCTTCCCTGGGCAGGCTGCTCGACTGACTGTCGAGGCTGGAGTCTGGCTGGCCATATCCACGAACCTGCAGAAAAGAGGCAAAAATTGCAGCTTGGCTGCCACCCTAGTGCTTGGAAAAAAACAGGCAGGTTTTGGGGACACTTGCCCTTCCAGGGACAGGATCTGCAGAGCGGCTGACGTGCCTGCGGGCTGGCGTGTTTATCACTGCTGCTTTTGTTGCACAATCAAAGATACTATCTCTCCTCTTGACCTTTGCCGTGCTAGGCCTGCAGATCTGCAACAACAGCCCGTGGCTGTGCTTGGGGTTGTAACAGCCTCCAATTATTTACCCTTGCTATCGCACTTCACGAGTACATTGTAACAAATTATTTTTATTTCAGAGTTAGTGTAAAACCAGGTGCATCAACAGACAATGGGAAGTCCTTCTGGTAGGAGACTAAGGACGGTTTTTCCCTCTTTGGATTATTCTCCTGCAGCTAGAAAGATCGCTGTTGCTCCAGGCAGCTGCCACATAAAGAGAAGTCATCAAAGTAGTTCACGGTTTTGCGATGGACGCGTGTCCGTCCTGCCTTTGCTGCCTGAGGTTGGGTCTCTTAAAGGATTGGGTCTGTTTGGTTGCCCAGTCCCGCTGGCATCGCTCGCCTTTGTCGTTGCAGCTCTGGAAATCGGATGATTTTGGCCAGACCTGGATAATGATTCAGGAACACGTGAAGTCTTTTTCTTGGTATGTATCGCACCCGTGCATTAGGCCCAGCTCCCGCCTTCTCTCACTCCTCACCTCTCGCCTTGTTTGCTGCCCTGTGCAAACCAAGGACCCGGGTACCAAAGTGTGCTCCGGCCCTGGCCCCCCGCTCCCCTCATCCAGCAGAGACCCCGCGCTGTGGGGATGCAGCACGGCGGGGCGACAAGAGACAGCCGCTGACACGGGCACCCGGGGTGCTCCGCATTCCCCCCGGTTCTTGCCTGCCCACCCCATCTCTGGAAAGGTCTCCCGCTCCTTGGTACCTGCTGCCTTCTGCATTGCTCTGAGAGTGCAGAGATAACACCGCCGCCACCTTTTTTGTTCTTCCTAGGGGGGTTGAGCCCTATGATAAGCCAAATACGGTGTACGTTGAGCGGCACGAGCCTTCTGGGGCTTCGACTGTCATTCGCAGCACCGATTTCTTTCAAAGCCGAGAAAATAAAGAAATAATCCTGGAGGATGTTGAAGACTTCCAGCTCAGGGACAAATACATGTTTGCAACAAAGTCGGTGGTAAGTATCACGCGAGTGATTTGCTGCTGACGGTGACGGTCGCTGCTTTGGTGCAGTACCACCGCGGCCACAGCGGGCGAGAGCTCTGCTTTCAGCTGGGACCCGTGTCTAAAGCGTAGCGAGAGCGTTTGCTAGGGCTGACGCTACTCGCTGCCCTACCTCGTCCCAGCTTGTCGCGGACGTGTCGCCCGGGCTGCCTGCAGCTGCCTGCCTTCCCCGCTTCACCTCGTGGGGCCGTGGACAAGGCAACACCTACCAGCGCTGCTCTCCCGGCGGGGCTCGGAGCGGCAGGCTCCCCGTACGCCTGCTTTCAGCAGGCTGGGCAGAAATAGGTCAGGCTGCGAAGAGCTGGGACCCGGGAAAAACCACGGGATGCCTGGGAAGGCCAGCAAGGCGGGGGATGGCGGGCTGGGGGGTGGAAGGGGAAGGGGGATGCGGCTTAGCAGCTCGGTGGTTAGGAGGCCGCTTGTCAGAGAGGATTACCATCAAACGTGGACTAGGTCCAAGTAGCCGAACGTGCTCCAGCCTGGAAAGAAAGCTAGATTTTCAGTTTGCTTTCCTAAGAAAAGAGCATGCTGGTGAGCAAAAGCAGTCTTTTGGTCCCTCTGCAGCCAAGGCCCCCCTGTGCTTTTTGCAGCTGTTGTCCAGTTTCAGACAAGTCTCAAACTGGGCGCTTGCATCGAACCTTGGCCGCAGCAGGAGCGGCGCTGGAGGGAGGACAGGCTGGGTGGCAGAGGCGTCCAGTACTCTGACTTCTCCTTTCCGTGGGAGGCATGGTTGCTTAGCGATACAGAGCCTGGGAAAATCAGGCCGCTTATTTTTGGAGCCTAAATCTGGGTTTAGGTTCCTACCATTGGCATCCCATGCAAAATAGGTTGCCCCCAGCTTTTTACTTTTTTGGCTTCTCGCTGGTGCTTTTCATTTTGCACAAATTGTTAAAAATAGGAAGGAAAGGACAGACTGCTTTGCAGGAAGACGAAGAATTAAAACCAGCCTCCTTACCTCCACTCGACCATCCAGAAAGGGTGTTTTTTTCTCCTTGCTGAGCGCTGGCTGCAGCAACATAAACCAGGAGCGGGGAATGCTGCTCCCCACCATCAGTCCCAGGCAGCTGCCACGCTTTGCCCGCACTCAGGGAGGGTAATGTCCCAGGCATGCGGTTTGAGGGTTTGCCCCAGCCTGCCTTTTGGCCACCGCTGGAGACAAGGGTGATTTTGGGGGCAAGAGCTACTCCTAACGTGTCCCTCTGCTCTGCCGCAGCGTTTGCTAGACAGCTCGCAGCCACCTTCAGTCCAGCTCTGGGTTTCCTTCAACCGCAAGCCAATGCGCGTGGCACAGTTTGTAACCAAGCATCCAATTAAGGTAAGTGGTGCTTTCTGAGAAGACCTTCTCTCTCCCTCCTTCGCCAAGGACAGCCTCAAATGTCAACAGCACTTCTCTGCGTTTCACTGGACACCGTGGGAGTTGGAGCTGGGAAGGGACGTGGTATGACCCTGCTCGGGGGGATTTGGCTGACCAAAAGCTCACGTTAGGACGATCTTGTGGTTTACCCGGTGGTACTTTATTCTAGTGATTGATGCCTCTGGAGAAACACTGGAGAACCCAGAGTGCTGTGCGGGGCCAGGACTGTCCTGGGTGGCCTGTGTCTGTTTCCAGACAGCCACTGGCTTCCTCCAGCACTGGTGATGGAGGCTGGCAGCAAAGCCCAGATACCCAGAGAGGGGCTGATGATCTCGGTGCTTTGGCTCTGCTTTTAGGGACCTTACCCCTTCCCACGGCGTGGGGCGGTAGGTCGCCGAGCACGCACTGGCTCCACTGGCACGGCCCGGAGCGTCTGTCTTCTCTGTGGGCAGAAGGAGCCCAGGGGGACAGCCGGGGTTTGCAAAGAGCCCAGTGATCCGTGAACCAGACGCGCTGTGGCATTCCCAGGCTAGCGGGGACAAAGGAGAGCAGGAGAAGTACGCTCGGCGTTTGGCCAAGCGGTGGGGCGCGCTCCCGGCTGTGAGGCGCCCGTGGCCTCGGTGGGGTCCAGGCGGAGAGACACCCAGCACCGGTGGGGCTTGGCACTCCGTGCTGCTTCTGGGGGACTTGGCCAGTGGGTCGTGCAGGGCGGAGGGCAGGGGATAGCGATCGTTGGAGGAGAAACACAAAAAGCAAAGGGAAGAAGATACTTACTTGCCAAGTGGAAAAAATACAGATGGGTGGAGGGAAGAATAACTTTCACCTGGCTAAGAGGAAATGGTAAACTGTCCCATACATAAACGCTGCTCGTGTGCCCACCCGCATGGAGCCTGCTCGCCTGTCGTTTATATCCCAAAGGAATATTATGTTGCCGATGCCTCGGAGGACCAGGTGTTTGTGTGCGTCAGCCACGATAACAACCGTACCAACCTCTACATCTCGGAGGCAGAAGGCCTGAAGTTCTCCCTGTCTTTAGAAAACGTGCTCTACTACAGCCCGGGAGGAGCTGGAAGCGACACCTTGGTCAGGTAACGTGGGATGCGCCTAGTCGGCTGCGGTAGATGAGAACACCGGCCAAAGTCTTTGCAGCTTTTGGCTGCGTTTGACCAAAGCATTGCCCTGAGCCCCGGGCTTGACAGTCCCCCGCTCCCCAGACCCAGGGAGGCTGCGATTCGCCTCTCCGACCTTTGCGTTTCCTCGCAGGTATTTTGCCAATGAGCCCTTTGCGGACTTCCATCGCGTCGAAGGCGTGCGGGGCGTCTACATCGCCACTCTGATCAACGGCTCCTTCAGCGAGGAGAACATGCGCTCCGTCATCACCTTTGACAAAGGGGGCACCTGGGAGCTGCTGCAGCCCCCGGCGCAGACGCGCTACGGGGAGCAGATAGACTGCGAGGTAGCGGGGGGTGGGAAGGGGCAGGGGGGCGAGCGCGGGAGAAGTCCCCCGCAAAAGAGTCTGAAACGGCAATCCCGCCGCGAGGGAGTCGCTCCTCGCCTTTTCAAGCGGAGAGGGATGCGCTACGTGGGACGAGGGCACGGGCGAGTGCGGGATGGAGAATTGATGGCACCGTGTTTTGCTTTTCCAGTTTTCTCAGGGCTGCTCTCTTCACCTGGCCCAACGCCTGAGCCAGCTGCTTAACTTCCAGCTGCGTAGGATGCCCATTCTCTCCAAGGAGTCGGCGCCGGGACTTATCATCGCCACTGGTACCGCTTTCCTTCCGCAGCGGCGCGGGGGCTTGGGGCGCGTTGTTGTCAGGACGTGAAGAACTTGGCAGCATCTGGTTTGCTTATGCAGGTTACAAAAATGTAATTAAACCGTATGTTTTGCGGTCCCTTCTCTACTGCAGTCCCCGTGCAGTAATTACAGCACGTATATTTTACTGCAGCACAGTGACATGAGAAAACTGGCCCGCTTTATTCTGATATTCTTTCCTGCTGCTATCCATGTGGAGGGTTTCTTGAGTATACAGAAATTCCTGTTTGTCTCGCTCTTGTACTGGAGAAAACATTTGCACCTTTTGTTTGATCACCTTTCTAGCCATAGGTTTTTCCCCAGCTGCTTTTAAAACTTGTAATAGTCTTTAAAATATTTGCTTGTGAAGGGATTAGTTTATAGTGTGAAGAATCAGCTCCTCAATAGTTGTAATTTGGCTCACAGATAAAATTAGTTTAGAGGTGTCTGGCTTCATTTTAAGCAATTGCTTTGCATTCCTCAAGAAGACTGATTTCTCCTGTTCTCCTAGGCTCCATTGGCAAGAACATGGCCAGGAAAACCAATGTCTATGTCTCAAGCAGTGCCGGAGCAAGGTGGAGAGAGGTAAGGCTGCTTTTTTGCTTGCCAACTCAGCCAAGGCGGTGGTGCAGCAGGTAGGACATTGGCAGCAATGTAGATAAGTGATGTGCAGCCTTTGAGCGTTAACGGTGACCTCCATGTAGGCGTCCAAGAGCTGTGGCTGGAAGGTGCTGAATGTCCCTTGAGACCAAGGCAAAAAGGTCTTTAGGTGGAGGACCACCCATGGGTTGGTGTGGAGATGAGTCTAATGGTGAAGGTGGTGGGTTCAAACGCAGGAGAGCTTCCTCCTCTATTTCTTTTCTTCATCTGGCAGGATTTGTCCCTGGCATGGGGCATCTGGCCCCTTTTAGACAGGACTGACAGGCAGGACTTTGTATGTGCCAGTGTCTGGAGAGGCTCCGGCATCTTCCAGAAAAATGGGGTGTTGACCTCAGTTTATGGGGAGTGTGATGCTGTTTACTAAGTGGGTGTTCTGGTCTGTGGCAGTATTTGTGGTCTGTCTGTGCATTCTGCTGTGAGTGTAATATGGTATTTCAACATCTGCAAGCTATTTAATCCCGTGAATTAAACGACCTCCTTTTCCTCCTGTAAGTGCTACGCGGTCTGGGTTAATGTCTGGGCAGCTGCGGCGGCGGTGGGGACACGCCACAGGTCTGGCTGCTGCCAAAGCCGCCCGTGGTTCAGAGACCGGCCCCGACGGAGAGTGGGCGCCTCCGAAATTCAGCTGGGGAGCAGCCGTGGGGACCCGCCGTTTCTTCCTGCGGGAGTCTCGCAGCGAGGCAGGAGAGCTCACGGCCAGGGAAGGGTATCTGAAAGCCGAGACTTTTGGATGCCAACCTCCCCAGCTCGCAGGCAGGTTTGCGTTGAAGCGCGATCGAAACGTGCCGAGGAAGCGTCAACCCATGGTTAACAACGCCGAGCTCCTGACTTATTAGGGCCCTTTGTATTGCGAGTGGAGGTGCGGAATGACCCAGCAGTGTAGTTCCTCAGCTGAGAACCAGTAACACAACTCCTTCCTCTTGGCTTTGGCAAGCAGCAGGCTGGAAGGCTCATTGCTCTCCAGATCACTGGTGTGATCTCACAGCACAGAAAAGAAAGAAACAATACATTCAGTGCCCTGCATAAGAACATCCCCAAGTGCGTTAGCACGTCCTGTGAGCAGAGTCAGGCACATACGTGCGTCCTATTTTCACGCTGAGCTGCACTGGGCTCCCCAGATAGGAAAGCAAAGGTAATTTTGTGTTGGTTGTCACTAAATAGAGCTGGAGGTGAGTGTGAAATACCAGTTTCTTTCCACGGCATGGATGTAAGAACTGTCTCTGGGGCTTGTTTCTGCACGCCGTGGCCCCGCTTCTCTTTGAGCATTCAAAAAACCTTACGGCCTGAGAACCAATACTTATCTGCCATCCTAGGAAGGCGGTGAGTCCCTGCCGAGTGTCAGGAAAGCCTCGCAGATGTGACAGAGAGCTGCAGACTGAGAGGGGGAGCGATGGACTCTGCTTTCACGGAATGGCAGTTTTTCTATCGATTCTTTCCCTGCACACGGCGCGGGAGGAGCAGAGTCCACAGCGCAGTGCTGCTCTTAAACACAGCCGTGCATTTAGGGAAATTGGGCTGGCTGCTCTTGTCTACAGATGTTGGCCCATAAACACTCTGATCTCTAGTGCCTCCAGATACTTGGCTCGGCCAGCCCAGGCGACCCGAAACATTAGCTCGGGTCAGGCAGCATTTCTGACAAAGCGTGCTTTCCAGCCGAACTGTTCCCTTAACTCAGCACGGCTCTGATGCACCCCTTGGCACCGTTTCTCTTCCAGGCGCTGTCTGGACCCCACTATTACACCTGGGGCGACCACGGGGGCATTCTTGTGGCCGTCGCGCAAGGCACCGAGACCGACCAACTCAAGTAAGTGGCAGGGCAGGGGGATTGCTTCTGGCGCTCGGGCTGGGGCCGGGAGAGAGTGCCCTGCGGTGGGCAGGACCTGCCCCTGGCAGCTCTCCCAGTCTTTTTTCTCCAGGTACAGCACAAACGAAGGGGAAACGTGGAAAACGTTCACTTTCTCAGAGAAGCCAGTGTTTGTGTATGGCCTGCTTACCGAGCCTGGGGAGAAAAGCACCATATTCACCATCTTCGGCTCGTACAAAGAGAATGGCCACAGCTGGCTGATACTGCAGATCAACACCACTGATGTGCTGGGTAAGGGGACAGATGACGGAGCCCTCGCTGACGCTGGCTGTGCAGGTGGGAGAGCCAGCCTGTCTCGGCGTCGCAGGCTACGCACGCTAACAAGCCCTCGCCTGAAACCAGCCGGTCCCCACGCTGCACGGCCTGCCCCGAGCACCCCTGGGGGTGCAACTGAGATCTTGACGGACCCTCTCTGGGGGGCTGAGAGTGAGGAGGGGGCACGGGAGAGGATTTGGGAAGCCCAAAGCGACCTAGAGACCTGAGGCTACGAACCAAACTATTTAGTCATCTAAGACTCTTAGGTTCCCGATGATGAGCACGGGAGGTTGGGTGCCTAAATACAAATGGGGCGCAGAAGCACCTTTGTTGCTCTTGCCCTAGGTCCTGTTTTCCAAAAGAGGCCTCGGAGGGATGCCCTCATTCCCGTTAGCAGCAGACCGACCCCACTGCCCTGGCTGTCCTGCGGAAGCCGGGGGAGAGAGGGCATCTCCTGCAGGGGCTGGGGTATCGCCGTTTGCACTTGGGTGCCCTGTCCCTCGCGTCTCATGTCCACATGGACACAGCTGCTGAAGGCACTCGTGTCCCCTGCGCCCTCCCCATATCCCCTCCTTCCTCACTGTTGAAAAGGAAAGGGGAAAAAAAAAATCCTTCTGAAGGCTTGTGCCTATGAATGTTTTATAACCCATTTCAGCTTTGATTGCAAGGCAGCATTTTAATCAAAGAGCAGTTAAACCCAGCAGAGGAATTTGCTTGACTAAAATGTATAACCGATTCCCTTGACGTTTTGTGAGAAACAGATCTGTTTGGTAACCAGAACGACTTCATTTAAATGAGGCATCGCAAATTCACTGTCACCGCGACGGAGCTGCTTGTTGCCTCCTGTCACCGAGTGCCGCTGCAGGCTCTGAGCTGAAATGCTTTCTGCTTTGCCTTTACTTTCGGGCCAGGGCTAGAGCTTCGCAGTGGAAACCGCTTGTTTTGTGCCAGAGGAGGGCGGCGAGGGGCAGGGGGCCGTGGGCGTTACCGTGGTGCGCGGCTGGGTGCCAGCATGCCTGCCCTCACTCCCAGCATCCTGGGTCTCGATGGCCGTGATGCCGCAAGCCGTGGCGAGAAGCCGAGGTTCACGCAGCCTCCTCCGAGGCAGGGCTGGCCGCTCGGAGCTTGGGCTGCCTGCTTGGAGCCTGCGGCTCCCCCCGGGAAGCCTTTTGCAAGGCTCTCTGCATCCCCCCCAGTCCCCGGAGCGCGGTGCGGCGCTGGCGCGGGACACGGTACCACGCTTTGCGCATCCTTGCCAGGTACGCGTCAGCAGCGGTGACCAAGGGCCATCTGCAGCTCTCTTGCTTTTAAACCCGTGGTCTGGGGTGCCCCAAGGACTGTGGCTTTCTTTACCCCAGCCTTGTTGCTTCTCTTAGGGGTCCCTTGCACAGAGAACGACTACAAACTGTGGTCACCCTCCGACGAGCGAGGCAATGAATGCTTACTGGGGCATAAAACCGTTTTCAAAAGGAGGACTCCTCATGCGACCTGTTTCAATGGGGAAGATTTTGACAGGCCTGTCATGGTCTCCAACTGCTCTTGTACAAGGGAAGACTTTGAATGGTAAATACCAATTATTTTTTTTTAGTCTGGATTGTAAGTCTGAGATAAATATCTGTGACCAATCGCTCAGAGTGAACAAACATCCAGTATACTTAGCTCTGTGTATTGCTGCTTGATTTTATAGGAGAGAGGAAAATAAATAGACTGAAAACATCCTTTCATTAATAATGGGGCATGAGACTTAATTAATGTCTTCAGAGCCTTTCAGGAGCCTCTGAAAGGTTCCATAGAAGAGGAAAGTATTGTTAATCCATCACCTTCTTTCAAATGATGGCGGACAATTTCCCGTCACATACGGAGATTCTCCACTAAAAAGCTTAGTGCCTGTTTTAGCCACAGGGATGCAACTGGCCCTGCTCTTTCATTTTATTTGCAATTTGCACGTTACTGACACCGCACAGCTCTCAGGATTAGGAAACACACTCTTGCAATCTGATGCAAAGGTTTGGGGTTGGAAAGTGAACTGTGTTTTAGGGACTGGACTTTCAGTGGAGTTCATGGCCAGACCGCCCGAGTGCCCAGTACACGCAGTTGAAGACAGGGGTCCACACCTGCCTGTCCAATGCCAAGACAGAGACTGAGTCTGGCTTGTCACAAGCAGACTGAGAATAGGGCTGGTGGGATCCGATTCCTGCCTCAGAATCGCAGCCCCAGGCTCCCTGCAGAATCAAAGTGGTGTAACCTCTTCCACAGTGTTTTCCAAAGAACAGACACGCTGCAACTCCCATTTTGCCAACAGGAAAAGCCAGGAGACAGACCAGTGACCTCAGCCAGCTAGCAGAACTGGGGCTTGCAGCCAGATTTTCAGGGCACGCTGGCTCAGCTATGCCTTGCCGCCTCACCTACCCTAGTCTGCTCAGCCACTGGCAAGCTTATTTGCGAAATGTTCTTGAAACGTCCTGGAGACAGAAGCTGTCTGGCTATAAGATACTATTAAGCAGCTAAATACTGATAATAAATGAGTGGACTTCTGAGATACTTTGTGTCCTTAAAACTTCTATGCAAAAATAGAGCAGAGTAGTAGTATAGCATGGCTGCATTTTTTCCTTCTCCCCTGCCCTTCCTTACATCTTTTTTCTCCTTGCAGTGATTTTGGCTTTAAACTGAGCGACGACTTATCGCTAGAAGTCTGCGTCCCTGACCCTGAATTTGCTGGGAAACCGTACGACCCGCCAGTCCCTTGCCCTGTTGGCTCGACTTACAAGAAGACTCGAGGGTATGTGGTTGTACTTGGGAGGGGAACCTGATCTTCCAAACGCTGGGATTTATGCCATTGGTGATTAAAAACAACCAACCACCACAAAACCCACACACAAATGCCCCACAAGTGGCAGTAAACAAATTACATGTTTGGACATACATCCCAACATCTAATTTGTAACTAAGCACCACTGCTTGTTCTACCTGCACATGGTGGCGTGTTAACAGTTTCCATGACATAAACTGGCTGTGTATGTTGCAGCTACCGAAAGATCTCCGGGGACACTTGTACAGGTGGAGACATCGAATCACGGCTGGAAGGGGAACTGGTACCGTGCCCGCTAGCTGGTGAGTATGTACAGGATTGCTTTGAGCACAAGGGCTTCTTTCGTAAAACCTTTGGCCGGTGCCTGAGGGACCACACACAAATTCCCAGAGGGCTCTCGGACAAAACCTATGACGCAGGAGCTGAAATGCCTCGGGGGGTTACAAATGCATCATCTTCTGTCCTGTCCAGGGGCCAGAGAGCTTCTGAGGGACCTGCTCAGGAGCAGCTTCAGCCTGTGGTGCAGAGCCCTCTCTGCTCCTGAAGTCACAGGAGGCCAAAGCCTTCAGAGCAGGCTGTGGGCAGCAACCCTCTTATCCCCATCGCGTCCTCACTGTAGCTGGCTTGAACCCGACCAGAAAGGCAGGACTTAGGTCAAAGCTACCCCCATCCTGGAGAAACCCTTGGGAAGGTACCACCCTGAGACAGGCCACCATGTGCAGTTGAACGGTGGCTATTTGGGGCCGGACCGGGGCAGGTGCTGCCCTTTAGTCCTCACGCCTGTGCCCGCCAGACTTCGCCTCCGTCCTTATTTTCTCCTCTCAAACGATCTTGTGCTCCTGTGCTGCCATAGTCATTTGCATTCCGCTCATTACAGCTTTAATTTAATCTGCCATCACAAGCTGCGTGATTAGCATGCCATCATGCAGCAGCTCAAGAGCGAGCCCGAGGCAGGGAAGAGGCTCGTGTAAGGGCTGGGGTGGCCGAGCCGGCGCTGCGGGCAGGGTGAGCCCGGAGCCGTGGCTGAACGGAGCCGCAGGGCTGCAGTGCAGCCAGACCTGCCAGCGTGAGGATTCCTTGCACTGTCCTAAGATTTTTCAGGGTCCGAAAGATATTCTGGGTGCAAAACGGCCCGGCGGGTGCCCGGGGAGGTGTTCCCTCTGCTGGGATTCATGCCAGTGCCGTGCTTAGTTTTCCTCCTTGTTCAGAGCCCGCCACGTTATTCACCCCTCCAGGCCCTCTTGAGCTATTTGGAGAGCTGTGTTAGTCATGCTGAGAAGGGCCCTGCTGACTGAAAAATAAACCTGCAGTCCCCACCGGGCTGGGCTTTGAAGTGCCGTGTTCCCAGAGTATTTGCTGATCGTCTTCAGATACGTGTTGGCTTGCACCGTGGTAACACTTTCATGTACAGTATCTGTTTCCTATCTCCGTATAATCTCATTAGGGATGCACAGCCAGAGTTACTTACTGACATTAGCTTTACTCCTTAATAGCATTATTGGACTTGACCGGTAGCGTGCTGAAGCCCAGGGGACTTTGTCCCGGACCAGGATTCCATTACGCTGGATTCGGCGCAATTTAGAAATAAAACCCACTCCGGGACATTTACTGCGGTGCCGGTGTCCCCTAGGACTTGCAGATTTACATCACTCCCACCTTTTTAATGAGATTTTTGAGGAACGGGAGATCAGTATTTTGTTTCTAATCGGCGGCGTGCTAACGTGGGAAGGAAGGGGTCATGACAGATTTTGCCGTCCTTACCTCCTCCTCCAGCCCCTGGAACAAACAAGGGCCGCAGTGTGTTCCCGGGCACGAGTGCGCGCGGGACCCACATAAGACTATTAGCGTGTTCTCATTAACCTAATCCCAGTAAGACAAAGGGTCTTTGCCTCCCTTACGCTGAGGTGCTAAAACGTGTGGTCAGGGGTAAGGAAAAATACCTGGTTTTTTCTTTTTGCCCCTCGAGTAGCCTAGAATGGCCAGAGGAGTCTAAACAAGGGGCTCCCTGTTCTTGCAGAGGAGAACGAGTTCATTCTCTACGCCACCCGCTACTCCATCCACCGCTACAACCTCGCCTCCGGCGTCAGCGAGGAGCTGCCCCTGGCCGGGCTGCAAGGGGCGGTCGCCCTGGACTTCGACTACGACCACAACTGCTTGTACTGGGCCGATGTCACTCTCGACATTATACAGGTGAGCCAGGAAAGGGAGAGGCTGCCGCCGTGCCGGCCGCCCCTGTCATCCCCTCCTCACACCGGGGGTGGCTGTTGCATGCACACCCCGAAATACAAATGTTTATCTTGGGTACTCCTCCCCTCTGAGCTGTCTGTTACAGCTTGCCTTGCACCCCTGACCGCGCTCGCCTCGAGGCAGCGGAAGTTCCTCATCTTTTATTCTGATTTTTTTTTTTTTTTCCAGCGTCTTTGTCTCAACGGCAGCTCTGGGCAAGAAATAATCATAAGCACCGGGCTGGAAACAGTGGAAGCTTTGGCCTTTGAACCTCTCAGTCAGTTGCTGTACTGGGTCAATGCCGGGATTCCCAAAATTGAGGTACAGCTACGCCAACCCGTGGTACAGAGAGGAGATTTTTGTCAGTGCATCTTTGAGGTGGCTGGGCCCTAAGTCAGCTACTGCCCTGAATTCTCATTGCTGGCGGGGTGTTACTGAACACTGACCCTCATCCCACATGCCACTTTATGCATGGATCTAAATGCAAACAGGGTATGATAACGTTCAGCCCTGTGCACTTAAACCAAGGTCAGTTTGTGAGGCCAAATCACTCAGCAGAAACGGGGCAGGGGGGAAAGGCAACACACCCGCATACTATGCACAGCCAGCATGGGGTACGGACGGAGTGTGGCAGCAGCTGACTGCTCACTCAGTCACATAGAAATGTCAATAAATACACCGATCTGTCCTCTTTTATCACCTGCCTCACAGTAACTGCTCCCTGCGCCCACGGCAGTTATTTTATTAGGGAACAGTAATTACCTGCCACAGATTTCATGTAACTTTAACCAGCGCGATGGCCCTCCGCCTTGCCCTCAGCAAACACACTCCTCCTGCTGTTGGTTATGACTCTAGGTTGCCAATCCAGACGGAGACCTGCGACTCGCCGTCCTCAATTCCTCGATACTCGAACGACCCAGAGCCCTCGCTCTGGTTCCCCGAGACGGGTAAGACCCAAAGCATCGCAAGCAGTCGGGTGCCTCGGTGTTCCCCGGGGGCACCGCGCCGGTGCAGCCCCCCTTGTGCCGCTACGCTCGTAAGAGGCAAACACGAGGGAGGGTGCTGCACAGAAAGCTTTGGGAGGCTTGGCCCCGAAGGGCGCCATGGGGGGGGCGGGAGCGGCGGCGGGGTACAGCTCACGGTCCTGCCCCCGGGGAGCCCCCTCTTGCCATCGCGTGCCCAAATAAGGCGCCAGCTGCCTCGGAGCAGAGGTCACAAACTGGTTTTTCTTTCAGTTAAACTGCTGTTTTCCTACCCGTACGTATCTACTAGTAAATAACTTTTCCTGCCAGTAAAACTGGTCTGATCCGTGGGGAAAGTTGCAGCGAGAAAGCCACGTAAGAAACTGAGCCACACTCAAATTCAAGAGCCAAATGCAAGTTACATTTTTCCAAGTACGGTTTTGCCACCGCTGCTGTGCTGCAAATGTAGCGCTGACAAACCTGAGCTGCCTTTAGCCGTGTGCACTAAAGCAAAGCAGTTCAGTGCAAGGTAACCTACAGCTGCGCTCGCACCACAGAACCTGCAGCTAAATAAGCCTCTGCTGCTTGTAGATCTGCCGGTGGTGTTCATTAGAATTGCAAAGAGTTCCCTTTCCAAAGGCATGTCTTGCAAGAGACGTGGAATGTAAAGTATTGAACCCTCTGCTTCATAACCTGTTTCCTTTTGATAAGCTGTTTTCTTATTAGTTCGAGTAACCTCTCTGCCTCTTGTCAGGTTGATGTTCTGGACAGACTGGGGAGACTCCCGAGCTGGCATTTACAGAAGTGACATGGACGGGTCGTCGGCCGGGTGCATCGTTTCGGAGGGCGTGCGGTGGCCAAATGGCATTTCTGTGGATGAGCGCTGGATCTACTGGACAGAAGCCTATATGGACAGGATTGAGAGGGTCGATTTCAATGGGCTGCAGAGATCCGTGATCCTGGACAGCCTCCCTCACCCCTACGCTATTGCGGTATTTAAGGTACGTACGTGGCGGGTTGTTTCCAGTCAGTATGCATTTCCTTAGCGTACCCGCTCGGAGGTTGGCACACGCATGGGGCGGGTGGCAGAAGAGCACTGAGCACGCTGGATTCGGAGGGTAGGAGCTGGCGCGATGCTTGCTCTATTTCCACTCCTGGCACATTCCCACAAAGCCCTGAAACGAGCGGGTGGGCGCAGCTGAAACCAGGACCGACATCCAAGAGACACGCAGCTTTCCCAAGCAGCTGCGCTGCGCTATCTTCCCCAGGTTGTTAGCCACTCAGCAGATGTGACCGCTGCTTCGATTCCTGCTCAGATCCCAGCTCAGGTCCTCCTCTTCTTCTGCCCCTTGGGCTGGGGAGACTTTGCACTCTCAGTTGCCCCACACATCCAGGTGGTTAGGGTGGCTTAGCGCAGGTAACCGCTGACGAGCACGGCCCCAGCAGCACTGCACCTCGCGCTAAGAGCAAAGCCTGTGTTTCAGAATGAAATCTACTGGAACGACTGGTCACAGCTGAGCATTTTCAGAGCATCCAAAAACAGCGGCTCAAGAATGGAGATCTTAGTCGGCCGATTGAATGGGATCATGGATATGAAAATCTTTTACCGAGGAAAGACAACAGGTAATCACGTGATCGTGCAGACGCTCTTTCCTGCGATTTAGGAATGCGTTCATCCCCCATTTTCACAAGTTCCCAGGCCACCAGGCCATCCCGGCTCACATTTCCTGAGCCTGAATATATCCCCATTCCTGCAGGGTCTGAAGCGCTCAGGCGCCGTTGTAAGGAATGCGTTTCATGAGCGGTGCACCCTGTTTCTTGGCTGCCAGGAGAGATGCTCCCCAACAGGGAGAGAGCCTATAGGGCACTCGGCTGTGGTGGCACCTCATAGTTTACATCACAGACCATGGCCTTTCCATGCAAAGTGCTGTAGGGACCAAAAAAAATATAGGGTCTCAGAGCTGCACTAACTTTGTCCTCCACTTAGTCCTCCATCCGGGCTGTGATAATGTAGCGGTGGCATGATGAACGCGCTGCGGGGAGCGGCTTCGTTTTCAGACGGGTAGAAGACCATCGAAGGGCTTTGCTAGTCAGCAGCCTGCAAGAGACTGGGAGGACCTTTAAGGCCCTTAATCTCCCTGGAGCAGATGGCTCTGTGCATTTCTAAGGCCAGCCTCAGCACTCGGCGCTGCAGAGCTGGCTCCTAACGGGGGTCTGAACCCAAAGCCTGGGATGGCAGGTGAAATTGGGTTTCCCACGACGTCTCCAGCCCTCTGTCCTGATGATGTCCCCTTCCTCCCCGCCCTCTCCCCAGGGGAGAACGCCTGCATCACCAAGCCCTGCAGCCTGCTCTGCCTGCCCAAGTCGAACAACGGCAGGAGCTGCAAGTGCCCTGAGGGGGTGTCCAGCACCGTGCTGCCCACCGGGGAGGTGAAGTGCGACTGTCCTCATGGCTACAGCATGAAAAACAACACTTGCGTAAAGGAAGGTAAAACCACGCTTGGGTCTTGCTGCTGCTTTATGTTGAGAGGCAGCTTCTGGCACTGCGAGAGGTCGGCATGACCTTTGCACTGCCCTTTAGGCGAGGAGGAGTATGGCCTGTCTTCTGAAAGCGCAGTATCATGCCTCGTGCCTGCTTGTTTTTCTCTGCCCTTTTGCACCAGAAAACACGTGTCTGCCGAACCAGTATAGATGCTTCAATGGGAACTGCATAAACAGCATTTGGCAGTGCGACAACGACAATGACTGTGGGGACATGAGCGACGAGAAGAACTGCCGTAAGTGTCCTGCGGTGGCATTTGCCTGTCCAAATTTAGATGTCTGCTGTGTCGGCATTGCAACCGAACCGATGGTCTGTGCTCCCTTCGTAGTCGCAGAGAGTGAGAGGTGCTCTGGGGGTGCAACTCATCTCCTCCTTTGACAGCCATACAAAGCCAGTCGGATTAGTTGTGTCCTGCAGGAGCCAATATTTCTCCCCTTGACCAGCTCAGGTGTAAATGTCTAAAATTCAGTGAGACTGATTTCAGCTGTCACGTGAGGGCGTGTGTTTGTCTCCTGCAGTAATTGTCTTCTGAGGATAATTGAGGGCACAGCTAAGGCCGAGGAAAAGAGGGCAGATAGAAAGCGACTTTCTGTCTGCATCGTGCAGACACGGGCCTCTTGTTGAGCTAATAAATCAAGTTCACACATTAAAGGTGGAGGTCACCTTTTCAAGTAACATTAGGGACCACCAATGCGTGCAGAAGGGGCAGATGTTCCACAGCTTTGCAGAGCCTGAAGGGTTTGGATTAGTGCGCTGTGGAAAAAGGACCGGGTTTAAAGTTAGGAATCAGGGGAGGACCAGGTGTTCCCAGAGAGATGCCATTTATGCCCATTTTGTACTGATAAGGACCTTATTTTCCTGCCAACATTGCGATACCAGTCAGCAGAGTCCAAGTCTGAGTCCATTGCCTGGCTCCAGGTGAGGGAAAGCCTCTGTAGGTACCCGTTCCCCTGCGGGGGTTCGCCGAGGGGTCACCAGTTTGGCACAGGGATGCTGCCTTGGATAGGAACGCTCATGCCCAGCTTTGCCCCTGCTTCGGCTGCCCTGCCTCATCTGCCTGCTACAAAGCCCCTTTGTGGGGAGCAGGCAGCTCTGCAGCCTCGGCTTTCTTGCTCCCAGGCTGGAAGGCACTGCCCCTGGCTCCCGAGTGGGCATGGCGGTGGCAGGAGCTTCGGTCCTGATCCCCAGACAGACAGCTAAGCCTGCTCTGCTCTGCTTTACGCGGGGTGCCTAATAATGACATTAAAATACAATAACAGTAACTCAGGCTGCGTTGAGCAAAGCTCGCAGGATGCTGTCCCTCTCCCTTCATTTCCTTCTACCGAGTACACAGACTCAGGCAGCAGCAGCTGTTTTCTACCACCACCTTAACCTCCTTCTCCTCCTCCTCCCCTCCCTCCCCGCTGCGTTAGCCACCACTGTGTGCGACTCCGAGACCCAGTTCCGCTGCCAGGGCTCAGGGACCTGCATCCCGCTGTCCTACAAATGTGACCTGGAGGACGACTGCGGGGATAACAGTGATGAACGTCACTGTGGTGAGTGCCCTCACTCAGACCTCCCTCCCTGTCTCTGTGCGAGGGCGGAAAACCCAGCAGTGTTCTGGGGCAGGGTGCTACTCGTAGACACTGTAGGGCAAAGCGGTGCTTCGCCAGATCCCCTTGTTTATCCCGGCTAAGAGCCGCCTCCTCCCATCATTTAGTGGGTACTGGGCAATGAGGGACAGGAGAAGAGAGCGAGGCCGTGCGCTGGTTCTCCCCCTCGCTGTGCTCCGGCAGGGAGACTTCTGTGCCATCGCCATCCAGCTCTCCCGCTCTGCTCCTTGGGTACTCCCGTGACCCGAAGCCAAATACTTGGTGGAGATTACAAGCTGACCTTGGGCAGCTGCCCAGCAAGCGCATGGGAGGCGTGGGTTGCTCAGTGGTGCCACGTTTGTGGCCATCCAGCTCCAGCTTAGCCGTCTGGAGGGGTGGGGTGCTGAACTGGAGGAGAAGGGGCTGGTAAACAGCAAGGCGGTAGCTCTTGGTCGTTCAGGGCTAGGGACGAGGCAGGAAAACATGCTTTCAAGACGAGTCTGCTTTGCAGGGCTGTCTAGTCTGAGAAATCAGGCTCCTCTCGTCTGTCAGTAGCCCACGTGAAGCTTTCCTCCTCCTCTCCCTCGGCCCCGACAACATCTGAACTGTGTGCGCTTTTTTGCAGAGGCTCACCAGTGTAGAAACGACGAATTCAGCTGCAGCTCAGGGATGTGCATTCGTCTCTCCTGGATGTGTGACGGTGATAACGATTGCAGGGACTGGTCCGATGAAGCAAACTGCACTGGTAAGCACTTTGATGTGATCAATAACCTTCAGCTGCAAACACTCATTACTTACAGCCTGAGGTGCTCTAAGACAGTGGCTGGCGTTTTGTGCCTCAGTTTCCCTGCTCATTAGCCGAGCCACCCAGCAGGGCAGCCAGGCAGCCTGCAGCTCAGCTCAGGGGGACATAATGCTCCAAAAGCAAAGGGTGTCTTCCCTCCAGTGCCTTCAACAGGCCTTAGGGCTCGCTGTGAGTTTGCCGACAGCTTTGCGGTGCTCACACAGCGATCCAGCTCTGCTTTTTACTTGCAAGATTGCAGAGACAGGCGCGCCTCGCTGCAGCGGCCGTGGGGCCATACGCCTTCTGCGTACCAGCTGGCAGTGGCTGTGCCTTTGAAACTTCATGGCGTGGGGAAGTGGGTCTGTGGCTTTGCCGGGCAGCCAAAGAACGCTTCTGCGCAAAAAAGGGCTCCCTCGTTGCACGGAGGCAGCGAACAGGCCAATGTGCACTGATTGCACTTCACAGGTTGAACTCTGACCATTTTCTTGCTGTTAAGTACGTTGCAGAAAACAGGCATGTTCTTTGCAGCTTCTCCACAATCAATTGATCTGAAGGAGTGGGAGATTTGGTTCGGGAAGTGGCTCCTCTTCTGAGCGGCCTCACTTTGCTCTGTGGGTTTGGAAATCTAAAGAGGGTCTCACGAGTACAGAGTCACATGTGGAAAATCCACTCTTTTTTGCCCTTACAACTCGTATCAATGCAGCCTGGTTGCCAGAAATAGTATCGTTCCTAGTTTATGCCTCTTGTGCAGCAAGTCCTATGCCCCTGAGCCTCATTCTCTATTCGCAGTTGAAAGTCACAACATTCAACCATCCTCAGCACTTCAGCATAAAACTGATGTTCCTCAGCAGTCTCCTGAGGTTAACATCCAGACAGAGCCTTTTTCTCATTCAAAAAGTCAACAGATAACAATGTATTGGTCTTTTCCATTAAAAAACAAACAAAAAAACCAACCAAAAAAAAACCCACACAAAAAACAATGAAGCCAAAAACCTAAATATTTGCATGAGAAGAGAGTTCTGAGAGTAGGCAGTGCTTCAGTCCATCAGTGAAAGGCATAACATCATACTTGGAAAGCACTACACGGGATATTTCAAGGTAAAAGCAGTGCTTTCCACACCACACGGCTGAGATCAGCCCATCAGAGGACACGGGATGATGGGACCAGGGGAGCACTGGGGGCCCCCGAGGGCCCCTGGGGATACTGGCACCACCTGGTATCTGCTCTGGCTGCAGCCCTGGTGCTGCTGGGACAGACGGCGAGGCTGGCTGCTGTCGCGGGGCTCTGGCACGAGGATCTAGGAGATCCCTGTCAGGCCTCCGAGCTCCTGCGCGCTCACCCCCTGCGGCATTGGCCGTGCCTCGAGCATACGGGGTTTATAGCGTGGCGCTGGGGATCCTGGTCATTAGTATTCCGAGTGCGTGGCTATATAAGAAGGTTTAATTTATATTGCTATCACTTATCTCTCACATGAGCTTCTCCAGAGAGAATTACTACAGGAAGGGAACCTACTTCAAAAAGCATATCGGGTTTGTAAAGCCTAAAGTTGAAATTATCTAAGAGGATCACACTTTTTGGAGAAACATTTCATTTGACTTCACCAGCTGCAATTATTGCTCTTATCTAAAATAATTACATTTCACACTGAATACCTAATAGAATATTACTGCCACAAGAATGTAGTATTTTGAAATATCTGCAAGTGCGTGTCACTCGCTAACCTAAAATTCAGTAGCATGCAATTTAATTAAGTTGAACATTGCTCTTCTCAATAATGACGAGCGCTCTCCTGGTTGAAAAGCGGTATTTGTCTCTAAAGTGACAACGTAGACTAGGCTTCAACCAAGATCCCCCACAGGCAGATATTTTCGTGACAGGAGCCTAAGGAAAGCCAGGGCCCTACTCCCTTGGAAAACCAAGGAGAATTGTGTTTCTAATTGGCTCTAGCAACACGGAAGAGCCTAGCCTGCCTTATCGAAGGCCGTCCCCGAGTCGGTTCTGCCCTGCACGGGGGACCCCGCCGCTCTGCCAAGGCTTGCTTGCTCGCTGTGACGTTTCTTGCCGTCTCTGGCCAGATGTCACCACCTTTGCCCAGACACACCGAGGACCGAGATCAAAGGGAAAGAGGCTCCTGGCTTTGGGAGAGCTCGCTAGCCTCCAAAAGCCACCCCTGAGGCGCAGCGGGCTTGTGAGCAAGCACGGCGCGGAGAGGGGAAGACCGCGGCGTGGCCCGTGGAGAACGTGGACTCCTGCCACGAAGAACATCGCCTCCCAGCAGTCTCTCGCCCCGGGGCCCACGGGGTGGTCGCTCGTGCTTCGGGGCCGCGCTCAGCGCTGGCGCCCGCCGTGGCGTGAAGTCCTGGGGCGGGCGGAGGGAGCGGGGGTGTGCGGCAGCGGGCCCCGACTCGACGCGTGCCGCAGCTCAGCGGGGACGTGTCGGCACCCCACGCTCAGGCGGTGTGTCCCGTCCCCCCCCACCCCGGCTCTGGTTTCAGCAGTATATCACACCTGCGAGGCCTCCAGCTTCCAGTGCCAGAACGGCCACTGCATCCCGCAGCGCTGGGCCTGCGACGGCGACGCCGACTGCCAGGACGGCTCCGACGAGGACCCTGCCAATTGCGGTAACGCGTGCGGAGGGGGCTCTGCCAGGGGTGGGAGGGATTTCTACAAACTCGCTGAGATAAGCCTGCAGCAAGCTCAGAGGGACGATTCCCATCCCTGCAAAAGCAGGCGGACACAGGGAGAAGGCAGCTGGCTTTTTGTAGCTAAGTAAAGGCAGCTTTGAAAAAACCCGGGCAACACCCACCCAATTCTGAATTTCAGAAAAAAAGTGCAACGGCTTCCAGTGCCCGAACGGCACTTGCATCCCAACCAGCAAACACTGCGACGGCATCAATGACTGCTCCGACGCCTCGGATGAGAGGCACTGCGGTGAGTACCGGGGCCACGGGGAGCTGGCGGGGCCCCGGCAGCAAGGGCTGACAGCCTTCAGGGTCTGCCAAAGCCCGTCTTGCTGGGAGAAAAGCCCTGGTGAGATAGTGGGAAAGCCTTAGCATTCACGAGCCCCCGGGGAAATTGGCTGGTCTGCGTGTGTCAGCAAAAGGCGCAGTAGGCAGGGCTGTGACGGGGAGGGAGGACGCACCGTCAGGAGCTGTGTTCAGGGAGGTGACAAAACCCCCCCCGGCGCCTGTGACAACCCGCTTGCACCCCGACGTGTTATCGGGCCAGGGCAGCCTGTGCAGGGACAGAGCTCGAGACACTTGTCTTGGATGCTTTCTGTAACTTCCCGAAATCCGGCCGCTAGGCTCAGGTCTGTGCAGACCACAGTGGGTGGCATTCCTGCTGCCAAGGACAGCAGGGGTGCCATCCCCTCTCCTCCTGACCTCCCGTTTCTCCAGAACCCCTGTGCACCCGCTACATGGATTTCGTGTGCAAGAACCGGCAGCAGTGCTTGTTCCACTCCATGGTGTGCGACGGCATCGTCCAGTGTCGGGACGGATCAGACGAAGATGCCAACTACGCTGGCTGCTGTAAGTGTGATGTTGTGCACCTTTGCAGAAGGAGGGTTGGATAGAGAATGAAAGCAGAGGCGTGGAGAGGAGAGTGCCTTACCTGGGGTACCAGAAGGCTGCCAGGTGTCCTAAGAGGCGGCTCTGGATTGTAATATTCTGCTTATAAGTCCGCAATTGCCTCTGAGTGTGCTCCTTCCCTTCTCCTCAATGATGAACTTCCCTCAAGCCCTTGAACTTTACACCAAACCTCTGATGTCCCTCCATGCCACCCCTGCAGCCCAGGACCCTGAATTCCACCGGACCTGTGACCAGTTCAGCTTCCAGTGCCAGAATGGCGTGTGTATCAGCCTGGTGTGGAAGTGTGATGGGATGGACGACTGTGGCGATTACTCTGATGAAGCGAACTGTGGTGAGCAGTACCTCAGGGTCTCTTGTCACCGTGGTTCAAGCCTCTGAATTTCAGGAGCATAGACTACTGGCTTCTTCATGTTTTACATATGCACTCATGTGTATGTACGTATACACGTGTGTAGCATTCCACTTGCACACTGTAGGGTGTCTTACAGGGAGATCAGTATAATTTTCCTCATACTGCAGATAGGTAAACTGAAGCCCAATGAAGAATCCGATACGGCTGGCACATCCTGTGCTTGACTAAGTGACATGTGGCCATATTTACTCCACAGATTCCCAGCCCAAAGCAGACAGGCAGTTTTCAGCCAAACTCAATATTTACCACTGTTCCCTGGGTAGCTGTAGGAGCTGTACCCAGCCAGACGAAGCAGCTGCGTCTTCATTTCAGAGTTGCAGGGTTTGCTTCTCCATTTGTGCCGCGCTGTCTTAATTTGGCTGTCAGCTCTGGTTCTGAGATCATAGGTGGAGTCTGGCCGTGAAGCACCCAGCACACACATGTAATAGTGGTGGCAAGAAGCTAGCGAGGGCTGGGAGGAGTGGGGATTCTGGAGACAAGCCGTGCTGCTCAGGCAAATAGATAGGGTGATGCTCTCCGGGCCAGCCGTAGCCCAGCCTGAGATGCTCCCACACCTCGGCTGCGCTCAAGACTGGTGGGATGACGCTGGGGATCACAGGACTCTCCTCTCGTTGTCAGAAAACCCAACAGAGGCCCCGAACTGCTCCCGGTACTACCAGTTCCAGTGCGGGAACGGGCACTGCATCCCCAACCGGTGGAAGTGCGACAAGGAGAACGACTGCGGAGACTGGTCCGACGAGAAGGACTGCGAGGGTGAGGGCACATGGCGCTCTGCTCTGCTCGCGGCTGGGCTGCAGCGTGCTGGAGGTGCGCTCTCGGCATCGGCTGCCTTCCCGCAGGGCTGCTCGGGACAGCCTGCGCCGGCCCCCGTGGCTCTGAAAATCCCCCGTGAATGGGCTGAGCGAGCACTCTCACCCGTCTTTTTACTCCGTGTTTTTGGAAATCCTGCTTAGCAGCTGTGCAGATTGAATGCAGATGAAAATATCGGGCTTGTAATGCCTTGCCTGCTCCCCACTTCCCTCCGCCGATAGTGGCTCCCACTCTGCTGGGAACAGGCACAGCTTACAGGCCATGTGCAGGAGCAGGGGTCTCAGATCAGCTCTCCCCGCTGTATTTTTAGGTTCCCCAGTTCATCCCGTTACTACATCGATGCCACCGACGTGTTTACCGAATCACTTCCGTTGCAACAGCGGCACCTGCATCATGAACAGTTGGGTCTGCGACGGCTACAAGGACTGCACTGATGGCTCCGACGAGGAAGTCTGCCCGACTTCACGTAAGCTTTTCTCTTCCTCACCCCTTTCCTTTTTCTGGAGGATCATATCTGCAAGGAGTGTCGGCCTTTCAGTCTCAGAGCCTTGCCAGATAACAGGGCTAAATTACATTGTGGTGTAAAAGCCCACCGTCTCCTCTCTCCCTGGGGTCAGACCCCCTGCCACCAGCTGGGACACTGCTCCAGCCCTGCAGGGGGCATGAATTACTGCCACAGGTCCCTGCTTAAACGTCACGGTGTCCAAGACTCTGTAAGATCACGGCGAGCGGGGCTGCAGGGTGGCTTTTCAGCTCACACCTACGCTGAAGGTAAAAGAGGGTTGTTTTTTTTTCTCGCTGTGGTCCTTGCTGAGGCTTGCCGAGCTCTGAGCTGGCGCAGGACATCCCCTGCAAACCGGTTGCTTTTCCAACCCTCTGCAGTCAGGAGAGAGGATGGCTTAGGCGTCAGCCCAGCAGAAGCCATCTACCTGCTAGATGGGGAGAGATTGCCATCTAGTGGAGTCGGGACCTGGGGACAGGTTTTGGACCCTTCTGGTGGCAGGGGCAGTCTGGCCTGGCCATGCCTTGGGTGGTTTCCTCACTCGCTGCTGTGTGCAGGACCCAACGTGACGGCCACCTCTCCGGCGCTCCCGGGACGCTGCAGCAGGTTCGAGTTCGAGTGCCAGCAGCTGCACAAGTGCATCCCCAACTGGAAGCGGTGCGACGGCCTGCGGGACTGCCAGGACGGCACGGACGAGAGGAACTGCCGTAAGTGCGGGGAGGGGAGAGTGTCTCGCCTGGCTCTTTCCCTTGGGAAGCTCTTTGGGAGGACGGGGAAGCCACCGAGGGGTTTTATTGCTGGTGCAATCCTTGCAGTAAATGCAGCATTACAGTAAAAAAGGAATAAAAAGCCCAACCGAGCCGTGCCATTCCTATTAGAAGTCCAGTTTTGTTTTCCATAGGATAAGCTTCAGGTTCTTCTGATGCCACCATGCCAGAAGATGCAGCCAGAATGGGACAGCCCTATGACCGACACGCAGCCACCCCAGCGTCATGCCTGCTTTTGAAGCAGCACTGACACTGCAAAGAGCCCAGTGCTGCTGAGGGAACTTTCCTGCCTTGAGTCCTGAAACCGTTCTGCCTCTTTCAGCTACTCACAGCACCCTGTCGTGCCCTAATGGTTATAAATGTGAGGACGGAGAGGCCTGCATTATGGTGACAGAGCGGTGTGATGGATATCTGGACTGCTCAGACAGCAGCGATGAGAGGAACTGTACCGGTAAGCAGCAGCCCTCTCCCATCTCTCAGGCCCTGCTCTGTGTTAGCACGCAGAGGTGCTCTCCTGGATATGTGACCTTTCATTCACAACATCCTGGATGTATCTGCCTCTCTTTAGTTGTCCAAGCTACCTCCTTGCTCATTTATACCCAGCTGGGACAAACTTCCTGGCCTGTTTCTACACTGACAATTTGTCTTCCAGCAGCCTCAAACACAGAAAAACAACATCAGGATGGGTAGGAGCAAAGCTGTCTCTTTTGCGTGGGCCACAGGCGAAGCTATAGTCTCCAGCTCTGTCATCCCTTGCAAGGTGACCCTGGGAGCCATGGCACGTGCCCTGCTGCCATCACTGGTCCTCCCACGCCGGTCCTTGGTGGCCCCGCAGAGGCAGGCAGCACGCATGCAGCAGCCCGCCCTGGGCAGATAACAGCGATCAATCGCTGTCTCTGGCCAGCCACGAGATTCCTACTGAGCTGTTTGTGGGTTCGAGCATCAATCGGGTTTTAGTTCTTTAATTAAATATTGATTGGGAGAGGCTAGCGGGTTCAGGGGAGGGGGAAGGAGCTACTGAGAGTCGCTGCCTGACTGCTGCACCAAGGGGAAACCGTCTCTTTTCTCTTGGATAGCTTGTCTTGCGGTGCCTGGCCGTGGACCTGCGCGCCTGCTGGCTTTCATTTCCAGCCGGTTAGAGAAAGCGAAGCGGCGCAGTTTGGCTCCGCTCAGCTTTGTTTCTGTACAGCACTAGGAATGAAGCTGAGCACCCGAGTGGGGCCAGGCCGTGGCGTTTGGATGTGATCTCCAACACGCGGTCCCCAGAGGGAGAGAGGAGGGAATGGCCTGGCAGGAGCAGGGTATGGATTTGGGCCATTTCACATAAGCATCTCCAGTCCCCACCGCTGCCAGCGCTGGATTTCACAGCGCCGTTATCCCCTAAATGCCTCTCCCAAGGTCAGGCGGCAACTCAGCCAACAGAGCTCGCTTCAAGGCAATCCCCAGACGACTGCCTTAATTACCAGCTTTTGCTTGGGTCCTCCTGCAGAACACGGGATGCGATAAGGAAAACCATGCAAAGAAAGGCCCTGGGTGGCTTACAGCGACAGAAGAGATTCATCGCACAAGTAGCAGAGTGACTGAGCTTGCACTAATCAGTTTGCACTCGTACGCTTCCAAAATGATGTTGAAGAGTATTTCATCAAGAGCCACACTTTATCTTTTGTTAGGGGAAAGGGGATGCTTGCATGATGCAGCGTAAATACAACTAAGACATTTTGAGGAGAACTAAGAGTACCAGGGGTACGTTCCTGCTCTGAACTGCCTTCTGACAAACCCGCTCTTGTCTGCTGATAACGCCCACCTAAATTACACATCTAATTTGAATGGTGCAGATACTCCCTTCAGTCATACTACTGTTTCTGCCTCCAAATGTTGTTTGTGCTATGAACATAACTCCTGTTTCTGTTCTGGGCAAAGGGCTTGTTTCCCTCCAATAGACTAACTTTTCCTGTTGCCTGCTTAGATGACACAATCGTGTACAAAGTCCAGAACCTCCAGTGGACTGCCGATTTCTCTGGCGATGTCACTCTGACGTGGGCTCGGCCGAAAAGGATGTCCTCGACCTCCTGTGTCTACAACATCTATTACAGGTACAGCGCCCATTAGACTGCGTGAGCCGTTGCTGTTCGTATCAAGTAAAAGCTAGGACAAGCATGAGCACAGGTATCAGTATGCCCATGTTTACAGCAAAGTACCATACAGAATCAGGCCTGAAAGGCTGAGAGCTGCGCAATCTAGTTCTGCTTGGAAAATCTGCTAATACTTGGCTGCAAAGGAGACCCAAAATAGCTGTAACTAGGGGGCATTTGTGAAAAGCTGTATGTGTTTCCTCCACAACTGTTTACTCAGACAGTAATGTAGCTATATTCAGGGGTTTTTTTCCACTCAGGTCTTGTCTTTGTGGGACCGTTAACAACAAGAACAAAGTCAAGAAATTAGAGCGCAGCAGTTACAGAAAACCTCAGAGGACGGTGCTTATAAGTCACTAAGCTATGTTTAGTTCAGGCTTTCAAAGAGCACCTTTTCACGCCAGTGACGTGGCTTTACTGAAAAGAAAACTAAGCAGCAAGCTCTTAACATACAGATAGATGGTTTCACCCTTTATTACTAAACACTGTCCTGACTGGAGGGGTGCGACTCTCTCGTGCAGGGCAGTCGGTGAAAGCATTTGGAAGATTTTGGAAACCCACAGCAACAAAACCAACAGCGTTTTGAAAGTCCTCAAGCCTGACTGTACCTATCAGGTCAAAGTCCAAGTGCAGTGTCTCAGCCGAGTCTACAACACCAACGACTTCATCACCCTCCGGGCACCCGAAGGATGTAAGCAGACCTGCACGGCTCATATCAGTGACCTGATGCATGCCGCTTCAGCTTAGAAAGTAGATACTGCGGAGGTATCCCCGTTACTAACAAAAAGTGTCTTTCTGCAGGCCTGGGAATTGTGCTGGACTGGGAAAAAGGGCTGCGGATTCCCTGCCTAGAGTCGGTCCTGCACTGGGTCACCAGCCTGCCCTCTTCCCTGTGACTTAGTGGTTTAGTGTCCCTGGGAAGTTCATCTCTTCTCATGGTGCAGTGCTGAGCCTGTGGGACTGTTCAGTACCGCATGCAAGGAGCGAGATCTTTCTAGCTGCAGAGTGGAGGTCAGGTGTGGGAAGGGATGCAAAATAAAGCCAAGAGCTTAGCAAAGTCCTAGGTTCGCTGCAGTTATGAAAAAGGCTTCATTGCTCCAGAGGGAGGTGAAAGGGACTCAGGACACAGCTGCAGGAATAAGACATCTCCCGTGAGCCAGGACTGCTTGGCCGTCCCCCTTTGCCCCCACCTTTCAGGGAGACCCAGCTTTTCCCTGGGTGATCTGGACACACAACTGCGACTGTCACTAACACCTCTGTTTCTCTCCCTAGTACCAGATGCTCCCTTTAACCTTCAGCTGTCCCTGAAAAAAGAAGCTGAGGGTGTGGTGACGGGCTGCTGGAGTCCCCCTGTGAACGCCCATGGCCTCATACGGGAATTCATTGTGAGTCCTGCTGCCCGGCAGGGCCGAGTCCAGACCGGCGGTGGGACGGGGGAGGCAGCTGGGGGCTCACAGCAGCGTGGGCTGGCCTTTCTGAACTCAGATCTCTCTGCAGAGGAGGGGGAGGCGGGCAGGAATAGGACATTTCGTAGAGGAAATCTGCTGAGAGCATTGGGCAGGTTGGGAAAAGAAATGCTGCAGGGCTGCAGGTAGCAACACAGCCCTCGAGTTCATAATCTCATTTCTGGCTCCCTTTCTAAGCATTCATACTTCTTTCTACTGACATTTTGACACAGAGGGACCTGTCACCCCGCAGTATTGCTAACTGTGGAGGCCTCATCCCTTGTTTTGGTGCTCCTAGGTGGAATACAGCAGGAGCGGATCCAAGGAGTGGTCGTCCCTTAGAACCACCAAGAACTACACTGAGATCAAGAACTTACAGGTCAACACGTTATACACAGTTAGAGTGAGTATTTTCAAAGTTCTATCTAAGCATGCTGCCATTACTTTTCACTAAACGGTCCAAGTCCTGCACAGTCAAGTACAGCAAGCATGTTCTTAAAATCCTACCATTTAATGTCAACCCACAATGGGGGCTTGGCGTTTGCACTGCTGATGTATAGAGTTTCAAGACCCGAATTAAGGGCCTTGATTTGCTGCTTCTCCCAGAAGGCCAGGCTGTATTATGAAATCTGCACTACTAATTGCCCATTCCAATGACACTGCAATTGCACTGGAGCTGGGCCAGAGATAAATTTGGTCCTTACTGTATCACTGGGAAAAGAAGCAGATCCGCCTGCGGGGAATGTATGCACGTGGGAGAAGCTGGGTAATTATAGAGAGAAGTAATAAGAATAGGAAATGAAAGTCTGCACAGTGAGCCCTGCGAAACGTATACCCTGCCATTGTCCATCCTCCCTGGGCTGAATGAGCATGGGTTCTTGGGAGAGTTCACTGGGAGGTGGGATAAATGCCCCCCCACCCCCCATGAATCAGTGTTATTCTTGCAGTCGGTTGGGGTGACTCTTTCCTCTTCCATGGTATTCCTTCCCCTACTAATCTGTTCCCAAATAAATCTTTGGAAATAGATTCAGCGCTCACATGGACTTCATGGGCATGGTTCTTACTTTACACTACAGCTGATAGAGTCCAAAGCTCCCTATCTTGATGGACTCATAAAGATCTCATAAGAGAGTGGTTATCTGCAAAGAGGATGCACCTCCCTCCTCTCTTAGATTCCTTTAATTGACTTAAAGTAGTCTGTTTCATCTCTGTAATAAGCATTTTATTGCCAAGTAATTAAGCTATTGTTCGCTTCAAAGTCCTTTTCCCATGAGCTCTGCCATGTCCGTAACCTTGCTCTAACCTCATTTTCTGTTTGCATTATGCAATGTTGGTGGCGTACATTTGTTCATATTAACTAACTCTCCTATTTGAAAAGGTTGCTGCGGTAACTAGTCGAGGAGTGGGAAATTGGAGTGACTCCAAATCCATAACCACCATAAAAGGCAAAGGTAAATGTTGTTTTTTCAGTCAACTCGGACAACACAGCAAAAAGGCAGAATACAAGCCTGAACTGTTAGCATCAGCATGCATAACCACCTCCTTGTCCTTTATTCTTCCCTGCTGAGTGTTTTACACTATTTAACAACTTTGCTGTACCATTTCGCTTAACTTGAGCTGCCTCAAAGTTCAGTGGCAAGTCTGAACGGGTCGCTGCTCTTCCTCTGAACTCTGTGGCACGTAGGATGGATGTACTGCCCTGGAAGTGGGGGAGAAGCCTGTTCAGAAGGTGCCTCTCCCTCCTAGATTGCAGATGGGTTCCCTCTGACTTGTGTAGGCTAGATCCTACCTTCAGATAAGTAAGACACGTTACCACTAACTCCTTTGCTGTCACTGGCTGAAAGAATGCTTGCTCATTCTTCTCCCTCTTAGGTTATGATTATGATGGTTTGTGCAGCTCATGTAGGTTGGACCACTAAAAGACCACTAAGGCTCCCAAGAACTATCACAACATTACAGTCTGACAGTAGATGAATTCAAACAAACGCTAAAATGTTTCCCTCCAAACTGTTTTTAGAAAAGCCTTTTGAAATCATTTGTATTCATGCCAAGTTTTTCTTCCAAACCTATATTCTGATGTCAAAACTGTCTGCTAATTTGTTAGATAAAAGTGCATCCTCTCTATGTTGACAAAGGAAGGAAAGATAACACTATGCTACTAAAATTGCAGGATTCAGATAATATGAAGTACACGAGTAGCTGATGGTTAGAAAAACAGAGGTAGAAAGAACCGTAGTAACTTTAACTTCAAGTTTTGCACGAGTGTTTGACAGCTGTCCCCAGCGATAGTTCCTGACCTCCCTCACCAGTTCCTCGGAAGGCCAGAAGCCGTTAATTGGGATACGAGCTTGTCCCACTGAGTTCAGAAGTAAAATACCCGTGCCCAGACCTGTCTGCTTCCAGCCTGTGCTGAGCAAGGCACAGATAAGGCAGACGGAAAAACGATGGAGGTGCAGCACGTCAGTATCTTCTCCGAGGGGAGAGACAAGCCTGTCTTGGAGACAGGCAAAGTTGGGGCTGGAAAGATGGGGCATTCCTGGTCTGAGAGCAGGTTGTCATAATGGAAGGCTGTATCTCACCTGTCCCCTCTCCATAAGTGTTTTTATTTCTTTGTGCTGCGGTAACAGCTGTTTCTCTCTTTCCTTCCAGTCATTCCTGCTCCTGTCATACACATTGAGAGCTACAGTGAGGACTCCATAAGTTTCAGCCTAAAAATGACTACTAATATCAAGGTAACATTTTGATCTTTACTTCTGAAACTAAAATAAAAAAAGGCCTGTGCTGGGTACATGGTAAATACTGGATAGGGTAAGCTGTCACCTATTTAAGTATTGCAATAACTTTTTGGAACTAATTATTTCATGCCAAATCATTTCTTACTACTCATAAACCACCCCAGCTCTCTTAATTAGCATGGAAAATACAATGCAAAGACTTTCAGCGGTGACTCTTTCACTGCATGCAAAAACAGCTGAACTGAAAGATCCTATTGTGTGCCCTTCCTGCTTGACAGGTCAGCGGTTACGTTGTGAACATCTACTGGACATTTGATACACACAGGCAGGAAAAAAGGACTCTGATCATAGAAGGAGAAAAGTCCATCCAAAAAGGTAAATTCTGCACAAAGTGTAAAATTATGCTTTAGTCAACACCGAACGGAAGGTTATACAGAAGGGTGGGGTTTTTTTTTTCAACTAGTAGTTTCTGGTTAGGAAAGAGTAAATCTGGAGAGGACACACCAGCAAATCCTTGGCCTCTGTTTTTAGGACTTAGAGATTTCAGGCAGATTTGTGATTTGTCCCCCAGAGCCGTGCTAGCCGTTTCTCACCACGTGGGATTTTGTTTGTGGTTCTTTACTCCACAAAAGGTCAACTATTTCTTGGGCTTGTATACAGTACATATCTCTATTAATCAGATTTCTGGTTTGCAAAAATCTCTGGTGTGCACAGTCTAGATATGGGAAAGCATCCTGATACAGAAAAGCACAGGCTAGGTTAGATACCAGAGTCCCAGGTGCTTCTGTATAAAGGAAATTACTCAAAATTAATGAAAACACAAACCAAGAGAGGCAGGCTCCTGTCTAAGACTGTCTGATGCTGCTGACCATTTCCTAGAGATCTCACCTGCCATTGCAGTACTTTGCCTCACCTAATAGTGCATGTTTCTCGTCTTGCTCAGTGGCAAATTTGACAGCACACACCCCCTATGAAATTTCTGCTTGGGCGAAGACGGAGCTGGGTGACAGCCCTCTGTCTTTCGTACATGTCGTGACCAGTGGGACAAGACCTGTGTCACCAAGTCTCAAAGCCAAGGCCGTCAACCAGACTGCAGTGGAGTGCAGCTGGACCGGACCGAAGAATGTCGTAAGGCACCAACTCTCTTTTCTCACCAGCCAGGATGGGGTCTAGCTCAGAGCCTCAAAACACAAGCAAAATCTTAAAACAGGGTTATTTGTAGAGATTGAACTGCAAGGCCCTGAAAATTTTATGCTCAAAAAACAAGAGAAAGCAGAAAAAAGGAAAGCCTTCTTGTGGTCTATTTGTTCAGCCACTGATCCAGTGGAGAAGTGGCTGAAACACAGATAGCGTGATGCTCCAGTGGTCTTTCAGTTGACTGCTGTGTTATCAGTGCTAAGCCCAGGATTTTAGGGTGGGGAGTGCAGAAGCAAGTGGGCAGACTGAAGCTGAACTTGGGCAGGAGAGAGTGCCCCGAGGAAAAAGGGTCTTCGCATCATGTGCCTAAAAAGTGGCAGCCAGTGAAAGTTCGGGTGGGAGCTCAGCCCTTGGCAAAATCTGTACCGTCCTTGTTGTGCTCTTCCTCCGCAGGTCTATGGCATCTTCTATGCCACATCCTTCCTAGAGCTGTACAGGAGCCCTCACAACACCACCACAACTTCCCACAACATCACTGTGATCGTGCAGCGAGACGAGCAGTACCTGTTTCTGGTAGGCTCCTTTTCCGTTCCCACTCCTACCTGCACCGCGGGCTGTAGCTTGCTACGGAAGGGTGCAGGCACGGTATTAACCGCTGTGTCATCCCTTCAAGGTCCGTGTGATGTCTCCCTACCAAGGGCCACCGTCCGACTACGTCGTGGTGAAGATGATCCCTGACAACCGCCTTCCCCCTCGGCACCTCCACTCAGTGCACACCGGAAAGACGTTCGCAGTCGTTAAGTGGGAATCGCCCTACGATTCGCCCGACCAGGACATGGTAATGTCCCACAGCGCCTTCTCCGGTCCCTCTGCACACAAACCCCTGGCTCAAAGACAGATCCCTGCCCTGCTGGCGATGGAGACCCGAGTCTGAGATCAGGTCTACCCTCCATCTAAATAGTCATTGTCAAGACGCTGACACCTCCAGAACCTGCATTTCCTCTCTTCCCGTTACTGGCCATTAGCTCAGGCCCATAACATTCACGTTGCATTTAAAAAGAGCCAGGTCTGGGATATCTTTTGCTGACCGAGTCTGAAAGCAAACTCGGGCATGTGCTAAAACACCTTGCTGGGCTTTGGCTTTGCCCTGGAGTCCAGGCTGGCCGGTGCCTGGTCAGCAGGACAGGCGTCGGGCCAGCGGGGCTGTGGGCTCTGCCTCCCGCTCCAGCCGCGCCGGCGCAGCCCCGACAAAGCCCGGTTCTGTTTTCTGGCACGCTGGCGTACGCTCAGGTCTCGCTCCATTGAAGGCGAGTAATTTTCTCAGCAAGCTTTCTGCTCCTATTCTGGTCCAGAGACTTTAACGGCAAAGGTTTCAAGGTATAAATCATCCTGGCAAAACTGGAAACTGACAGGACGGGAGTTTGCGTTGCATCCTTGTGACTCCTTAAGAAATACAACCTGACATTTTCCTCCTGCCCTCATCTGTTCCAGTAACTCCATTTTCTGTATCTGTAAATACTGATCTCAGGCAGGGATCCAGCTAGTCCAGCAAGAGGCTTGAAATCTTACTTCCCAGGCTTTCTGCAGAGCACAGGCATGGTTTAATTAAAATTTTGCCCCCCTGCCTAATGTCCTACCATTGTATGAGATTGCTAGCAAGTCTGCAAGAAAGTAAGATCTTTCATCGCGTGTGCCTTTCCTCCCCCACCAGTTATATGCTGTCGCAGTTAAAGATTTAGTGAGAAAAACAGATAAAATCTACAAAGTGAAAACCCGGAACAGCACAGTGGAGTACACCATTAAGAAACTTGAACCGGGAGGCAAATACCATGTGATTGTTCAACTGGGAAATATGAGCAAAGAATCCAGCATGAAGATCAACACAGGTAAGGGAAAGAGCACTACTGGGTGGGTGCTGGGGTGAGTCCTTGCAGGAGTGTCCACTAGAGGGAATCCGGCGCCCGTCCCACACACCATCCATCCCACCCCTGCGCTGCTTGGAGGCTGCATCTCTTAGTCCTCTTCCACAGCCGAAGCCCGGTTCCGAGAGGCCTCCCCTGCAGCTCCCAGGGAAGGCACTTAAACCCCCGAACAACAGCAGCGGAGAGGAAGCCTCTCAAAGGATAGCCAGGGAGTTTTTCCCCTGCCTAGATGGAGATAGAAAAGACGCCTGTTTGGCTGGCTGTGTAGACACCAATGAAGTACCATTAAGGTCCTATCATAAAAACCCACTGAAAATCTACCAGATTACGTGTCCTGGTATCCTCTGCTCCAGTATAGTCCTTTTCTAAGCAGAGTATTGCTCTGATCCCTAAGAAACGCTACGTCTCAGAAGTGACCCCGTTGCTGTTTCTCAGCCCAAAGAAAAGTGTCACCAGTGTTGAAACCTAACCTGCCTGCCATTTTTTCTCATTTGCAGTTCCACTGTCTGCACCAGATGCCTTAAAAATTATAACAGAAAATGACCATATTCTGCTTTTTTGGAAGAGCTTGGCATTAAAGGAGAGCAATTTCAATGAAAGCCGGGTAAGTCGCACTGTCTCTCCAGTCCTACGGGCCGTGTTTCAGAAAAACCTAGAGCAGAGACTCTGCAAGGCTCGTTTCACAGACTCTTTAAAATACACCAGTACGCTCTGCTCCCTTTAGTGTCCTTGATGAGCCCTCTACATAGAGCTCACTTCAGTTCGTATCACGACGGAGGCATTAAAGCTGTAGATCCAATCGGTCACCTTTTAGGAACATAATTATCCTCTTGAAAAAAGTCAACTGTCACACGTGTGAAAGGACTGGGAATAGGACACTGCCCCGTTGTGCCGGGAAGCACAGCGGCAGCGTCTGAGAATTGTCGTTATTTAGACTTTGATAGAAAATCTGCGACATGTTCTCCGCCAGGGCCCGGGCAGGTTGCAAACTACGCCAAAAAAGCTGTCACCGTTACTGGACTCCGTGTTTTGGGTGGTCTCGGGTGGATACTAAGAACAGAGTGAACCAGACAGACCGGAATCTTCTCTCCTCCCTGAAGTGGCCAAGGTCAATGCACACTGACAGGGATGCCTGCAGGAGGGTCTACATTGCTCTCTCCCGACTGATAGCTCAACGTATTTCATCAAAGCTACATTTAGGAGATAAAACAAGTTTCAAAGCCCAGTTGGAAGGGGAAAACCTGACCTCTGCAGCCGAGTGATTTGGGGTTTATGTTTTTATCTTCACAACTCTCAGGGTTACGAGATTCACATGTTTGACAGCTTGATGAACATCACGGCTTATCTCGGGAACACCACAGAAAACTTCTTCAAAGTTTCCAACCTGAAGATAGGTCACAACTATTCGTTCACCGTTCAGGCCAGGTGCCTGTATAGCGGGCAGATGTGCGGCGAGCCGGCCACGCTTCTCTATGATGAACTAGGAACTGGTAAGTCCCTGGCATTTTCCCCGTCCTCCTTAACAAAGGCTAACGAAAGCCTCGCGAACTCACTGGAGAAATGTGGTGCTGGTTGCAAATGGCACTTCTCTCCCTCCCTCGTCTTAGGTGAAGACTCCTCTGCAGCAAGAGCCGGTAGATCCACGGACGTCGCTGCCATCGTGGTACCGGTGCTGTTCCTGCTGCTGGTGACCCTCGGGATTGGCTTCGTGGTGCTGTACATGAGGCACAGGCGGCTGCAGAACAGCTTCACTGCCTTTGCAAACAGCCACTACAGCTCCCGCCTGGGCTCGGCCATATTCTCCTCGGGAGATGATTTAGGTACGTCGCCCTTGGTTTCAGGCCATGGCGTTTCAGGACAGCCTTAAGGACGCGAAATCGGTGCGAGACCTAATTTCTCTGTCATGCTTTGGGCCACCTTTGGCATAAAAATCTCTATGGAGGTTTTTCTCTAGGGATCTTGTCCTAGAAGTACAAAGCTGGCCCAGGATAAACGTTTTTAGCGGCTTCGCTTAAACCATTCCCTCTAATGCAAATCAGTTAAAACCTGAATATAACAGGTATAACAACCAGGTAAGAGCATGAGCGAGGCCACAATATACTGGTTTTGAGGGCGATTTTGTGGCCAACTTTGGTAGCCTGTTCAGTCGTGCCCCGTGAAATGCTGAGGGCGGCATAACAGCACTCTGGGTTTGTTTTTCAGGAGATGAGGATGATGAAGCCCCAATGATAACTGGATTTTCAGATGATGTTCCCATGGTCATCGCATGAAGCGCATTTCTGACTGTAAAAACCAAATGGTGTAAATATTTTATTTGATAAAAATAGTTGATTGTTTATTTTAAAAATGCACTTTTGAGTTGCAATATGTTATTTTTATATGGGCCAAAAAAAATTTTAAAGATACACTTTGTAGTAATCAACTGTGAATTGCAGACTAGGTTGGTTTAGTAACAAATTGCTTTGATTTAACATTAATTTAGTCTTACAAGGCTATGCTTGCTGGGCATGCTTTTAAGTCTGTGAGATATTTTCCGTTGACTAAATTGGCTACTCGTTTTATTTTTCTAAGACAAGAATAAATTTATTTAAAAAAAATTCAGGAGATTATATATGTAGAGAGAGATAAGTAATATAGTCCCTGAAGGTTTTGCTTTTACTTTAAAAAAAAAAAAAAAATCGCTTGGACTTTGTTTTATATGAAAGTGTTTTTGTTGTGTTAATTTATTGGGAAATCTGCTTGAGAACAGATTTCCAAAGTCGTCAGACATTGTACACATTATTGTGTAGAACATGTGCCACTTTATCTTGCAAGGCAGTAGTATCTTGGCATCTCCATCATTGTTCTTGCCATGACGATAAAAATCCTTATTTTTACATATTTCCCCCCCTTATTAAAGGGCCCAATCTTTCGGCGATCTCTGACCCCAAATCGAGATACCGCAGCATACTTTATGTATGAGTTTAGCTTCCTGCTGCTGTACCTATAAGCCAAGAGCAGCCCTACCAAGCCGTGCTGCCAAGGGTCGTGCAAACCCTTGCGCGTGGGTGTGAAGGCCACGGGCCATTAGCAGGAGGGTTTCTGGAGCTCTGCCTGCAGGAGGGAGGTTAGCCCTCGCTTTCGGGTGGGCAGTAACAACACACCGCACCCTCCCACCCAAACCCCTTCAGAGGGCACCTGCTGCCCCTGCCCGTCACGCGTGGCCTGATTAATCTGTGGTTTATGGCAGTAACGTCACTGAAAAAATTTGCCACCGCCCGGAGTTAAAGCGCACAGCTCAAAACGCGCTTCCCGGCTAAATCAGGACACCTTTCCCCCGTGGAGCTTCTCTGAGATGCTAGCATGGCAGTAGGACGGGAGGGGGAGCCGCCACTGTGGGAAACAGCTTCGCGTACAGATTTTCCACAGTCGTACAGAGCGGTAATTACTAAACATCTGAATTCATTTCGTTTACAGCAGGGATTCGATCCTCCTTCATTAGCATTTCCTAAAAGCAGCTGTAGTTGTACCTTCAGCTTTGGAAGGAACATATATACACTCATCTATATTATTTTCCCATCACTAGTCGTCTCACGTTTCCAGTAGACATAATGCCGGCTACAGAGCTAAGCAGTAGAAATGTCTGGTTACCACTGTCGAGCTTTTTTTGCGATAGCAAAATGTGAATCTCGCCACGAGTCCGACTACTTGCCAACCCAAGAGCGATGACACAAGCGGATGTTCACTGGTCATGCCTGTCCGTGCTCTATATATGCAAAACTTCACACCAGTACAACACAGCACACTGTCTTATCACACTGTTTTCTTTGTCTAAACCAAAAGTATTTTTGCTGTGTAAATTAAGTTATAATTGCAGTCTTCCTACAGATGAAATGAGAAAGGCCAACTATGTTTTGATACGCGACTGATCCATTTAATTTCACGTACAGAAAATGTATAAAAGTTGAAGTTCTGTATGGTTTGATACTCTATAGAAATACTAACTCTATTTTCAATTACTGGTGTTATCATTCCCGGTGGCAGGTTTTTTTTCCCCCCAAAGCTGGGACCAAACTATAATCAGATTTTTATAAGTAGCAGCAAGCTTGCAGAGTTGCAATATTTTTACCTTGTCAGTGGGTCAGGTGCTGTTCAGGAGTAAAAATTTTGAGTGAATCAACCCAGCGTGTGTAGCTCAATTTGCATAGAATTACAGCTACATAGAGAGTCCAGAATCTGACCCAGAGGCTAAACTATGCTAAAGACATAAATCGAAAGTTTTTGTACAGGAAAGAAAGCCTAAAAGCAGAGAAAAAGAGTATTGAACCCCTTCCTTATTAAGCAAATATTTCTGGCACAGGTAACTGAAAACTACAGTACAGTATCCCAGAAGCTGGTACCTCTCTGGTGAGAATTACTATTGGTTAAATACTGCTGCTTTACTCCTCCAGGGTAAATCCTGCTCCAGTAAGGCGAGTAGAATTTATCCCACCCCTATCTGGAAGACAGATGCCAAGGGGAACCCTTGTAACCACTTTATATTCTGCAGAAATCCCTTGGCTGGATGCTTTCAAGCATCAGCTGGGGGGCAGGTCGCTTCTTCTGGCCACTCAAAGGCTCCTTTGTAGCCGTGGCCCAGCCACACTCGTAAGGAGCTCCGTCTATTGCCAGCAAAGCGTTTCGTTGTAATACTGTACTCAAAAGCAACGCTCTTGGTTACCTGTGCCTCGGCAGCGCAACGCGGGCGCGACGGAGCCCGCCGGGCTCGGTCTGCAGAGTCGCCCCTGCGTTGCGCAGGGGTTGGGGGCACTGCGGCAGCCGGGCTTTGTGCGCTGCTGAATTTCCCTTACGTGGACAGTACTGTAATGCAGAGGCATGCCCTGCCCTCCGAGACTTTCCCTTCGTTGCAAAAATCACCACTGTGCTCTCAGCAAAGCAACTTCACAGGGCTAGCGTATTTTATATGTAGATAGAGAAGTCTAAGCTCCAGGCAGGGAGTGAGCAGGATAGATGCAGTTCTGGGGAAATTGTATATTTTTATGAACTTTTGAAGCACGGAATCTTGTTCACAGAGACATATAGGGGATGGGAGGGTTCTGGTGTAAATACGGTACATGGATGTGGATGCATATTTTGTTCTGGTTTTGTTTCAGTAGCCTTATGCAATGTGACACGACTCGTTGCCCTAACTTTTGGGAGGTGACTTGGGTCTACCTCGTAGGAACCCAGTGAAATGTTTGGATCCATAAGGAAAAAAAGGGGCGTATGGGAAGTACCCCGGTTAGGAGGAACTTCTTCCAGTTAGTTTGTGTTTGCATCCATTTCAGATTTCACCGCAGATGCCCGCTGGTGCTCTGAAGTCCATTTGAACAAAAGACTAAGGTTGAACACTAAAATCTGGTAGGGCTTTAGGACCACGAGGTTTGCTTTGCTTTGGCTCAGGTTTTTTCTGAGGGGGTTTCATGCGTTTTTGGGGGGCGGGGGTATTGGTTTTTACAAGAAAGGACAAGGAGGTGCCGTCTTCCAGGTTTGAGATCTAAAACACCCGTTCGGGGTCAAAAAAGCGATCCCTTTCAGCCTGAATAAATGATCTCCCTCCTTCGTCTGCCGGCTGCCTCCTCTGTAAAATGGCCGGGGGTCGCCCCAGCTCCCGCGGCGACCTGCACACGGGCCCACCTCCCCGGGGCCCAGCACCCGCTCGGGGCGCCCGCAGGAGCCAGCCGGAGCACGAGCTACCAGCTCCTCCGCTGCTGGGCTGGCGGCCCGTACCCCAGGTAAACGCTTAGAGGAATTTCAGGGAGGGGCGAAGCGTGTCACGTTGACCGCGGGGGGAAAAGCGGGCGTGCAGATATTTAATCTGCAGAATAGCTGGCGTGCTGTAAGTTCGCGCCCCGGCTAACCCTGCCGTAACTTGTTCCATGTGCCTCTACCTTGACACAGCATTAGCAGGAGACAGCTGCGGATCCAGTACTGGGAAAAGACTGTTTTCCTTGGACAGAGATCAAGTTACATAGATGTATGCGAGCGCCTACCCAGCCAGAAAGGGGAGGAAGAGCGTAGGAGCGTGAGGGAGCGCGTGCTGTGACAATGCTGGCGGCTGCCGACATCCACGCCGTCGTTTTTTGGCCTCGTGACCAAAGGACCTTTGTGTTTGCGGGTCACCTTGGTGGTCGGAAAATGGCAGTGCTTCCTGCTGGCTTCTAGAAACCCCGGGAGACGTGACTTGAGAGCTCCGGCCTGGGTGGAGAGGGCTCTGCCTCGCGCAGACAACTGGCAGGGCAGGATTATTTAGCAGTCCTGCAGGTCACCAAAAGCAGGCCCAAATTCCCATTAGCCACCAGGGAAACCTCATCTGGGCCAGTGCCTCTCACTGAGCAGCACAGCCTTTCCTCGCAGGGCAGATTTCAGTCTTAGGACATGCATGCTTGAAATCTCTTTGTAGGGACAGAGTACGATTTAATGACAAACTTCACTGATGTGCTGGTGGAAATGTAAAACTGTGTTTAGGAAAGACCAAAATAACATTTTCCGAAACAACTTTCAGGTCTCCTTCAAATGGACTTCAGAAGGGAAATGGTGCAATTGACTTAGTTACTCTTGGACCCAGAGAGCATCTTCATTGCTGGAACTAGCTGTAACATTTATAATTAATCCTTCAAAACGTGGAGCAGTCTACAAGCAGCCAGTCTCTAATGCGTTTTTTAGAGGTAGTGTCAACTTCTAATCTGGTTCCTTAAGTGAAGTTTAATACTATACCATTTGAATTGCTACTCTGTGTCTTTTTTTTTTTTTCCTCAGTCACTGATTTCTGCTGTGTTATTATTGCACAATTTTGAAGGAATTTTTGTCTGTCAATTTTTTTTTCATAATAATAATAATAATAATAATAATAATGGACTGGGTAAACAAAACAATTTCTGGTTTCCAAAATTATTATCTAGCCTCTGTGTGTCTAGTGCAATAAAAAGGAGACTTTTTTCTGAACTGTATTTGGGTTTTGGTTTACATTAGAAGGACGCGTTGTATAACCTAACAGGATGATCAGAAACAGAAAAATTGAACTTTCTGCAGAAGGAGCAGCAAGTCCTGCTAAAAAGGTACCACTAACACGCATAATGCAATTATGCATCTGGCTAGTTCTTGGTGCCTTCCTTCAAGGTCACCACCAGTCAGTAAGCAACACCCTCAGACACCAGACAACATTGCACCTCCCTGTTTGCAGAACAACATCTCCAGCGCTAAGCCCGGCTTGCCACTAACATCACACATTATTTCCCTGGTTAAAATCCATTCCCACAACAATCCCGTCCCCACGCCGCGTGGTGCGTTTGCACTGTTTGGCTGTTGCTGTTTGAAACACTATGTACGCAAGTACAGCTGACACACGAGCAGCTGAAAGCCAGCAGAATTACTGCTCGCAGGGAGCGGTGAGGAGCAGGCAGCAGTCTCTTCACACGTACCTCACTTTTTAGCCTACGTAATTGGAAAGGCAACATGTGATCTCGGTGGACATAACTGAGGCATGCAAGCATCTTAAGTGTTGCATGTCATTAATGCTTAGTTTAAGGCAACATTAACAAACGGCCATTCCTTCCTCCCCGTTGCCCCCTTCTTCATGAATGAAACTGATTTTTCCCCGTTGTTGCTGAAACAGATTGCTCCCCCCAGGAGATAGAAGAAGTTACACCTCATTCCCCTGCACCTCCTTTCTGTTAAAGTAGTCAATGGGGCTCTTGAGCTTCAGCGCTAGGAGTCTCTGAGAAAATAATGGCAAAGGCCTGACAGAAAAAGAGATTTCTTCCTGCCTCTCCTTCTAACAAATCTTGCAGATTTTTGTGGATAGGAAAGAATTTCCCCCTGATCCTTTACTGCCTTCACCAGAACTGTATTTATCAAGTTACCTTGTGATGAACTGAAGAAATACTGCTCTGAGAGACCCAGCTTCTCCTGCCCACCATCCCACTTACAAACCTTGCCCTGGGATGCCCACAGACTTTTTATATCAAGACCCTGCTGGCCCTCAGCGGACCCTCACCTTCAGACCCATTACCTAGAGAGGAGCCAGAAAGCCACAGGAGCAGATTAAAGCCACCTACCTGGAAGCCTGCACTGGAATTTTTTCCTGGCTCTTCTCTTTGTATCTTCTCCCTTTGTATTGCTTTTATGACCTTTCCTTATTGTCCGGCCTCTAAATGCAACAAGCTTTTGAAACATTAAGAGAGTTTCTTGTAGAGTCTCTATACTACCCGTGTGAGTAGGTACACCCTGCTCTCAAACACTTTCGGTAATGGTATTAGGCAATGACTCCTACCTAATAATGGTATCTTAAATATTGCTGAGCATGCTGGCAGTTCCCAAATAAATCTCCCAGGTTTGCTCATTACATGACTTCGTTTTCTCTTTGAGACCCCAGTTGTCTCCTGTTTCACATCTGAACCCAAGCGTGCCACAGGAAGCATCCAGCTCTCTTTTCCCCAGTGCTTTCAGGCTGGAGTCAGAGTTCTGTGAAGAAACACAGCTAGGCAGGATCGCATTGCTCACGCGTGTTTCTCCAAACCTCCCCTTCCCCATAGCACCCTCTGAATCAAGCACATCTGACAAAGGGGGACATGCCACTATGCCATGTGTTCCTTGCAAACAGGAGGCTATGCAGAGGAAAGAGATCCAAGTGAGCGTTCCCACTGCAAGACATTTTTCCCCACTATGAGACAGACAAGGACCCATCGAGGAGGAGGATCCCAACCACCAGTGGAGCTTCGGTCAGAGCACATGGTGCAAACCCAGCCGGGAGGCCTGGATCCAGGCTCCCTTCATTCTGCTGCTCCTAAACCCACATCTCTCTCTCCCACAACTAACATCAGGGGCCGGTTCCAGCAGATGGACCGCAACCACTGATTTAGGACTTAGCGAGCTGCCTGCAGGAGAGAGGAAGCCAGGTGGAAATACAGCAAGGCCAAGACTGCAAATGCACTTCCCAGCATGGGTTAAGCATTTCACAAAATAGTTGTGCTCTGATCTTGAGAGAGAGCAGCTGAAGTTCTGGCTCGCTGCTCCTCTTTTGAGTAAGCAATCAGAGTTTCTTGTGCCAGACTCCTGAACGTTTGTGTTTAGCCTTTCTCGGCAGGAAAGATGAAATAATTGAGGATATTTTGCAGCAGAACTCAAGCTGGAATTTGGGATGGAAGAGCCAAGAGCTCCCAGATAGCCCAGCCCCTGCTCTAAGGAGGGAATAGAGGGTCTGTGGGAAGGAAAGATTCATGCTAACCATCAACATCTTGGCTCCTGCCACAAACCTCTCAACCTGCCAAATGCGGGATACAAGAAAAATGGCAGGCCAGGGCTCTTCCAGGATGTGTGGTTTATTTCTTCCCTGTAAATTATAGGCATCCAGAAGCCCACATCCCCCAGATTCTCATAGCTGGGCTCACATGATGCCCGGCAGATTTGCTCTCGCCAGGCCCTGCAGACCAAAGCGGGGAACAGACCTGACCTCATATTCAGCAAGAGCACCTGTGCGGGGTTGGACTGGAAAAAATCCCACTGCTTTGGAGGACGATGGAGAGTGATGAAAAAGGAACTAGACAGTGATTTGAAAAGGAAGGCCGGGAAGACTGTGAATGGCGAATGTGGGTGTGAGCTGAGCAGGAGTTAATTAAATACATCCTGAAGCTGGCTACGACCTGACACTGGCTGTACAGGAGGGGAATGTATTTTAGAGGTGGAGGATCTGAGGCAGAGGTGGACAAGATGTGGCACTCACATCACCAAGCCTCACGTCTCCAGGGTGGCTTGGCCAAAGGAGAAGGCTTGTTTTCCATGGATCTTTCTGCAGCCAGCGGAGGGAAGCAGATGCGCTCCAAGGAGGAATTCGGAACGTGAATGAGCCATTCTCAAATGTTTTTCTAAACTTTTTCATTCTCCTCCCACTGCGAGAATGGCTGCCTGAGCATTCTGTATTTCCCCAAGCCTGAGATCCCCAAGAGTAACGGCAAGAAGATAGAGAAGCGGTCGGAGGTTCCTCCTGGCCTGGGCTCTATGTAACATCAGGCAGGATTCATCCTTGCCCATGCTGAGAGGGTCACTCCAGGCCCCTTCTGTAGCCAAGGATGGGACACAGCAGTTCAGAGACTGCTTCCCCTTGCCTTAAAATAGATGCTCTTTGCTATAAAGGGAACTCGAGGTGACTACCTCACACCGAGGCTTGCGATGGCAAGACGCTACAGCCTGTGTGGAACGAATCCCCAAACCCACGACTTGGGTAAGAACACTCCTCCACCCAGGGGCTGGCTGGATGCAGCGCCTTTCTGCTCCTGAAGCACATGCACTGCCTTCAGAGCTGCGCACCCTGTGCTGCAGGCTGGAGAGGAGACCTCGCCAAGTATCTCTGCTTTCTTAGCACCCCTTCCCAAGCAGCTTCCAGAGGCTCCGCTCATGCTGCCAGTGGAAAGCAGCATGGCAGGTCCTCTCCTGACACCCTCCATGCTCCCCCTTTGAGGGCTGCTGGCCCGGCGTCAGGGTTAGGCTGGCTTTCTGAAATTACACAGCTTTCCTTTCCCCCCTGCCGTGGCTTTCTTGAGATCCCTCAGAAAGCCAGAAACAGAAGCCCAGAGGCCAATTCCCAGTTGTGTGTTTAGTCACAAGACTGGCTTCATTTTCAATCCAGTTCCACTTCACAGTAGCTATATGTAACTCATAGCCAACATGTCTATGTACCCAGGAAATTACCATGGCGGACTCGGAGCTGGTAAAGACAATAGCGTGTTTGGCTCATTCATTTGGATCAGCACCATTTCAAATGTACTTTTCCTCCTAAACTTATTTAACCTCGCAACCAAGAGCCACAATGATGGTGAGCTATTTGTTTCAAGACCAGATCTCCTGGGAGAATAGGCACAAAGAATAGAAGGCAGCCTGGAGAGATGGAAGAGAGAAAATTGAGAAAGGGATTCGAATGCATCGCCCTTGGAGACCATGCCAATGACCTGCTAGAGTCCAGCCATCATAAATAAATAGACTCCGTTTATTGTCTAGCCAGGCCGGCGAGCACGGTAATGCTTGAGCCGGTTCCAGCGGGTGGGGCTACCGACCAGCATCGCTCTTTCGTGCTGCGCTTTCTGAGACAAAACAGATGTCGGTCACCGAGCACCGGTTTTGTCGTGTGATTTGTGATGCAGCCACTTGCATGCAATTGATGAGGGCTTTGTTAACGGCCCCCCAAATCGGAGCCAAAAATTTCTTCCGTGGTGGTGAATCCTAAGCAAGTGGCGACAATGCAAAACGAGCACGGCTCAAAACCTGTGACAATTGAAGCACCGTGTTCCTCTCCCTTCTGTAGCAGACCCACCAGATGCTCCGCAGCGGCTAGGGCAAAGCCCGAGCCAGACCCCAGCTACGCTCATGCGAAGGGCTGAGTGGGGCGTGCAGAGCTGTGAACCCGCTCCATCCTTACCAGAACCCATGTTTCCCCCTGTAACCTGTTTTGTGGCCGATTCAGTCCAAAGCGAGCAGTTCCCAGCTGGCCCTACTGCCAACCATATGCAGTAGATGGCAGCAGAAGCTTTAGTCACTGGCCACCAAACTCACTAGGATTCCTTTCCCCCCCTCTTTTCTTTTTTTTTTTTTTTTTTACTTTTTACTTTTGGTGGCCTCAAAAATTATTAGTTCCAGATGAGCTCCTGCCATTGTAATAGTCCATTTAACCCGATCCACTCTTAGCAGAGTCAGTGCAAGTTCAAATGCAGCATTTTCACATGTAAACTATACATCAGAGACATATTTCTGCGTGGCTTTGGGCATTCCTCGTGCAGCCAAAAAAGGGAAACGCAGAAGGTTAAACCTCACACACACACACACACACACACACGCATGGCCCCGGCCGTGGGCAACAATGGCACTTTGTCAAGCGAGCGCTGCCAGAGCGGAGCTGAACTTATGAATTGAACCAGGAACCTCAGGACTGCTTCTCCCTTTGAAGATTAGTGCTAATAAGCCAAACCAGTGGGTATTTTGTTTTATAAGGAAAGAGCATTTCAAGTCACGTACACTGCTATTGTTGGACACAAAACATGTACTGTTTCTGCCTGCGGTGACTCTAGTAACTGCTCCACGCTTGTCTTTTGCTGGGATTACCTTTATTTTTATACTACATTAAATTTACCTCCCACCATCTTTCAGGCCTATTAAAACTGATGACATTTCCCATGGCTAATAACACACACACATATAGTTGAAAAACCTATTTGTACTATTTTACCATCATATTCAAATTTTACACCTTATGTGGATTACGTATTCAGAAACAATAATCAAAACTACCAGATTTCCCTCCTACTGGAGCAATAAGCACATCCTATACAAACAAGTTACATATAAGAGGTACGTTAAATTATTTGTTTCTGGTAAATGAAGACAGCTCTAGCACAACACAAGGAAAATTTCATGTTGTTTGCTTTCATAATTCACTGTACACACAGCCTTTAATCTGAGGATCTCCGAGCACTCTGCACAGTTTAATTAAGCCCCACGACTGCCATGTTGGGGAAGTATATTAAGTGTTGTTATCCTGATTCTTTACAGATGGGTAGACTCAGGGACTGAGCCGCGTGCTCCAAACTCCCTTCTCCCCATTCAGGATCGGTTCTTAAAGCTCTTCCATGTGGCCCTCCCAATGACAGCCAGAGCAAACGTATAAGCTTAAAACCCCAACCAAACAAGAAACCCTGCCTTCATTGGAGGCTGAGCCTTCCAACAGCATGTTGTACCTGCAAAGCATCTGACCGTGTAACCATTCCATCAATGCCGGTGGAAACCTGTGCTGCTGTCATGCAGAGCAGCACGGTGCTCCGAGCTGGATTATCGTAAATAACCCTTTCACCAGCCTACATGGAATGAGTTAAACCCTAAACCCGTGTATCGACATGACCTCGATATTGGGTCAGGAGCCAGACCCCATCCCAAACTTAAACCTGCCGGGCCCCAGATCTGCTCTTTTGCTGCAGAGCTGGGAAGAAGAAAGTCCCAGCATCTTGGCTCCCAAACCCCCGTTTTTCCACGGTATTCTCTCCTGTGGGATCTGTATGGAAACCACTCGCACTGTCAAAGCCACAGGACAAATGAATGGGAATTCACCCTGCCAGTGATATCCATCATGAGACACAACTCCTTACAGGGGAGGGGCATGCTCAGTCCTAACCAGCTGCACATGTACAGCATTTGCCTCATCCAGCCCCTCGGCTTGGGCATTAAACAGTTGAGAAACCTTGGGAGCGAAACGCGCTCCCAGCGAGTGGGCCGGGGCTACCACGCACAGAAGCAGCCGAGCCGCCCCACGCTCCTGGCTCTTGCCCTCACACTTAATCGGCTTGAGGCCACGACTTCCTCAATGGCCTTGGGAATGGGCAAACGACCAGCTTTGGCCAGGGTGTGAATAGGTGCTCAAGTAATTCAGCTTTTCCCAACATTGTTTTAGCTTTGGCCGTGCAGCAGATCTCCATCTCTCCCTTTTCCTTGTTCCTTCCCCCTCTCCTGTGTGAGCTCCTTTTGTTCTTGTGTTTACAGCAGCATCGATTCGCTGTCAGAAAGCAACACGGCCCTGGAGTTTCTGTACACACAGTCGAAATCCAGCCGACCAGAACCTGCCCTTCTCATACCCTGACTCCCCGCGATGGGCTGCACTCAGTGCTCCAGGTGTTGGTGCTGGGGAAGGTGGGGGGCGCGAGCCACGGCCCCGAGCCATGCCGGCCCTTCTCCCAGGGGGGCAACACCTGGGCAGGGGCTAAGGGAAAGGGCCCCAACAGCTCATGGCCTCTCTGCCACCCTCCATGGAGCGATGCACCCTGCAGGAAAGCACATCCCCTCTTCCCTTCTCCCCTGGGCTTGAGCTGTCCTGACACCCCAAAGCATTTTTCAATGCAGAAGTGAGCTGGTGAGCCCTGCTCTTCTCAGTGCGGCCCTAGCTTTCCAAACCATCAACCACGTGCGGTCTGGGCAACCACATAGCAGTCTTCTGCCTCTGGACTACGAAGCACTTTGCAAAACCCAGCACATCCAAGATGTCATGGGAAGCAGGACTCTGTTTGCTCACCGGCAGAGGAACCAAGGCAGAGAGAGATTAAACGACCTGGCCAAGGTCAAAAGGAATCACGAGAAAGTGAGCAACAAGTGAGAGTTCTCTGGACTCTTATGGTCACACCATGTCCTTCTGCTCCTCTTCCAACTAGCCGAGACATCTCAAAGATTTCAGTCACATTTTCCTATTATGACTTGATAAAATTTCCTCCCTGCTGCCTAAACAAAAGTATGGGTTATGTTTTGCAGAATGAGCTGATTTGTCCTCAATCGCTTCAGATACCCAAGCAGTTGCTTTCAGACATGTACCCCTAGGTAAAGGGAATCCAGGCACGACCCTGCATACCTGTGTTGCTTTTGAAACTTTCTGTAGGGATTTTAGCACTGGGGAAGGGTCCTGGGTTAGCAGTCCCAGGACCGCAGTCTTCCGTGCATTTGCAGAACAGATATAATACGCATGAGGACAGGGCAAAGTTCCCCTTCTGAACCCGTCTCCCTCCTGGTCTACCAGGATATGATCCAGCTTCTGGGTCTCCTCGGTGCGTCTGTCCAAGCGAAGCGGGTGATCACTGCCAGTCTTGCTAATGCTTTACGTGGGGCCAGGGGCTTCATTTCACCTCCCACTCCTCCCATCAAGGGGGAAAAAAATTGCCAGCGCTCCCCATACTGGATGCTGTGGCAACTTCCATGACCTGTTAAGACGTGCCTGCCTCACTCAGCTTCCAGCGAGTGTTGCACCATTCTACACATCCCAGGTTTGACAGTTCCAGGCCTCCACTCAGCTCAATTAATTACCAGCACACACCCCTCCAGGCTGCAGCAAAACCTCCCGCAGCAGCTCCCCTGATGGGTGGTAACTCAAGTCTCTTTAATGGTTTCTCGGAGGGCTGAAGCCCCCATTTTTACCTAGTTCCAGTTTCCGGATCCCCTCTCTTTTCCCAGCTCCATTGCTTTCACCTGCTTTTGTTCCGCTCTCCCGTGAAAGGAGGGATTTGAAGGGGTGACAGGTCTGTAAATATATCGTATTCTCTAGTGAAAAAAAAAAGGTAGAGCAGAAAGAGTGATGGATATACTCTTCCCCTCCCTGCACTTGGGACAGATGAAGGAAGATGGCAGATAATTGCTCTTTATTGTGCCCTGGGTTCACCTTAAGATGAAGGAAGTGATAAGATTTCAATTAATGTCATTTAAGATTCCCTGCAAGCTGTCCTGTTCCCTTCTTGGCTTCTGTTCTTCTCTGAAATTGTGGTCCTCAATGCTCCTTTTGTAACCCCATGGGAACTCCCTAAATGGGCCACATCCTCACCTGGTGAGCACTGTCAAGGCACCATCAACATCAGTGGAGCAATGCTAATTTAGACCAGATGACAATCCCCCCCCAACCCCGCTCTCGATTTATTATAGGGCAGGATAGATAACATACTTCATTATACAAAGCAGGGATCATTTTCCAGCTTGCCCAAGAATGAACCCAGAAGCTTTTCTAATCAGCTTAAACTGATCAAGATATCCAGGCACAGAAACCACAATATCCAGGTTTCTGTGTAAGACACCTTACGCTGAGCTTTCTTACTTTCCTGAGTAATTGCATCAAATTCCTCTGGATTGCTTTCTTGAAAAGAGAGAATACAGTGAGCTGCAGACCAGGGAGCTGGCTCCTTGCTGAATAATGCACACATACTGGGGCAGAGGGAAATCTTTGCTAGATATTTTTTCTTTTTTTAAAACCAGAAAAATATACTAAAAGAAAGAAATGGTCAAACAAAGCTGCTTGTGAGATTTTGCATGCTAGAAACATTTTAATTGTGATCTCATTCTATCTAAAACCAGTAGAAAGCATTGAATCACCAAGGTATTCCGGAACAAGCCCCAGCATCTTGAAAACGTTCACACTGATCACTTCAGATTTTCAAAATGTCTCCTTACAAATATCTGCTGGCATGCAGTCACAACATCTTTCTTTCCGACCGTGCCGTTTTGGAAAAAAAACCCAGAAGTTTCACATAAAAATGACTCCTGGGTTTCACAGACTTACTAATTCAAATAAATTTTACGTGTATACATGTATTTATTTATTTTTACAAATAGTAGTGAAAAACCACTGACAAAAATCCACAAAAGCAGCACAAATAGCTGAAATTCTTCTCCCCCTGCCCCCCCTGCAGATAAACTAATGTTTATTGTCCCCAAGAGCATCCATTTTCACTCCTCTTCTATATGTACACGCATGACGTTTCCATATGTTCTTTAGCTTAGCTCCCTGGTAACATACCACCCTTCAGGGGAGGGAGGGAAGGTTGGAAGCTGGGGGTTCAGCCAGCAGCCCCGGGTCACGGAGGACGCGTGGGGAGGGAGAAGGCTAGCCGAGGTTTCGTGCCTCCTCCTCCTCCTCCTCCTCCTCCTCGTGCACCTGAACCACGCCAGCCCGCGTCCTCCTGGTAATGACAGACTCTTCGGTGAGGACCTGACATAGATGCCACAGCAAACAGTCATTTTCCTGCCGCATGTGCATCTACTCCCCCCAGCCCGTCCTCTGCAGCAGGCTGCCGGCGCTGCAAACCTTCGCCTGCCTGAGATCGGCAGCTCCTTTTTACAATAGCCATTACCAAGGTGTGAAATCCACGGGAGGGGGGAAGCTTGGGAAGGGGCTATGCATCTGTGAACATGATTACAGGCTTAAAATGTGTAAAGTCTTTTCAGATTTAATGAACCAGAATGTGGCTTTCATTTTGGCTGTGCATATTTTGAACCCTAATATATGTTTATTTAGTCTAATTAACTGCCTTTTCTTCCTCTAAAAAAATACCTACTCAGCTCTCCCAAGTATTTTGCACTATCCACACACTGTGTTTAACAAAGACTGCTCCTCTGCAATACCTGGGCTGAGACCTCATCTTTCCTGGCTACTGCACTGCATGATGGTAGGAGGAGGGGACAGGCTGATTTGAGAAGAAAACACCGTCTTCAACAGATTAGAAAGTCATTTTTCTCCTCCCAGGTCAATACCGAGGCGTTACATTTACCTGATCTGGTTTTAGCAGATACTGTCGTTTGAGACGGAAAAGTCAGATGGGGGGTGTGGAGTTAAGCAGAAACATGAGATTACCGAGACGCTGTGATTGTGCGAACGCCGCATGCGTGACCTCGTCGGTGAAAGGCAGGCTACTATATGGTATTTACATTTGTCCTCTATGATTTAACTCCTCCAGCTAAATATAGGAAAATAATATGGCAAAATAAAACAGGAGGAAGTCCTTGAATACCAGCAACAGATATCCCAGCGTACAATAACCGACCAAGTTGCCAGTCTTTGAGGCGCAGGTAGTTCAGACTGGCAATTTGGAGATGGAAAAGCCAGCGCAGTCATAAGGGCGATCTTTCCTAGTAGCTCAGCTTGTGAGCAAAGACTAAGGGTAGGAGATGGGAACATTCAACCGATCCACCTTCCTATGCAGAAGATGATTAAATAGGTGATACGGCACACATACAGCATATATATAGTAGACAAACAGCATATAGCCTTTCATCTTGAGACCTGCTTTTTTCTTTTAAATGCCTTTGTCCTAGTAGGTGATGATCAGCTGAAATTTTTTTTTTTTTAATCTTTTTCACCATGCTCTGGCTGTGATGTAGTAGACAAAACCTCAAGTACTGAGGATGAATCGATGCTGCTCAAGCGATCATCATTGATCATGGATAGCAGAAATCCCTGACTGCACTGGCAGCTGAGAGGATCCATAAGCCCCCTCGCAACCAGGGGAAAGCTGTTGAGCGAGGAGGGATTTGCAAAGGGACATCCTTCGTCTGCTCCCTGCGGACCACGGGCTCAAATCTGGAACTTGCATCGAGCAGTTACTGATAACATTTTCCTGCCCTCGAAACTCTTCACCCAAACCTCAAACAAACAGGCTTTTTTTTTTTTTTTTTTTTCCCCCCCCTACCATGAAAAGTTTTTCAGGACAGGAAAACCGTTTCCTGTCCAGACCAGACACTGGCTTCCTGCACGCTCTCCAGCAGATCGTGTAATCTTACGCCCCTATTTGTAAAATGAAGATGATCGACTGCCTTTGTCTCCTCTACTTAAACGTACAAGCTGTAGTTCTTAACACACGCACGTGACCAGGCATAACTCTGCCCTGATCTCATATAGCACTGTGGTAATACTCATAAATAATGACAGAGTTACGAAAGTAGGATTTACAGTAATGCGTCAGAGCAGAGAATGACAAAATTGCCTGGGTTTACTCTTGATTTACATGAGAATAAACAAGGCCAGACTTTTGCCCTAATTCTGCACCAGGGCTCTGGCTTGCGTGTCTGCGTTCCCTCTTCTCATCCCCTCAGCCTCTTTCGTGGAAATCGATTTATTTTAACGTGGTGAACTTCCAGAGGAAAGTTTCCTCCAGCCACGCGGCTCTGTGGGCTGTGTTCAGGGACGGCCAGGCCGCGGGTGCAGGATGGGGATGCGATGAGAGGACGCTGCTGCATGGACAGTGCAGGCTGCCTGCATCCATCCACACGCACACCGACAGGGACGGGACACTCGGTACGCCTCGCCTTCTGGGAAAACTGATATAAACCCACCTCAAATAACTTCTGCCCTGGGAAAAGAGAGGAACTGAAATGGTTAACTGGCTGCTTTAAGGATGAGCTCTGGTTACACAGAGAAAAAAAATTATTTTTTTTTTTTTTTTCATTTTGCACATGGGCCACAAATGCAAATGCTCCAAAACTGGAACTGGTGTAGGTTAGACCCGGCGCTTCTGGGTTGGTTTAATAAAATGGCCGGTTTTACAGGCACTCCGAGGATCGGCGGGGTTCCTGCCCGGGCTGCAGAGCGAGCTGTCCTGCCGGCAGCTGTACGTGCTGCGCTACGTGCCCAGGAGCAGTGCTGGGGAAAGGGGCAGGTCGTGGCACTTACTCCTTCCACCCTACAGCCCCCAAGGCCCCCCTCAGCAACCGGAGTCTAGTAACGCGAGCCGGTGCCAGCCAGCGTGGTACCTGCTGCCATTTCGGTCGGTGAGACCAGAGCTCGGAGCCCTGTGGAGTCGCCGGACCAGCCCTCGCCTCTCCGACCCTGCACCCCGCGGGAATTCGTCACAACCCCCTGCGACTTTCGGCCCCCGACAGCGTTGCAGCCTCCCCGCCCCATACCTGACACTCATAATTTTGTTAGTGGGACCGCTGGCCTGCCCGTGGGCCACCCCGGGGTGCGCGTGGCTCTGCGAAACCATCTCAGCGGTAGCCACAGAGGGCTACCACGTGCCACCGCAGAGCCATGGGAGGCAACTGGGTATGTCCCGGCGGTGGGTCCGGGCGCCTGACGGAGAGGGGACGGGCTGGGACAACTCTCCAGAAAAAGTAGCGAGGGAGCAGAAGAGGAACGAAGAGGCCCCAGCCCCACGGAATTTGGAGAGGGAGCTCCATCCCTCTCCGAGACGGACTGCGCACGGCGGCTGCCGGCAAGCAAGGGGCTGGATTCGATGACCCAGGAGGTGCCTCGCTCCCGTGGGAAGGGGGATGGCTGTGGAAAAGCCGGGTGGTTATGTAAGAAAACCGCCGCTGCTACGGCAGCATCGCAGGAGCGTGGCGATAGCAAACGGTTAAGGATGACAGGCAGGCAAATCTGCTTACTTGGCTATTCCTCTGTCAGCAGGCACTACTAACAACTTAAATAGGAACGCTTTTTATAGCCGGGGTCTGAAATAACAGAATCGTACTCAATTACACTTTATAAAGCAGTACTTTCTGCTCAAAGACCTTTGCAGAGAGTAGGCTCCTGCCGGCTTTTTGCTGTCGCTGCTGCAGTGTTTATTCCAGGACCGTGCAGGGTAGGAAACCCACCTTTCCCAGCAGCTGCTTTCCCCTCTCTCCTTCCTCCTACATGGAGTCGCTGCAGCACACCGGTAGTTTTTTTTCTCTTCACATGACGGACTTAAATGACAATAATTACAAAAATTAGAGGAAATGAATTCTACCTATTCTATTTCTGCAGGCTAAAGGTAATAAAAATCGTGTATAATCTTCGCGGACGTGCAAGTGAAAAACATCCCCTTTCTGCGCTAGCCGCTCCGAGCTGCCAACTCAAACAGAAGGCAGCATGGCTGCTAATTGCCTCAGACCCGAGGCTGGTCCATTAGGGCAGCATCGCCAGCCTACACAGGGGAAGATTTTTGGTTTAATTGTACCCGCACAGTACTTTGCGCCACAATTTGCTCTGACACTGCAAACACATTAATTGTCCCAGCCAGCAGCTTTTCTGCTTCTCATTTCTATGCCGACTGCTCCCCCCGCATTGGCTGGCGAGGAAATCCCCACCAGCCAATCGGCAGCCACTTTTCCATTCACGTCCTAGCAACAAGGCCTGTTCCAATCTTGCTCCGGCAAACTGACACCTGAAAAATGACATCATGAAGAAGCGGGCAGCAGCGGGGCCAGGGCGCTTTTTTCAGCTGTCTGCTGCAGAGTTCATTTAAGGTGTTTCAGTCTCGATTCTTAAAGCCACACCACGCCGAATGTCGGCTGTGCTTTCCCCCGCTTCCCAGCCCCAGATGTAGGTTAATAGTTTGCAGAAAACGCGTTTAAATCCTCTCCCTGTCTGCTTTCCCGGCGCGCTCTCCCCAGCCAAGCGCAATGCCACCGCATCGCCTTTCCCGCTGCACGCCGCGACTGAGAGACAAACCCCGACTCGCCCACCCAAAATACCCCCCGGCAGTCCCCTGCGGCTGCCCGAGCACTAAAGGACCGCTTCTCACTTTGCGCTCCAGGTAAAATAAACCGGTGGGAATACCTGCGGCGGCACCTACGAGACAGACAAAAACGCCGTGAGGTATTTGGACTATCGGTTTACCCTGCATCTGATCAAATGTGTCACGTCCCACCGTGCTCCTGGGGAAGGGAGGCAATATTTTAAGGTGTAAACAGCCCACTGAGGTTGCAGCATGTGAAAGGAGTGCTTAAATCTGTCACCAGAAGGTTTTAGCAGAGGCTGCATACTGTTTTTTCAACGCAAAGATCAAAACCTTTTGCTTGCCTTCCTTGCTATCATTTTTAATTAATGAAGGCAGAAATGCCTGCAGATACGGAATTGGAGAGAACGCCCTCCCCATCTTTGTACTGTATTTCCTTTAGGGAAAAAAAAAATGGCAGGGAAAAAATCATGATCAGCAAAGATTGTAATTGTACAAAAGATCCAGGTGATTAACCACAGCATTTCATAATTTTTCGAAGTCTTGTGGACCATGGGGATGAGGGGGTTACATCTCAGGATTGGTCTACAATTTATGTAAAACATTTTAGCGCACCGGAAAATATACAGCAGAGAAAATCCAATTCCAGATGATTCAAAAGGCACAAAGACAATGGAAGAAAAGGACCAAGTTCAGCTCATTTAAATGTTGTTAATTGTTCATTTCCATAGTGAGACGGTTTCTTCTGCAAATGAGAGAACAAACCCCTTAACATTTTTTTTTTATTAGCACCATGCCAGGACTGAAGTGAACCCAAATAATCTTAATCACTGAATAGTACTTGCTGTTTTATGGCTTTTTAAAGAAAGCAGGAGAAGAAAAAGAAGAAAAGCCGCAGATAATGCCATACTGGCACAAAGAGCTGGAGCCGAGGTTGGAAGTCACTGCAATCTGCGCCCAGACCTCTTGGAGGTCTCAAGCACTGCTAGAGACCAGCAAATGGGAAAAAAAAAACCCCACATGCCTTTCGAGGGGGGGGGAAAACAAAGTTTCATTTATTGCTCACCGGTGAGGGCTGCAAAGGGGGTGGCTGTACCTCCAGCTACAGCTTCGCATTACGCTCTAGGTGTCCGCCACTTTATTTATTTATTTTACCGGGCATTTACACAAACAACGTCTCATGATGCAGCAGATTTGTTACATTAGAGCCGCAGCTCCCACTAAAATTTCAGCTCTCGAGAGCAATCGGCGCTGGCAGGGGAGGCCGGAGGCTCTGGCAGGCTGCCCCTGCTCCTTGAAGCCATGCCTCGCCTGACTATATAAGGCGAGAGGAGGAGGAAGAAGAAGGGGCACGAGAAGGAGAAACGTTGCACGTATGAATATGAAAATTTAGCAGAGGCAGGCACCCGTCTAAATCCAGCTTGTCCCAGGCGGCGACGGTGGCCGGCCGGGGTCTCCGACCTGGCTGCCAGCCTGAGGCGTTCCGTCGCGGGCTCCCCGTACGGCGCTAACGCTTCGCATCCCTCCCCGGCCCCCGGGTGCCAGCAGCGGACCCTTCGCCTCTATGTCTGTCCCGTCCGTGGGCTCGAGATCCCGGCAAAACATGATTAATTCCCATTCCCTCCTGGCTGCCCCCGCTTCTTCTGTCTCGGTTTAGCCTCTGCGGAGCAGAAGTGGCAGCGGCAGCGCGCAGCCTGGGTCGGGCGGCACTGTTTTCCCCATCACTGGCAACAAATAAATACGAGCAAGGTAAAGCAATTTTTCTAAGGAAAACAGAAAACCCCTCAGACGTAGTTGGAAAACACGGAGAAACATAAACTCAGCTTTGCAATTTCTTGCCCTCGCACCTTCTATCTGAGCTCCAGGAGGAATTCCCGGGTCCCAGCCCTGCTGTCGGGCCAGCTGAGGATGCAGCCCTGCTGGGACACGAGCAGGGGATAAGACTTCTGCTGGGGACCAGCCACGGGCTGGGACTATGCCTGCCATGGCACATCGTCTGCTGAAGAGACCCAGAAAACGCCAACACTTAATTTTTCCAGCTTTCTCCCTGGTGCACGCTGCCGTTTGGTGTGGCCTGAGGTCTTCCCCACCACGGCCTTTGCTGGACTAACGGCAACCTGGCTGGATACACGCGCTGTATGTGTGAAGAAAAGAGCATCCATTTCCCTAGCAGGAACGACGCTAGAAGCGAGAAACAGGATCGCAGCCATACTCTCCCCGCAATGCTGCTAGGATAAGTATCCCTGCGTGTTTAGGCTATAGCAGAGGTCAAGGCTCTAGCTCTTCTCTAAGGACCTGGCCATCTTATTTAATTTTCCATACTTCGGTTTCTACCACTCGCCTGTAAAATGGAAATATATTCAATATTTGCAAATCATCGGGCTCTCAAAGGAATTACTGTCATTAGTAGCTCCATACGTCATGGACAAAACATTTGGTTTTGTCATTAGAAGAGACAGTCTCCGCAAGCCGAAATGCAACATCTCCGTTGTCTGCCTGACAGTGGTTTTGCCCTGATCCAAAGCACGCTGAGGGAAACGGGAGTCTTTCAGTTCATTTCAATGGACTTTGGAACAGGCCCCTCATGCAATATGCATTTAGTCATATAGTGCTCACAGAAAAGGATCCTGAATGAGACAAAATATCTAATCAACTGCATTTACCCCATGCTTCAGTCACCCACCTGCACCAGGATTATATTTGATAGCACGCAAACTGTACCAGAGTTTTCTCTATAGCATCAATCATGATATTATGCTGCCATATTTGCATTGGTTAGAGAAGCAATTTATAATTTGAGATGACTTCAAGTTAGGAAGCAACTGATTACAGAACAAGAACTTTGTAACTCCACAGAATTATAAACCCATGATTTGAGTGAATCATGTGCAAATTTAAATTGTGCATCATTAAAATGGCTGCCATACCCCACTCTAGAGGTAGTAAAATACGCTAGTGAGAGTTGTGGTGGATCCTGAAATCTTTATGAATGAAAATGTCATCTTAAGTACACATGCGGTCCCATTACTTGTAAGTGGAAGGGTGCTATTTAAAAATCTGAAAATACTTCAGTCATATGGGGGAGGTCTTTTTTTTAAGGTGAAACACAAATCTGACAACAAAGCAGAACTGGAAGTATTTGGGAGAGCTGCTAGCTTGTCATTTTCTAGGCAGAAGTTAGATTCCCCTGATGCTAAAACCAGCATGATTTGGGGAAGTTTTTGCATGGTGGGTTGTCAAACTTAAGGGGTTGTCATGCTCCTGTTTCTATTCAGCATTTTCCGTAATGACCTTAACAGAGAGTATGTTTATTAAATTTGCGGACAACACAGAGCTGGGAGAGACTGCCAGTATGTTAAGGGCAGAATTAGCCTTCAAAATTATCTGGATAAATTGAGAAATCATCTGAAATAACTGGATGAAATCCAATAGGGATATAAGTACAAGATATTGGACATAGGCAGGAATATTCAAAAGCATAAATAAACCCCAGGCTGATTAGGAGCTCTGCAGAGAAGGACCCAGCAGGCAGAGTGGATAACAAGCTGAACGCAAGTCAATAATGCAATACTGGGGTGGACGAGCCAGGTGGGGCAGAGCCTACCAGGTACACGGAGGAATATTTCTGCCCTCCGCTTAACTGGTGAGGATTCGGCTACAGCACTAGACCTGCCTTAAGGCACTGAGCTTGCAGGAAGCTGGAGACCCTCCAGAGGAGCTCAGAAGGGGTGCTCACATCCTGGCAAAATTAAGTACGAGGAAAGCTACATGTAATTGGAGTTGTTTAGCCTGCCAAAGGTAAAAAAAAAGGCGCATTTGGGGGGGATATACAATCACCTTTTTGAGATAAACGCAAGATTTCTGGAAAACAAATGCAAAGTAATAAATTCAAATTTTAGCAAAGACTTGGTGCCACCGTTCCAGCTGGGGAAATTAATTCTTCCCTGAACCGAAGGTTGGCTGTCTTTGCTTGCTGGGCTTTTTCTTTTCCAGAAATGAGATACCGAAAATCCAAGATTGTGACAAACAACAGAGTAATACCGCTTCCATGTCAAGACAGAGGGGTCTCGTCGCTGTGTCCTCAGTGTGACTTCAGCACCCCGAGTTTGGAGCCTTATGTAGCTCCTACAATTCCCACGTCTGGCCTTGGTCAAGCCCCCCTGGATATAACCACATCTCGTGTGTGAGCACCGGAGCCCGTCGTGCCTCAGCCCCCTCTTCCATCACTGCTGTCCACAGCCTCCCTCCAGACACAGCCCTCGGTGGAGACGGACGTTTCTGGAGGGTGGAGAAACCCACCAGGATCTCGGCTGGGACGACTTGCCTCCCGCAAGGGTCTGGCTGTCTCCTTGCTCCTGAGCTAAGCCTAGACTACTGCCTCAAACCGGCGCCTGACTTCTGGAGAGCTGTGGTTAGGTGGGGTGATCTCCTCCCTGCGTGATTCATTTTCCCCTCATGTAAATCAGGGGCAATCCCGATTTCACAGGTGCTGCTTCGCTGCTTGCGAAGTGCTCAGAGCCCAGCAAAACCAGCCGGAGAGCCATCTTTGAATGAAAAAGCTGTGTTTGCTGTTGGTTAAAGCACGTTCTGACACTTGGGAGTTACGGTTTTCTTTCCCGCTATGCCACTAACTCTACAGATGATCTTGAGCATCTTCCCCCCTCGTTTCCCTCAGCCACGGAGGAGACATAACACCACCAGACCAGTACTAGAAGAGCCTAGTGTGAAACACATCCTGCAAGCGCAGAGTGTTATCCTTCTTCATCAGCAATTATCCTCATTTACTGGCAGACCACCTCGGCATTTCTGCTTCCTCCTCTGGAGGGTAAAACCCTACTTGCAAACATATACAAAGCGATGAAGGTTTTATTTTCTCTGGCATGTTCAGGCAGTATCCTAGATTTTTATGTAATGGACAAATCCTTCAGGGATGCTGCTTCCAGGAGGGCAGGGAGTGCTTGACTCACCCTTTATTTCTAAAGAAAACATGCACTACGCCAGTATTAGGCCTTTGCATATATTGGTACTGCAGATATATAAAGCACAAAATGGCAAATTCCTGATAAATACAGCCAAGTATCCAAGAACTGTACTCACATTTCCCTGTTCCACAAGCATTTTAATGGCTTTGGGGGGCAAATTAACGCGAGATCTGTTTCTTCTCAAGGCATCACCATCACCTCAGAAGTGAAATACCATGAGGAGATCATAAATGTGTCCTTGAGGTGTAAAAGAAAGGCAATGAAAAATATGAGCACAAATAAAAACACTGGCTTGGGCTGCACACCCTGAATATTAATATTTTTCCAAAAGAGCGTCTTCCTTTTAAGCTTAAGGATATATTGCTTTATAGGTAACTGTTAACCTGACACCGACTGATAAAAGTAATCATAACTTGGGGGCTATCCTCTTCCAGAGAATGTTTAAATAATAACAATAATAATAAACAGAAATCATTGGGAGTTTTCCCAGAGGAAATCCTACCACTTTGGCAGGTAGTTGGCTTCACGTTCAGCTTCTGCACCTGAATTTTGCAGGCACGCTGAGACCCAGCAGCTCTGCCGTTGGGAGCCAGCAGCCACGTCCACCCCACCTGCAGTAGCTGTAGCTGCGTTGGAGCTCGTGTTCTCCAAGCCAAACGTCTCAAAGTCAATTGTGTTGGCACACTCTGGCGTTTCCTGGCTCGGCCAGCCACTGCTCCCTCCCAAACCAAAGCCCTAGGCAAGAGGCAGCTTTTCGGCGGCGTGAGAGATCGGCCCTTGAGGCTCAAGCCCTGAGCAAACATGGTACGTGGCTGCTGGGTGTCTGTCACCTCTGCGCTGTCCTGGAAGTCGAGAGGGCTTAAATCACTTGATCCAAAGACTCTGGCTCTGAGAGTCAGAAAATAAAACTGGACTGACTTCCCCTCTTTTGCTGAGCTGTTGTGTTAGAAGAATTAAAAGTGGAAGCTTCCGAAAATTAGACAGAGATTTTCCCCTTTTAAAATACACCCTGCTTGGGGTTGGTGTTTTGTGGGTTTTTTGGTTTTGGTTGGTTTTTTTTTTTCCCACACATGACACAGAACTTCGTTAAGAGTGTGTTATTTGGCTGCAAAGTCAAACATTTGAAAGCCCAGCATGCCAAAATTCAAACTGCCTGTGCAACTCAATCCACCTCCCTTTGTGCCTATGCATTACCGTGCAAGCTTTTATGGCCGTCATAGGGTTGTAGAAGGGGAAGTATCAGACAGGCTTAATGGTGAATTAATCATCATTATCATAATAGGCCCCATCTATAACACACACATTCCAAATTATACCAAGGACTGCACTCGTCCTGCAGTTACTGTTCCAGACTTATTTTATGCACGAGCCCTGGCACGAAAAGAGCAAGGAGCATAAAGTGCAAAACCCTGAGCCAAATCCTAAAGACCAGCTCCTGCAAACTCCACGTTGATGGGAGTATTGCCTGCTCCAGCAGCTCGGGATTTCTACAGGCAGTAGCTCCCTGAGGGAGGTTAAAAAAAACAAAACAAAACACAAACCACGTTGAATTCTATGGCCAAATTTACATCTGTGTCGGTATAAATGGGGCGGGTAACTAGCTAGCGCGGCAGAGGCTGGGAGAGTTCTCCGCAGTCAAGTAAGTATGCAAAGGGAGCGGAGGAAAGGCACTGTACTTTTTTTCCCCCCCCTTTCTCAAAGAATGATAAAAGCCTGGCCTAGCTCCCTGTGCCAGAGCCTGCCTTGAGTTTCTATGTCTCCCTACTATTCATTAGTGATTACATGCCCCCCGAACACCTGCGAGAGCAGCTCATAAAGCACGCATTCATGGGTCCTGGCAGCACCAGCATGGGAACTGCAGGCTACAGGGCGACAGTCATTGTATCTCCAGATAAAAACATTCTCTTACCGAGGCCTCTGAAAATAGAAGCTGGCTGCAATTTCAGTTCGGCACCACAGGGTATTTAAAAAAATAAAGAAAGAAGGGTTACTTCACCTCGGTCCCTTTTAAAGTCAGTTAAGTGCATGGCTGCAGTGCTGTTGGGAGTTCTCTGTGCAGCAGCAGCCTCTGCTATACAGCAGGGGGAAATCACAGGGCTGCGAAACTGTTTGCTTGCTGGAGCATCTGGCAACGGTGCCATTTCTTCCCTCGCACAGCCGTCCCCTGAAAGCTGCTCCTGCTCACTGCAGTTTTGACAGGGGCTACTGTGTCGGGGCGGTTAGCAGCGCAAGGTGAAAAAGCAAGGCACTGGCTTCAATGGTCCCACTGGAAATATCACAAAACTTAAGAAAAAGATCATTAAAAAAAAAAAATACAACCCCCCGCCTACAACGCTTAAACAAATGCACACCTAAGAGGTAGAAATACTGGCAACGAGACGTTGGATTACAAAGGTGCTTCCCACGGATCTGTGTTTCTGGGAAGGGCGTGCTGAGGCGGGTTGCAGCGGCTGTGGGTAGGCTGCTGTCAGAGACCGGCTCAAAACGTGCGCCCGGGTGCGGGCTGGCGAGGTGCTACTGGGACTTACAGGTGCTCACTGCCTGCCTCCAGCGGGTCCGCGTCCCGCCTGCCGCTGTGCGAGACACGGCCGTACACTGCGTGTGGGTGATGCAAAGCACGAGGAAATATTGCCGTGGGGAGAGGGACCCCTGTATTTCAATAGCTGAGATGCCATAAAGGAGCCTAATTCTGAGGAATTGATGAGCATCCTTCTAAAAGCACGTTCTCGTTCGTGCCTCAGCTTTGGGAGTCCAGAAAGCGGGACAGTAAAAATGAACCTCCTGCCTTTGAAAAAACTTCAGGCCTCAGTGACACAGCACAAGGCCAGAGAGGATGCCTGCTGGCGCGGAGATCTGTGATAAATGCACAGACCCCGACCACTGGGACACGCTTCTGTTCGATACAGTCCTTTCCCAGGAGAGGTTTGGGGTGGTGGCTGTAGTGCCTCAAGTGCTGTAAGTGCAGGTGAAGGCACTTTCATCGGCCATGCAGGGATCTGAACGCACCGTGCTACGGAGCATGTACACACAATCCAGCCCCAGAGCTCAAACTCTGTATGAAAAGTCCCTGCTTAGTCTCCTACACTGGGCCCCTGAAGAGTAATGAAGATGAAAAATGCTTTACTGCAGTCTTTGCCATTAGCAATACCGAGCTGCTCACTGCTCCAATTCATAGAGGGCAAAGCACTGTAGAAATTGAGAGAGAAACTCTTCAGAAATACTGTTATTTGCTGCTGACATACGGCAAATTCTGGGGAGATGGGGAGGCTGCCAGAGGAGTTTGTGGCACCGATCAAGCTACAAAAAGAGCAGCAGAAGCAGCAAGAGCCTGCAAGAGACACCTGGAGCCTCACCGCAGTCGGTAGGATGGACCTGGGGTCTTGCATAATGGGAATGGGATTCATTGCTTACACCAGAGCATTGCAGTGCAATACACAAGGAAGATAACTAAATAAAGATGACAACGTCTTTTGGGCGGGAAGACAATTCTACTGGATTATCCAGCCTAAGGCCTCTGCGTGATGGCAGGGCTTACTAGATCATCCCCTGCCCAGGGTAAACCCTAAAGCTGGCATAGTTCTGAGGCCGATTCACATGTACTCAGAGACTCCTCATTTATTAATGTATATCCTCGCCTCCCACCACAAAGATGCCACCTGTACAAAATGCAGTGCCAAAAAACGGGGAGATAAAATCAAGAAGTGGTATGCCGAGTCCCAGGCTGATGGGAGACACTTTAACATTTGTGATTCTTGAAGACACATTAAAATCAATTGCATTTTTAAAAATCTGTTCAGATTTGCTTGGCACTGATTTCCCAAGCAGCCAACCTGGAGTTCACCTCATCTAATTTTTATTCCCCTAAAAAATTCAATGTCTAGTCTGAAGTAGCTATTTAAACTCCCTCTGTAGTCAGTGGAGAGGCATCGCTAGCTCCAGAGTGTTATTTCTCCCATCTTAAGACCTCTTAACCGTAAGATTATAGCAGGAAGCAGCAAGCAGTTACACAGTGGAAACATGTCAGGACCATTGCAGTTAAACGACCATTCGAGAGGAGCACCAGAGGGATCTTTAATGGTTGCGCAAGGGCAGAAAGCTAATTTTGCACCTCAATAGGGAGAGGAAAAAAAAGCTCTGGCAACATCTTGCTGGAGCAGTGACTAGTGGAAAGCAAGCCCTCCAAACTAAGTCACCCGTACCTTTCCAGAAGCAACCGCGCCGTGTTTGGCGCAGCCACTGAGGACCTGCTGTGGGAGTGAGGGCAGCGCTGCCATACGGCTGCCCTCTGCCCACCCAGCCGCGTCGGGGGCCACCCATGGACCACCTGGGGCCATCCTCTCCGTTCAAGGCTGCCGTCCACGCTCCACATTTAGGAGCCCACGGGTGCTAGTCAGCATGCCCGCTGCCACGTTCCCGGGCCGGCTGCACGGCAAGAAACACCAGCCTTTGGGTCGCCTTTGGTTCAACGCTGACCTTGGGTCCCCAAAGGTCGCTTTTGACCATTGGGATTGTCCCCGTTAGCACCGCGACTTTTAGGATTTCAGGAAGAGGCGTCGCGTGAATAGGAAGCTGTAGGAGGATGCCAGGCAGTGCATTTCAGAGCAGGATCCTGGGGTCCTTTTGTGGAGAGGGAGTAGGAACCTGGGAGATACGACCACAGAGCTGGAGACAGTATCTCCAAGATCAGTAGATTACATCCTACATCCCGAGCCATCTCAAAATTCTGCCATTTCCATTCACTTGCCTTTCAAGAAAATGAAGAAAATAACATCTTCTTTCAAAGAAGGAAAAAAGGAAAGGAAAATATGCTGCAAACTCTCCTGTGTGTGTTTTTGACTTAGTAATATCTGTAGCCAATTTTCCCAAGAGACACAAACAAACACATGCCGAACCAGAATATCAATGAGGTCTTTTTTAGAGCAGGCACATTAAAATGCAAAACAGGAGATAATGAGATAAAGCAGCAAGTTACAGGTTTCTTAATTCCAGATTTTTAAAGCCCATGAAGTAGCTTTAGGAAGACATGTGGGTTAAACCTAGTGGAGGGTTTGGCTGGGGGGCAACCTCCTCAAGCTCGTGAGGCTGAATGAACGAATGGCTAAGGATAGGAAGGGGGGACAGAGAGAGAGGAGGGGAGATCGGGGACCTCAAGAGACGCAGGTAAGGCCACTTCTTAGCTCTGAGGTTGAATCCTCCCTAAGGGACGCCACTCTGCACCTGCACGCCCTGGATTTGGAGGGGCGGATCCCGACACGCGTACACCAGCAGCCGCGGGACCTGGTGAAGGGAGAGAAGAGGCCGGGAGGGCAGGGATGGCTCCGCGCCCAGCCGTGCCCAGCGCTGGCTCGGAGCAACGCTGCTCGTGGCAGAGCCGGCAGCCAAACCCTGACGTCCTGCGCCTCTCCGACGCTTCAGCCCCAGACCCCGCTGGTCCTCACTGTCAGAGCAGCCTGACACCAGCCGTGACGCAGAGACATCAAAAAGCCTGTCCGTCTGCACGGGCACTGCCGGCGTAGGAGGGGACGCGAGCTCTGCCCCCCGAGAAGGGCGTCAGAGCGTCCTCCCTCCCAGAGGTAGGCTCCAGGGATGGTGGGCAAATTCGGGCTCCGGGGCAGGCCTGCGTTCAGCTGATAGCGTAGCTGCAGCCTCAGAGGCTTTTCTGGACTCAACGTGGCCGCGCCGAGAGGCAGAAAGGTGGTTTTGTTTCTCCTTTCGGAGCTCCATCCCTGAGGAATAACAAGTATGTTTTTTCCCATATGTCTGCCTGCCTGTGCTCCTGCAGCCCCGTAGGTGACACTGTAAAATTCAGGGTCACTTTGAGGAGGTGACATTTCGGATACTGGTGCCAAAAAGATCATGAAAGGAAAATTAAAAGAAGAATGAATGAGAGGAAATGGAGAGAGGGGGAAAGTATAAGAAAGAGCCATTATTTAACCAGACCTGGCCAAGGGTAAAGGTTTTAATTCTTTCCAAGTGCCATATGTGGTTGCCTGTGGGGGAAAGGCAAAGCCATATTTATCTGACTGAACCAATAATTCATATCTGTTTCAGAAGCCGACTTTGGTGGATTGTAGATCTACAGCTGTTCCTAGTCTAGGTCCAGACTTTCCCGGTGGGAATCACTGTAGCAACACGTCTGACTTATAGGATTCATATGGAGGGGGATAGGAGACCCAGAACTGTAAATTCAAACCGTGTGTACATTACTTCTATGTATTCAATTCAAAAGCATTTAGGGCTTTTCAAAACAGTCCTTTCACTACAGGAAAACTCCCCCACACTCACAATTTAAAGGAAACAGATCTTTCATGTTTACCCTTCCTGTTTCTTGTAGGAGGTCTTGAAATAAAGGTAAGAATGCAAAGCCGTTTTATATTTTTCCAATAAAATTCAGAGCAGTTGCCCTGGTGCAGTGTATGTGTGTGCATGCGTGTGTGTAGGGGGATGGTGGATGTGTTACACGCTGCTGGGAAAAATCACAATGTAGTGATTAAACAAAGAAAGCTCAAGAAATACTTTGACTTCCCTTATTTTGCTAAACCCCCTTTCAAGATTGTATTTCTTCTCAAATTTGTTTTCCAACACGCACGTGTCCCTCACAGCTTACGTACAATCCAAGAGCGACAAGAGTATTCGTTAGGGACTCAGTTCATTAAAGTCAACGCAGCTCTAATATCTTTTAACAGCTGAAGCTTTGGCAGGTTCTTTTGCCTGGACTGTTTCAGGAAGACCCACCTTTCTCTCTGGTGGTGCTCAGAAGACCCTCAGAGCCTGTGTCACTGATGGTCACACAGCGCTAGCTGGGTCTCCATCACTCATCGCTTTTTGGTAACCTGACCCAGGACAAGGGGAGGCACGAACCCAAACGCAGAGACAGGGAAAAGAGATCTTCATCCAAACCCCATCAAGCTGAGTGTCCGTAGGCCAGCTCAGAAAATTTCAAGAAGGACCATGTGCTAAGGAAGGGCATATTTTCCTCCCCACATCTGCAGCTGAATCCATTGCAGAGCCTGGCAATCCCTAACTATAGACACCGCTGCTCACAGAGTGAAAACAGTTCTGCCAAAGTACAAGTCTGGCTTAAACCAACTTCTGTAAGAGTTTTTCTCTCTTTATGGATTATAGCAGAAAACTAGGTGCCTCACAGCTGCTGTAGGATCTGAATTAGGCAGCGTGGATAGAGTCTTTTCGTGCCTGGCTTGAACACCCATTTGGGCACGCCGTGCGTGGTTACACACTCACACGCACACAGAGTGTTTGCCCCTAGGGATGGTGGCTTTTCTCCTTTTCTCTTTCTTTCAAATGGGTGCTGGGAGGCTAATTGATTTAGTTTTGTTTTCTACAACATACTTGGGGATCCTGCGTTGAAAGGTGCAGGAGGAGAGCTGCTGTTACTGCTGTTAGCAGCAGTACACAAGAGGTGGGTTGCCCTGTGCCGCTGTGTATCCTGTGCATTTGATCTCATTTTTGTTTGCTTTATGTCTTTTTGCTCGTTTCATGTATTATGTATGATTGCCATGTTAGGTCTCATTTCTCGCTATGCCAAGGAAAATAAAGAATTTTGAACTCTGAGTTAATATGTGCTCTGCGTGTTAGAAAATAATCACTGCTGTGCTGTTCTCCAGGCCAGATTCTCAACATGACAGAAACCTCCCCAAACCAGGGATGCCTTGTTCCTTTTACACCAGTGGAGGCTTCAGCCTGTCGTACTCACTCCTGCACTTCCCCTTGCTGAATCACCCTGCTTGTGGGCTCTCCCTCACTTCACTAAATACGAAATAAACAGGTTGAAAAGGATGCAGACAGCTCCACAGTTTCCACAACGCAGATCTAAAGTTAGACCCGCTGCGTGCTGCAGAACAACAGAGAGAAATTATTTTTCTCCTCCTAACACAAGAGCTTGGTAGGGCTTTTTTTTCCCACCGCACTCTAGAGCACAGAGATAGGACAAGTTAATACCTGGGAGCACCCTGCAGCATTAAGGGTAGACTCTCAACTGCTTTTGCAGAGAGCTTTCCTCATGCCTTTAGCAAAGCAGCAGCATCCTGGTAGATGGTAAGATGAGACATGCACTTCTAGAAAAGCAAGAGGTAAGGACTGAGATCTTCACGGCATGAGAGAGAGAGAGAGAGATGCTAAATGGGCCAGGACTGCTCTGTGCCTTGTGATAAGGATTTCCAGGCTGAGCTCACTACGGAGGTTAAAAAAAAATAAAGGGGGGAGACGGGGGACACTGAGGCAACGATCCAGAAATTTATATTTACAGCAGTGCTCAGACAGGCAGGAAGGTGAGAGGCAAGATGGTAACTGTCAATGGTGAGGTTAATGTTAGGGGAGTTTTTAAACCTGAAGGTAACTTAACTGCATTGCAGTTTTGATCCAGATGTCAAATCCCTGCTTCCTGTAATATTGGTTGCCTACAGTCTGTGGCCAGGAGAAGCAGGGGGCTTACTTGAAACCATATGACAGAGGTGGTGTACTCCTGGAACTAAATGTTTTAAAATGTAATATATCGGGGATAATATAGATGCATTTGAACAGAGGCATGGAACTTACATAGCTGCAACACACTAATTATCAGCCCAAACCTTCACTTTGGCCCAGTGGTACTAACTTCAGTGATCCAAAGGAACACCTAGGCATGTAGGACTTAGAAGAAGCTATCAGATTTTAGTCCTAGCTATGGAGGAACATCTTCTTTTGCTGCTCCTAGCCCCTCTCCTTGAAAATATCAATGAGGAGCTGTTGCTCAATACTAATAACTTTTCCTTTGCATGTTGTCAAGAGGAGGGGGTGTGTGTGCGGGACCGCTCAGATGCTTGGACTTCGATGAATGCTGGGCCACATCCCTAAGCAAGGGGCAATGCAGGACTGTCCCTCAAACCTCAGTAGAGCCAAAAATCTGATGGTACTGTTATAGCCCAGGGGAGGAAGGGTGTATGATGGTAGAGAAAGAGGGGAAGCAGTTTTCACTATGTTTTTGGCCTAGCACTCCTCCAAGAGAAACATCCCGTTACATTTTTATAAAAGAGGTTTTCATCGAGAATACAGTCATTTAAATCCCTGTTTTCAAAGCCTTTCTCACTCTTTGTTGGTAAATTGAAGCCGACAGAAAACTGCTTCTTTTTGAATTTCCTTGGCTGAGGTGTCATGTTGCGCTGTGTGATAGATGGGACAGGGAATAACAAGTCGTGGCAATTACTACATCAGTGCTGGCTGATTCCAAAGTAAGTAGCTCTCTGCGAGATTAGGGTTTTGCCGTGTGTTGTTGGAAGGCTGGATTAAAAAAAGCTAAACCAAGTCAAAGTTGGTAACAGTAGTTCTTAGCGCCAACATCAGGCTGCAGGTCTTGGTGGGCCATGCACACTGAACGGTACCTTTGTCCCCACACAAGGTTACTGCAACTGGCTCCGTTTCATAGCGTGATACCCAGACATTAAGAGAGATATTTTCCCATCTGCTCTGGCTCCTATAGCTTGGCTGACCACAAGGCGATTTCCTAAGATCAAATCATCCATCTCTTGCATGACGCAGCAGAGAGGGGCGCCAGAAGTATGAGTGGAAGAAGGCTCTAACACCACCGTGGGCCACTGAGCCGCTATTTTGCACCAGTCTGGAGGCATATTTGGGAACATTTATTTGAGAATATGTGCCCATCTCAAGAATAACAAGCAATGGTATGTAGGCAACACCCTCTTTCCTTCTATTTGCCTTTCAGCTTGGACTCTGGTAGGGCCAAGGTTTCAGTACAAGCACTAGGACCAGTGGATTGCGTGTGCCTTACGCATCACCTGAGCCATGAACAGGGAACCACCCATCAAAACATTCAGACAGTGCCCTGCTCTCTGGATAGAAACCCTCAATAGCTTCCAGCAGATACAGCTTTTCATCACTTCCTCTCTGTTTTTCTGTATTCAACATTATCTTTGCTAAATATAGGCTAGCAATATTTTATTTATTTTGAGTCTAGAGCTTGGAGACCTCCAAAGGTCTCCTCCTTCTCTAGCAATTTTACAAATAAAATCCTTGCAGAGAGCTAGGAAAACATGTTTATGTTCTTCATATGGGAGATGATTTCCTTCAGATCCTGGGCTGTGCGTATGCTCTCCATCATACAGATCACAGGGGGATTTACTCCCAGTATCTCGACAACTGCAGCTGATGTCAGCCCTCCCTGTGGGAGCTCCAAGTTGCTTGTGAAAGCGAGGGGCAGTGCGGTGAACTCAATGGGATGACAGTTGTACCACCTGAAACGGGAAAGGTGTCCACATGTGCACCCTCTGTTAAAGAAGCCTCCCTGAGCCCTTCAAAATGTGAATCTCACTGGAGTGAACTCGCTCTCTGCGGTGCTGCACTTGCAGAGACTTGCAAGCGCCTGGTTCACATACTCAGCAGCAATCCTGGATAGCCTACCTCCGCCTCCACCAGTACACCAGTACTGGTGCCAGCACTACCCTGGTGCTGCTTGTGCCTTGCTATGCAAAACCCCCGGAGGCCAGTGGCTGAGAAGTGCTAAATCATATTTCTACAGAGTAGAGAATCAAATCCCATCACCCAGCATCTGTCCCTCACGTAGAACCTAGTGACGGGCCCCCCGGAGGTCCCCACACGGGGTTTCAGACTGGTCCCTCTGGACACTGGGCGTGCTGGACCCATCAAGGACCAGCCCAGACTGCACCCCTGGGTGCTGAGCTCCAGCGCAGCAGCTCACACGCGGGCTGGCCCAGCACCGCACTGGTAGCATCTGCTTTCTGGTTTGTAAGGACCCCCTCCTCACTTCTCCCAGGTCTGCTGCTCGGAAAGGAAGCTGCAGAGCACAGCACAGGATCCGGCCCGGGGTGCCTACGGTCTGCTAGGAGCTGTGCCGCAAATTAAAAAAAGGGGATTAAATGGTTTCCTTTCCCTCGCCGGGCTCGGCTATTCCCCACCCCCCGCCAGGACTGGCCCTGGAAGTGGTTTTTGCCTTTGCCTTTTCTCAGGTGATGGGGGAGGGATCCGGCGGTGGACCCGGAGGCCCCAAACCCTTCTCTGACTTTGCTGCCTGAAGCACAGACCTCTTAGAAAACACAGATGAAAGGGAAGCTGGGGGAGGGCTTCAGACTGGGAGAAACAACCCTCGTGGCAGGTCCTTTGGCAGGGGTCAGGCTGCAGGACACAGAGGAGATATATTAAAAGGGGAAACTGGAGGAATCTAAATAATCAGGCTCCCCACCGGATAATGCCTTGACAAGAGGAGATGCTGCAAGAGCCAACGAAAACTGACTCGCACAGAGGGGCAGAGAAGTAAAATGCCTTCTCTGAGGGGATGGGGCTGGCGGTGGAGCGGGAGACCTGGGAGGAAAGGGGGAAGGGCTGAAATCTGGAAGGAAATTAAATAATAGCCTGAAATTCCCAGGTGAGGAACAATGGAATTAAAAACAGAATGGCCCCCAAGAGATAAACAAATCAGGACTGAGAGGCGAAGCACAGAGAGCGAGACCTGGGGCCTGCGGGGCAGCCCGCAGCGTCGGCCAAATTCTGCGCCCCTTCCCTGTACTGCAATCACGTCTGGGTACACCACGCGGAGCTGGGGCACGGTCCAGCCAGGCACCCAGCGACATCAAGAGAGGTGCTAGGTGCCTACCCTGAAAGTCCTTATAACCTGAATTGGCAAAGCCACATCAAAAATAACAGTTATCCCCATTTTACAGTTGTGGAGCTGAGGCACAGAGAGATTAAACCTAATTCTCATACACTGTAAGGCTCTTTTATCCTATGGCATTCTTCTAAAAGGACTTTTAAGGCAGCGTAAAATGTCCCTTCATGCTGCTTTCACTGGGGGCTCAGATACACAATCAAACCGCCCTGTTATCACACCAGCCTGAGTGCCTGCACGGTTATTTCATGTGCCCCAGCTGAGTTGCAGCAACAGTTAAGCTGTAAATATGGAAACGTTGCATACGAATCCCAGGTAAAAGCATAAATGCTGGTTTTGTGCACAGCCCTATGGGGAGTTTGCAGCAAGATAAGAAATTAAATCTCTGCTTGGGAATCCCAGGAAAGAGCCCTGAAGATGTAGGCCATTCAAGAGGCATATTTCATGGAATATCCATTAGGAAACGAGTTGGGAAACAGAGATCGGTGGAACAGCTTAGATAAACTTCTGACATAGGTGTTATAAACTGATGGAGCCTCACTGACTGCAACAGATGTGTTTTGATTGAGGACATGGTCCTTAGGGGCTGGGAAATTATTGACTTGGAACCAAACCGCAGATTTTTTTTTTTTTTTTTTTGGCAATTCTGTTGTGTTTTAAAAATTCATGGACAAGCCCTGAAAGCACTTTACCAATAAGCATTAATATTCCCAGAGGAGAAACTGAGGCTTAGGGAGTGGGAGTTATGGCACCACAAAGTGACACAATGCAAGAACAAGGCAAAGAACCCAAAGAGCTTCCACAGCGTTTCCTTGTTCTTGGTACCCACAATATCCACATAGTGCCCCGCTGGACTCTACCCTAGGAACCTCACTGCGTTAATACTGAACGTGCTTTGTTAACTGCCCTACAAATGGAATAAATCACCAGGGCTTCCTGCCCCACATTCTTCAGAAAGCAGAGATGCAGATCTGAATTTTTGACTTCAGCTGCTCCCTAATATTTAATCATCTTTCTTCCTGAAAGGGAGCAGGGCTGTCCGCAAACCCCTGCATTCTTCTAACGCTAGTCCAGTTTGTGTTCAAAAGCCTTTTCTATTTCCTTTTCCAGTGCCACATGCTGCTGTGTCAACATAATACAGGGTCTTCCTAAACAAAGGAATGTGTGTCTAGAAACCATCCACAGAGAATGATAGCCAGAACCCTGCCAGCAGAAAAAAAGGAGGTCCCACACTCCTTTTTACAGCACAGCTCAAAAAGAGAGAGTAGACAGAGAGACAGAGCAATTCACGTGTCCCCTGTTCAGTAGGTAGCACCAGTACATAACACTGGGTAACTGTAGCCATAACCATATCACATTAAGTTATGGGGTCTCAAGAACATCCACTGCTTGAAGCCCGTCCTCCCTCTCTGGGTCAAGGTGAAACAAAAGATACGGTTTACAGCTGCTGACATATCTCAGATATAGGATAGATGCCTGACTGCATGGCTGTGAAAGTCCAACACCTCAGAGGTGCTTCTATAGGGGAGCCTAAGGATTATCTCTGTGATGTGCAACACTGCAATATGCATAAGGGAGTTAGTTTTCTTCCTTCTCTCTGCTCATCAGAAACAAATGAGCAGATGAAGGTGTGCATTGCATTAATAGGATGCGTTGGCATTCCTACTGTGCTCATCACAGCTATAAAGAACCACCCTTGAGTCAAGAGACCCCATTCCAATCCCAGTTCTGCTACCAACTTGCCATTTCATCTTGGCCAAGTCATTTTCTCTGTCTTGTTGACTTAACTCAAGCTGGTTACGAGACTGCAGCCAAAAAGGTTTCCATCACAAAATATGGTTCAGAGGGGAACATATGACCTGCAGCTGAGCTCTGTTGGGGTGTGAGACCATTGGATTGCACAGTGGCATGCCAGACCTCATCATTACCACATAGGAGATATTCAGAGGACTGCCAAGGAACTGCAGGAAGCATATGCATTTGTTTAACATGGTGGTAGCACTAGGAGGAAGCTCAGGAAACATCAAGCCTTGTTGCGAGAGATACTGCCCGTGAAAGCTCAGGTGGAAGTACGAAAATGACCCAATCCGAGCCAGGATGGAGTTTTTCGCCCAAGTGCGGAGTAGTTGCCCTGTGGCACATTGTAAAGGAACCACGAAGTCAAAGTCAGCATCCCTGGTAACTGGTTAACCTCTACCTTTTATGCCTTGCCTATCACTATGAGATCTAAGCTGAGCAGAAGGGAGTGGATGTACCTTCTACCCAGGAGCACAGCCAGCATTCTTTCCCTCTGGGTTTTTAGAGTTTCTATAGTCCTTTTTATTTTTTATTTAGGTCCAACGTCATTTTTTTAATGACGTATATGACCCCTGTGCTCCTTGAATCTTAGTGCTTTATGTATCTGTCATGAGAGCAAGGGAAGCCTCTTTATCCTGTTCAGATCCACCAGACTTTCCTTCCAAGGACTTGGCCACTTCATTTAGAAGAAATCCTAAATATTTGTTTTAATTGCGAAATGGATTCTCATAAACCAGCAGGCCTGTGTGCTATCAGGCTTTGGATTGCATCAACCCTGGCATGTGGGCTCATAAGGCAGATGGTCAGGGAAAAGCACCTTGGCACAGTCTTCGCTGGCATCTTTTAGACAAAGGGCTGCACCAGGGACTTTGCTGCCATCGCGGCACAGAGAATTTTATCTTTCATCGCAGATTTTAAGATGCTGGATCCAGCAGGGTGCTAAGCTTCTGTCAGTCTCTGTCAGCCCTTCACTCCCAATGTCTTTCTCCCCACAGTCTGGCTTGTGGGGGAGTGAGGTCTCTTGGCAAAAGCCGGAGCTGTGGTTCTGTTTTCAGAGCCGCCTGCATGGCCGTAGGCAAAGCACCATCTCTGTCTGCACCCCCCACCCCTTTCCCATCTCCCTTTCCTAGAGGTTTTGACTGGCTCCATCTAGAGAGTGGCCAAGCCCACCCTTAGAAGCATAAAATTTTCACAGGTACTTAGCTCTGGCTGAATCTGATCCCAAATTCAGTATCTCTAAAGATTCCCATCCCGGTCTGCCGAGGTTTTTTGTTGGGGACTGTGACACTCTTCATCAGTCAGGCATCTCTGCTCCTTTGGGGAAAGGGAATGTGTACCCAGTGATTACAGATGTTTTCCTCTCCCTTAAACTAGCAGAAATGAGCTTCTGCCATTTTGTATGTGAAGCAGTGGCCTCCCATGGAGACAAAGGAGTCCAGAAGGGGGTTTTATTTGCAAACTGGATGAGAAACACTGATGAAGATTGACTTTCTGCGTAGCACAGGCTGGACAACCCGTGCATAGTTTTGCAGATGCAAATTGTGTCTCTATTTAAAGCCGTTGAGGGATAAGGGCCACACAGTTATGCTGAGAAGAAAGTAGATTCCTACGGGTGCAAATGATATTCCTCCCCATCTTTCCTAATAGCTGTTCAGATGAACCTCAATCTAAAATGACATGAGAAACCATTTCATGCCTCCTTATGTCCAGCATGGCCAATTTAGCCCTTTTTAGAAGATCCAGCACAGGCAATATCACAAACACAGACCGTTAAAATGCTGGCATTTGAAGTATTAATTTAGCCCGGCATATTAAGTCTGCAGATCTTTCTGCCAATTATTTTAGATAATTGTAACTATCACCACAAACAGTTTGAGATGTACAGGATCTGCAATTATCTGTAGGTCCCCCCCACTGTAAATGAAAGGGATAAGAAGGAAAGCTGTCAGCAAACAACTTAAAGCTTCTATTTGCTGGGGGGAACATCCGAATACTTTCTCCAACAGCTTCAAAAAATTGGTTGTCTAAGGAAAAAGGGGATGGATGGTGGCAAATTTATTAGTAAACAGACTGAAAAAGGGGCCCTAGAAACTGGAGAAAGTGCTGATGGAGAAAATCTAAAGAATGAAAAAAGGAAATCGGGGAACATGAAAAACTGTAGAAATAATTAAGTGAAGAACAGAGCCTACCTGGGGAAGCCCAGGTGTTTGTTGTATTATAAAAGAGCAGACATGTTTCCTTTGCTTACATGGGTTTCCACCAGCAAGCTTGGACAAGAAAGTCGTATTAAAAGCGACGGGGAAAAGCTAGATGGAAAAGAGCCACCTCTCTGTCCCCAAAGCCCCTTTCCAGTCCTCTTAACCCAGCAAAACAGCCAACACAGCATCCCAGTCACAAGCAAGCGCAGGAGGTGGACGGCTCACCTGGCACGTAAAAGCGGGGATACAGGCAGTTTAGCCACATAAAAGCAGGGATACGGGCAGCTTAGCCACATAAAAGCAGGGATACGGGCAGTTTAGCCACATCAGCTTACGGAGAGGGAGATACCTTTCTGAAAGGGGGGCTGGCACGGCAGGCGTAGGGAGGGTGGCGGGCTGCTGCTGCACCCCCCAAAACCAGCACGAGACCAAGCAGGCTTCCGAGAAGCCTGCCGCGGTTTCGGCCTTATTCATGCCCCACCTGGGCTTTTTCTGCTCTGTGGGGACGCAGGGCCAGGCAACCTCGAGCATCCCGCTCTCGGTGGCCGGCCGCCGTTCCACCCGTGGCAAGGGACGTCGGCCCAGGTCGCGGCACCCGCAGAGGAGGAGGGCTGAGCCCACCCAGCCGGGAAAGCCACTAGAGGGCCCCTGGGCCAGCAGAATGCCATTAACCTGGGGTGTGGGACCCAGCCGAGGCTTCGGGGTGAAAGAAACACCCCTAGTTTTTCGGCAGAGACAGACAGGTGACCTTTTTGGCAAGCACCAAGAGGCAGGGTTCGGCCCCAGCCCTTCCAGCAGCACCGCCATGGGTGCGTGACCCTGCCGCGCTCCCGTCGTGTCCGGGCCAGTACCGCAGGGAGATTCAGCAGGAGAAGCGCTGGAGGTCTTCCATCTCGTCCCACATCAAAACTGAGCCTATTTAACATCTAATAAGTCAAGCACAGCCTGGAGAAGTCTGATTTTCAAGCCAGAGTAGCATCTTGCACCCATTTGAAATGTCCATTTGGAAATTCAGTGTGAATAACACAAACATAAGACAGATGCTGCCACTTACCCAAATGTCTTGGAGGAACAAATGGGAAGCGAATTTGAAAGCAAATGAAGCAACCAGATTGTAGCTCTTAAGTGGACTATGTACTATAGTGAGTGAAAAACTTGGCAGGAAGGAACTAAATGTTCACTGCTTTGCCTGATCTACATAAAACCATAAACGCACGTATATTTGTTAGCTCTAAAGCTGAACACGTAATCAAAAGCAGGTGACGGGGGCGGGAGAAAACCCTTTTCTTTGGACCACAGTTTGTGCCTCCCCGAGGCCAGCTTGCCCCAGGAAGCCGTAGTCGGGTGCAACCCCGAGGGGTCGTGCTGGATCACCGCAGGTCCGGCTGCTTCCCTGAGCCCGGCGGCAGCAGGTGCGCGGGGAACGCGTCGGGCACAACGGATGTGTTTTCACCACCGCTGCCTCCTACGTCCCGATCCTGCTCGGAGACGCTCCGCTCGGGAACAACGCCGACATTTGCCAAGGCAGCAAAAGTAGCACCGCAACCGCTTCAGGTGCGGCCGCACGGGAAGCAAATGAGCTAGAAATGGAACTGCCTGAAAACGCTGGTTTTGTGTGAGAGCTATCAGCCACCCAGACACTGAGCATTCACTCCGAGAGCACATTTAGTGCAGCTGGCATTGTGTCAGACTAGACTTGCTTCGTGCAGGAAATACTGAGCACTTGGACGCTCTGAGCGAGGGCTGGGAAAGCATCCAAGATTATGCTTCACATCTGCTCCTGCGAAGCCAGTGCAAGCCCTGTTTTAGCATGTAGTGTAAACAACAGCATCACTAGTGAAACACAAGCACAAGCAAACGTGCGTATGCCGTGGGGGCCATCTTGAGCCCAGCGCCTTCGGAAATGGAGAGGAGCCTCGTCCGGCAGCAGCCGGGGAGGAGAAAATGCCTCCCGTGCTGGGCTGCGGAGCGATTCTGCAGGTGAAGGTTTACCGAGGTGGGGGGGAAACAAACTGGGCTCTGACAAAGGCACCAGGCGTTGGGATCGTGCTCACACACGACCCCCGGCCCTCATACACATGCGACTTGGATCCGTGTCCCTTCTCTGCCGAAAAAGCCCCCCCCAGAGGTCAGCTGCCCACCTCCACCTTGGTGCATGGGAGGAGGGCCCTCGCCCGTGCCCGCGGTGGAGCCCCCCAGCCCTCGCCTGCTCTCCGAACGAGGGGACGCAGCGTTTCAGCTCCTGCACAGGGCTAGGTCCTCCACGGAAGGGCTCTGGCTGTTCCCTGGGTGCACCGTAGCAAAGATGGAGGCAGGACGTGCTGGCTGGCGACTAGCAAAAAGTCAAAGCTGTGCTTCGTGAAATGCACTGTCGCGATTCAGGCCGACCGGCCACAGCATACTGCTACAACGCAGGTCAGGCACGGAAAGGCGTGACGTCAAAGTTCAAATGTAATGTTTTTGTCAGGAATGTGAAGTCATGACATCAATTCCCTGATGAAATGCTGGAATTTTGACCAGTTTTGCCTATAGCATATCCAGCATCTTACATCTTGCATATTCCTAAAAATCATCTTTTCTTTTAGCCATCTGAATTTATTCTTTAAAAAAAAAGTCACACCACCGATGCAGAATTCCAGCCACCCTTGCAGCCACCTCCTGACTTTCCTTCGCTTTTCCTCATCACCTCCGTAGAGTACAAGCCCACTAAATGCTTCCATTCCTATTTCTGGCACCAATAAATCTAAATTTTCAAGCTTGGCAAACCCGGCTAAACAACCGGCATAGAGATAAATGATTCCTCTAAGATAATGTACAACTCTCATTACCCAAGGACTTGTTTTTTCAATCCGCCCAAATACTGGTTTTAAAGTCCCAGAAAACCAAGGCTTTCTCCCCCAGAAATAAAGGTACCAGTTTAATATAACGGAGCGCTCCTTGCAGCACGGTGACAGATTCTTAGTCCTTGCCATAGAAAATGACTTGTGATATGGCAGTTCTAATCCAAACTGGGAGCAAATTGTGAGTTTGAAAAATGCAGCCTCCCAAAACAGCCTACAGAAGAAAATCTTTGAAACGAGACTTAGCAGCCAGCACACCCTCTAACAATCTAATAAATAGCATTCAGCTCAAACTCTCCAACACTGCAAAGGAGCAGGAGAACAAAGGGATTTGAAGGATGGATTAGATCATTCCAAATGGTCTCGACTTTGGTGGTTCGGGGGGTTTCTTTTTTTTTTTTTTTCCCCAGCCTTGTGGCAAAAGCTGGATTTGAACCTTTCAGGACAATGTTTTGACACAAATATTTAAGCTATTTAAAATAAGTAATAACCTTCAGTTCCCTTCAAGAGTATTATATTAAAAACAGAGAATGGGATTAAAACAGATTAGCTTCCAACATTTCTTAATGTGGCAAACAGCATCAATCAGATCATATCAATGAGAGCTGACAGCTCAGGGAAATCCAGAGGAACAGATTCTCTTAGAAAAATGAGATATTTGATCAATTTTTTAAAATTCTTTTTTCTAAGCTGTTAGAAACTGCATTGACTTCATAAAAATGTAATGACAGCTCAGCCTTTGCTTAACGTAACATCCTGAAAGTGCACGAGAACATTAAATTAACGCAACCTGGTAACGTTGCGTGCGATATAGAAGTAAATACTATTGCCCATTGATTTTCTACTTGGTGAAATAAGTGAAGTGCCTTGCTTGCAATACAAACTCTGATCTTGCAGCTTAATGCCTGGAGACAAACTGGTGCAGAGCCTTAGTGAAATCCATCAAGTCACAAGGTATGAACTGAAAGCTGAGTCCCAAGGCAACGATGCCAGTACGAGAGCCAAAGTTTAAGCATGCAGAAATTCCCTTTCACCTGTCTCTCACACTACCCACAGCCAATCCCACTGCTTTTTGCAGCTATTCCGTGACCTGTCCCTCGCTGGATGCGTCTGTCAGTGCTTAACTGTCCGTCCCAGGAAGAGCTGGGTGAGCGTGGTGATGGGGTTTTCATATGAATATTTGTTGGGCTTTTAGAAATTAAGTTGTTTCAGGCAGAGTTCCAGCCATTTCAGTTGCTCTTCCTCATGTGTTGGAGTCATCTATGCACACTGATACAGTTGCTAATATGGGAAAAGTTTCAGACTTTCGTGTTATTTGTAAATTAGCCACCACAATTTTGCAGTCAGGCATCATGAACAAAGCCAGAGAGTATCCAGCGACTAGTGAGGACTGGTGAAAATGGAGCAGCATGGCAGGGCCACTGTCACACGAGGGACCTATGTCATATTTGTGCTGCAGATAAAGCCAAGCTACAGCTCACTAGCGCAGTCAAATCAAGCATGAATGTAGTAGAACCCAGTGCTTAAAATGGCATTATCAGTGGACTCTGTGGGAACCAGAGATCCAAATCCCTTTGCATTCACTTCGCATAATCTTTGAGAAATCTCTTCCCAACTGTTTTTAAATAAATCCTGTTAAATTCTGCAGTGAATTGTCCTTATCTCTCCACACCTGTGTGCCAGCCCTGTTTTCTTCTACCTTTTTCCCCAAGCCTGGACAAAAGAGAGTATATCTGTGTGTGTCAGTGTGTATATGTGTCTGAGATGAACTAAAGAGACAATTATCTTCAGCTGAAAATAAACATCAAGAAACTATAGATGCCTAATTTTTGCACCTGGAAGATCCTCTTACAGCTATTCACTACTAATCACTCTTCGCTAATAAATGAATAGAATAACTAATGTGATTAGAGTAATTTGCCTATTCATCAGGAATATTAAATGAATTGAATATTTTGTATTTGACCAGTCTCTCAGCATTTCCCTGATACTGTAATTAGCCCTGTGTCTACTCCTGGGGCAAAAACCTGCAGGACATAGGGACACTTTGGTTCATTCTGCGTTGCTGGACAGATGGACACCATATTCTGTAGACATACCTTTCGCACTAGACTTACGTAGGATAAACCACCTCCTATCTCACCGGAAAAAACGCTGAACTCGTGATGGAAGGAAGCCAGGGCAGAAAAGAAGAACAGAACTCTTGTGAGCACATGAGTATCCAAAGGGACAGACTTCCTAGGCCAGGCATTCCTGTTTACCTTGGAGGTTACCCTAAGGGCCGGCAGTGCATCAGGGAGGTGGTGCTGGCAGAGGAGCCGGTTCTCGGCCATCATGAACATTGATTAGGAAAGTGCCCAGTAAATTCTTGGCCACTGCAACTCTCTTCCTTATTTTCTAGTTGTGAACATGGCAGCTCCCAAAAGACATCTAGGTGAACTCCTAGAAAGGTAATAGTCCTGTTAATACCTGCCAAGAGGGAGGTCATTACACTTCAATCTCGCAGAGCAATCAGGCTGGAGTTGAACTATGCAAGTGATAATATAAAACAACCAGTGGGCAGATATTCAAATAAGGATTTCAGATATATACGTAAAGGAAAAAGATCATTTGGATCTGGGATACAACTTTTCAAATCCATACAAGGTTCTTTGAGAGGAAACAGGAAAGATTTAGAAAAATAATGCTGGTCTTTTTCCATTTCTAGAAAATAATGGGGACATATAGAACAATACAAAAAAGATGCGTCAATGAAATTGCCAAAAGATGATCTGTCACAACCTCTTGGTAAGAAGCTGAAGCATTTTATAAAATGCATCTGCACTTAACCAGAATGATATCATAATCTTCCTTAGTCATATCTTTTCATGCCTTCCTGATACTCCACAAAGCAGACATCAAGGTTTTCAGGAGACATCCTCAAAATGCTGCATTAAAATCAAAAAGGGAAGAGGCTGCATCTAAAAGCTGCACAAACAGAATCACCTTCAGCAAAACCTTGAGCATGAAATACACGGCACAGTGCATGTTCGTAGCAGGAAAGGAAATTAAGAGGAGAAAACAATGAATTATTGAAGGCTTCAGGGTTCTGTAGTCTGGATAGATCTAAAATCAAGATGTCACTACAATCTCTTTTGGGGTCTCTTGCTGTCTTTGATCGGAGTGATGCAGATGTGAGACAGAGTTTTACGCCTTGAGAAGGTACCAGGGCATAATTAGGGTTTCATTTGGGTTTCACCTCCCCCCCCTTTAACAGCTGTTTACACTGACCTCATGCAGTTCCAAGTCCCTTCTTTTTGTTCATTTGTCTCTGTTTCTCTTTTGGGGTTGTGTTTTGGGGTTTTTTTATTATTTGTTTGGGGTTTTTTAGATAGCTGCAGAGAAAAGCACAGACCTGGAGAACTTCAAATGCTAGTATCAGTGGGATTCTGCTAAGACATCAGCCTTGATCCTCATTAATTATGTCCGGCTAAATCTATACCTTAGCTCCCAGATATCCGTGCGCTGAAGCAAGTTCTGGATTTCTGTTTTAGAGATGAGGTATTGTGTATCACAAAGCTGCCTGGAGAACATCCTTCAAGGTAGAGATGAGGCAAAGTCTATTCTAAATTCTCTTTCATCTAAGGTTACACAACATAATAGTTTCCTTCTCAGCTACCCACAGCTCCTCACCATTATTTGGCTTTCTACTTAGACCTGGAGTTCAGACTGTGAACCTCAAATCAGTTTCACAGATTTACTTAGGTATTTTTAACCTCTCTTTGCCTCTCCCTCCCCCTCCCCAGATTTCTTCTTTCAGATTGCTTTCAGACTGCAAAGTGTAAAACACTGATTCCTAGGTTGTTGTGGGAAAATGCTATATGAATGAATAAGTTATAATAATAATAACAATACATTACAGTGATAATGATGGATGTGTTTTAAACAAAGCCTCTGGCTGCCAGCGTGGAGGAGCTATGGAAAAATCAAAGATAATCTTGCATGAGGAGAATTGTAATGAGAAAGACCTGGAATATGTTATCTCTCTGAAATGCTCCTATCTGCTCGCACAGGAACAGGATTGTCCCAGTTTGACTTGAAGAGCGTGTCAGGTCTTAAGCTAAATTTAGGACCAGCTGCTCAGCTGGTGCGGCTCCACCGACAGAAACACAGTTGCATGAATTCATTCTGGGTTTATTTCTCTTCTACAGTGGGGCTTAGTACATTGGTCCCAGTGTGGAGCAGGACCCTGTTGTGCTCAGCACTGTACGTGCACACACAGCACGTTTCATCCTCAAAGCCCTTGCAACCTAAATAGATGAAAGCAAAGAAAAATAGATTAAAAGACTCGTCCCAGCCACCCAACAGGTCACTGGCAGAGCCAGGAAGAGCTCCCACACTTTCCAGCTGTCGTGCCGTCGTCCCATCCACCGCACCATGCTGTCTCCAGTAGAAACCTGCTCTGACAATCATGTTTTACTGCTAGGTAAAGGTAGGTTGAGCTGTACTTTAATACAGCTTACTTTCTGTAGACAAAATGTGGACATTAGGTCAAACTCATTGCCTGTAGAATGTTACCGATTAAATCAACGGGTTTCTTAGGCATTATGTAACAAAAACTACTATTTTTCGTAAAGAACGAGATTTTTACAATAGGGGCTTCATGAATTATCCTAGTGTGCATATATACTTTTCAGTTTTATTCCATCAGCTCTTCGTCAAAATATCATCTCTAATATAAGCACAAATTTGGATGGAAATACACTCACAGTTTCTTTAGGTGTGTGCACCTCTATAGCGGTTAAGTAGCAGATCCTCTGTCGCAGGGAATTTGGAAGTACAATGGGCACACTGAGGCCAAGACAGAAACAGAACAACAATCGTTTCTACTCCAGCTTCACTCCTGAGGGCTGTCAGACCTATTGATACTAAAAAGCTGAGGAATATCCTTTATAAAATATAAGGCAGAATACTCTACAGGGTGCCTGTGTCCAAATTTCAGAAGTGTCAGGGGATCTGGGTGACCGCAAAGCGAAGCCTCTCCAGCAGCAGAAGAGGTAAGACACAAAGCAGCAGAGCCCTGCAAGCTCCCTAAATGCTTCGGAGGCTTTGCGAGCCTTCCTTCCCACCAGAAACCCCCAGCAGATTTCATCTGCTATCTAAATCTCTCCACCCGCAGGATAGCTTCTAGGACCCTGAGAAAGTAATCTGATGATTTATTAGGTTTTATAACAATGGCAATAAGCAAGGCAGCTTTTTAAGCAGCTAACTGAATTGTGATGTGGGTTGTTGGTTTTTTTTCACAGCAAAATGTGGATCTATTTAGCCTTATAGCTTGAATTTCAGCCTTTCTTTGCCCATGAGAAAGCCTGGTAAATGGGATTTGTGCTAGAAGCTATAGGGGAGAATATGTTTTAATTAACCGGGAGGGTGGCTCAGGGAAGATCTAGCACTGTCTCTTAGCTGAGTTTCCAGCCTCGTTGTGAGAAAAACATATACAAATTAAGGGAGAGCAGTAATTGCAAATCAAATTCCCAATGACTCGGATTTCTCTCCCCTGATTTAACTGGGCTCATACAGTAGCTGGGATGACTCCAGTGCAGGTGCAGCTCGGTCTCTTTATTTTCAGGGCAAGGCAAGCCAAACCTCTCATTACGCTGCTGGTAGAGAAATATTTTTCCTAAGAATACGCCGAGTTCCTCTGTCCAGAAAGCACAAACTCGGCACAGTCCCTGCCTTATCTGCATCATCAGCGTTGCTGGGTTTGGCACGGGTTCCCGCAGAACAGCGGCTTGGGTGGTCATGCTGACCACGTCTCCGTCCCTAACTCCTTTGCCACCTGCTGAACAGTTTCTCCAAAGGCAGAGCTGTCTCAACACGGATTACATCCTCATGATGTTCATAACTGTAGGCAGGTCAGAGTAGAGGCAAACCCCCTGGTTTGCGGAAAAGCTGAAAAGATACGCCTTATGAAAGGCCAGAGAAGCTACAGCAGAGAGCACTTCACAAATAGCACTGCCACTGCAAAAAAACGTAGTGGGAACTCTCACCTTCTTAAAGACGGAGCGAAGCAAAAACGAGGCACGACTCCAACAGAAACCAAACTTCATTAGCACCAGGACTCAGGGAATGGATATGCATGCTTCCAGCATGGACATTAGGGATGGAGCTGAGCCCAAAGCCTGTATACCGATACCCCCACTACTTCAGTTCATTTAGTTCTGGACCACAACCAGGTCCATCCCTCCTGTGGCCCCGTCTAGCTCCCCATATTGCACTGTGTTATTCCTCGCCAAGTCTCACAGTGTTTTACTGGACAAAGAATGCAAGTTAAATTTACGTTTTATTTGAACAATGTTTCATCTTGTTCCTGTGTGTCTCTGCTGGTGATGAGGCAGTAAGAAGCCGATGAAATTTATTTCTGCTCTTTCTGCCATGCTGTATAAATAACGGAAAAGAAATAAAATACTTCTCCAACAGGAAGTGTGAATGCTTTAATGCTTTGTTTAAATATGCAGTTGAGAGACTGTATTTATCACACAGCATCTGTATGCGTCTACAGCTGAAATTTGCTCTCTCAAATTAAAAGATCTCATTTACATGCATTTTATACCTGTGTCATACAACTGAACTCGGTGGATTTACTCTTAAATCTATGCTGGGTAAGAATCATGCCCAAAGCTTCGCAGAAATGGCATAGCCCACTGTATGCATGCTTCTCAGGTACCGCGAGTTCTAGCTGGCAGGCTGCATTTCCCAAGAATAATTGGTGTATACATACACCATGTGAGATTTATATTCCCTGCATCTTTGGCTGTATACAATATGATTTAAATGGCACAGGCACTAGAGAAAGTGGACAGTAAAGCGTACAGTATTTGAAAATAAACATAAAGCAAAACGGTTTGACATCCTATTTCACTTAAAATGTAAATGGTGAGCATTCAGAGCATGATTTGCAACCTTTTTAAAAGCAGAAATGTTTTTCTTTTCGGCCCCCTAACTCAGATGCCACAAATCAGGAGAAATCTTTGCAGCATCAGGAAATCCCCCTTGCTGGTTTTCCCCCATCTTTTTGTTGCTATCCAGAGAAATGGACATGGATCCCCCGGATCAGTTTTCTTGACTATTTTTCCCCCTGGTGTCTTGAATTGAGATTTGGCTGTATTGTGAACTTCATGCTGTAGGACAACGAGAGAGAAGAGCGAGGAAGGAAACGCGACGTGTGAGCCTGTTGCTCATCAGCTCACTATTGCAGCCTCTTGCCCAGGTTTAACACCTTTTCATACCCATAAACCTGGCTGTATCACTGCTCTCATCACGAGGGCAGCGTGGACCAACGCTGCGAGACATCTCTCGCTTCACTGACTCCTGCTGCTCCCTGGAGCCCTTGACCTGGGACACAGTATCCAGACATGCTGACCGGCTCTAGGCCCGTCGCTTTTTGGCATCCCGCTTAACCTGCCTCTGCCTTATTTTTCAAGGAGCTGCAGCCCGCCAAGGAAACGGCATTGCTCTGCTCTGGTACCGCTCCTACGACACCTTTCCAAGCCACCTCCTCCTCACCCACCACTAGTGCAGTGTAAGTGATTGCGGGAGAGAAACCCCCCGCAGACACGCAGCAGGGCTGCCCTGGCTCTCCTCCCAGCAAGGCACGGGGCAGATACTCGAGGAGTTTTTCAGGAGCGAGCCACGCAGTTGCACGGGTGCAAGAGCTGACCAGGGTTGAAGCTCCGACCCACAGGAACCAACACATCGACAGTGTCTTTTGCCCCAGACCAGGCAGCACACGAGACAGTCGTTATCTGCCAACTACCTGCTCCTAACAAGGCACGAGTCCGTGCAACCTGGTCCCCCGTGCAATCTTCCTGCATGGAGAGGAGGAGGGGATAGCCCCACCGAAGTGGTCCTTGTGCAACAGCCCGCGCGGCTCTGCGATGCCGGCGCGTTCAGGTCTCAAACCACGGCATTGGGGCTACATCAAAGGGATGACCCAGACACGCTTCTCGGCACCTGCTCCCCCCTTTCCGAGGCACTGGGGAAGCAGGATGCTGGTTTGAACAGCTCAAAGGCTGTTCTGGCTACAGGTGGGGGTCACGGAGAACTTTGTCTCCTATGCTCAGGCCACACAAACCCTGGAGCTGCTGCCCTCTTCCCTCCCCTAGAGCAGCGCAGCGGCAGGAAAAGCAAGCCCCGAGTTTTCAGCTGAAACATCCAGCCCTTAAATCTTTAATAACCTTTCTTTTCTCTACTCAGAGCACAGAAGTATGAGCGCACATCTTAAGAGATCAAACCGAATCCTTAATTCAACCAGCTATTAATAAGGGTTAAATCTGCAGGCTGCGATGGCCCCTTTGCCCGTCTCTCCCTCATCTGCACACACACACAATCAATGGAGCGGGAAGCCTGAAGGGCGTCCATTTTGAAAAGCCGTAATGAATCATTTTTCCTTAGCAAATCTGGCAAACTTCAATCCTGGTTCCTGCAGCCTCCCTTTCACATGTCCAAGCCCTCTGTGACACATCAAATTTAATGAGACTGCACAGACCTCAAATAAGGCACTGTAGCACTGCTGGGATACTTTATTAAGGAGGATCAGACAGAATGTGTTTGCTGTTTAAGAGCCTTTAAAGGCAAATTACACTTCTTTTTGGGGGGATGAGAGAGGGACTGGGGAAGCCTCCCATTTTTGTTCCGTCTCTTGCCCTTCTCAAACAGTTATTCTGCAGGCCAACTCAAACAGAGCATTAAGGTTTCTGCAAACAGGGAAAGCAGCAAAATTGGCAACGAGGGCTGAGAGACCAGCGATGCTCTATTGAAGGTTGTGGGGTAGGACGCAGACAAAGAAACATGTTATTTCACAAAATAGTAATAATAATAATCTGCCCCTGACAAGCTGTGCAAGGGAACACCCCACCCTGCTAGCAGGTGCTGCCCCTGCTAGGTCTGGGGAAAGGCCAAGTTAACCCTCTCTGGCTGGAGGAGAGGTGGGAATAACTTTCAGAAAGATGGATGATGTGAGAGATATGTGCTGAGCCGTCCTTGAGGGAACCCTGGGGCAGCCATTCCAGGGAAGAAAGGGGACGATCAAATACTATTTTTATTGTAATACCTATGTAAATAAACATAAGCACCAGAATAAGGAAGAGTTCAATTCTGCACACTCAAGGATTTTGGGGAAGGGAGGCTGTTTGGTTTTCCTTGGTTTGCTTGCGGAAAAGTAAATGCAGATGCTGCAAGAAGTGTGAGATGAAATCCTAGATGACTTCAAGGGTCTTTTTACAACCATAGCCAGCTAAGGGTATGTCTGTAGATGCTTTCGCTTGGAAAACCCCATTCTGCATCACGACTCAATGCTGTCACTTCTGTCAGAGGGTACAGCGCTCTCATGGCATAGCAACCTCCTGCTTAATTCACAGCATCTCTTTTGAGATCATCATGTTCAGTTTCTCCGTGTCCACCTCTGGCCATGTCTAGCTCTAAAAAGAGACTGCAGGCCACCAGTACAAGAGGTTCCTACGAGCAGAAGCACACGCTGACTGTCTTGGCACATGCTAGCTGATGGAGATGTTTGAAACCCAAATGAAATACACAAAGAAATAGAGGAAAGTGAATTTTAAAGAAAACAATTACTTTAAGCAAGCGTCCAGGCTGCTGGACAAGGCAGCACCTGACAGGGCTACAGAAAGCCAAAAGGTTTATCTTAGCCTACGGATTCCAGCCTAACTGGGTTCTATAGGGAGATTTAAAAATTGGACTAGCTTTCAGAGAACGCTTGAGGGTATTCTGTTAAAAGCAAAGTGAATATAGTTAGGAAATTCCATGAACCAACCCTGGCTCCCTGGTTTCATGCTTTACTATCTCGGAAACCAGAGTCCCTGGAGTTAGAGGGAGTTATAGGTTAACATGTCCAGGCAACTGGAGGTTCAGAAGGGCTGGGACACTGGGTTGGAAGCATAACGCAGCAGGACCGCTTGGTCCTGCCAGGCTCAGCTTGCCTGTTTTCTTCCAAGCAGTGTGCCAGAGCATGCACAGTGACTGACCCTTACCCAGAGACAGCTGGAGACGTGGGAAGAATACACAGCTCAGGAGATGCGTATTCACTCTTAGTATGTCTGCGCTAAAAGAAGGAAGTCTGCATCTCAGAAGATTTTTATGCCAACAGAGGAAAATGATAACATTTTTATTTTGCCGAAGTAAGGACCTAGCCTTCTGAAAAGTGCAATAAGAAGAAATGAAATCATTTATGTATCAGAAGTGCTTTGGTTGCAGAATAAAAGTAGAGATGTTTCCTGCGTCAGGACAACTTAGGCAGAATCTGTGAAAGGTCCGTGGGGTGACTGGCTTAATCTAACTTTCATTCTTCATCTTTGGCAATCTAAGGAGGTTTGGGGCTTTACACAATGAATCCAGCAGTGATTTGGATCCAGGCTTCATTTTATCTGAACCAGTCACATTTGGAGTCACAGGAAGAGTGTGGTTAATGGATCGGTTTAATGGCATCAGTTCTGATCCATCTCTAATTAAGGGCTCTGCCAGGAATACAGTCAAGCAATTCTAATGGCCCAGAGGAAAAATTGTGAAGTCGGGTAATGAAATTTGCTTATTAGACAAAATGGGAAGAAAGAGTGCAGGGGCACAGAAATCAATATGGTAAGCAGGACAGTAACATTTAGAAAGCACTGCACATGGAAAAAGCATAGCTAATGAAGTTCACTGCTGAGAAGTGTAATAACTCTGATAACAAATCCTGCACCCATAACATCCTTGAAGATGTCCAGTTTATGTGAACTTCTAAACAATTTATTCCATCCTCCAGCTTACTCGGCTGGAGAATTTGATCAACTGACTTGTTGTGTCTCACAGTGCTTTTATAGACAACTGCCATGTCTCCTTCTAGAGCAAGTTTCCTTCCCGCAGTGTGTACAGTGGAACATGCCTAGCATTTATAAATGGCATAGTGACATGACTCTCGAGGATACTGGTGAAGATGGAGAAAGGCAGGGTCACACCTGAAGCCTGGAAACTAGTTGGACAGATGCTATAACGGCCCTCATTAGACCCCAATAGATATATGACAAGTACCCCGGCAGAATTAATCACCTATGGCCCCTTTTATCCAAGGACCATTTAGATCTGTTCCCACCTTACCCATTAGTACTGCAAAGACGCACGTAAAAAAGCCAGAGAGAAACACTGATACTGCCAAAAAATTAAAAAAAATTTATTCTGTGGTGACCTACAGAGTGCTGGGCAGGGAAATACTCATAAGTGGGATAGTTACAGCTCAAAAGCCTTTACTCATAGGCTGGTAGGAAAGGAGGGGAGAAAACCAGACCCTTGTTGGCAACCTCCTCCTCTTTTTTTTTTTTTTTCCCCTTCCCC
>JAVJGG010000082.1:150339-197014 GCA_035590195.1 Aviceda cuculoides
TGTTCCCCGTCCCCCCCCCCCCCCCTCTTTTTTTTTTTTTTTTTTTTAACTTTTTTAAGGGGAAAAAGTTAACTCAAGTCTATAAGCTTCAGCTCTGGAGCGGAGCCTTTTGTGTCTCGCTAGCCCACATAATTGCGCTCCCCCCTCCTCTCACCCGGTGGCAAAGGAATGTAGGTGGAATGTCTTTACATAGAGACCAGCTCACGCAGGGTCTACACAATAAGGGGAAGAAACAGGAGCCAATCTAAGTAAAGGATCAGGCAAGCACTGGAAGGAAAATAATATTGGGCTGTCTGCTACCACATCTAACCCCGTGAAATGCCTCCATGAATCCCTTGCTTCCTTCTGTCTTAAAATGTCCTCCTTCTTCCCAGAGGTTCAAGGGACATATCTTGTTACAGTCTCCTTTTTAACACTTAACTTTTCCCCCTCTCTAATGCTACTTCTTTCATTCTGCTGCTGCACATATATTTACTGGCAACGGAAAAAATCAATAAAGGAGAAGGAAATGACTTGGCAGCCTTCCGAAGTGTTAAAATAATTCTCATCTAATTGAGCCCCATTGTTTTTAAACAATATTGCCAGCAGCGCAGCTAAGTAGCTTGGCCTCAATTTTCAAAAGCAACTAGTGATTTGGGGTGGTTCTGGGTTTTCTGGGTCCCGCTCGAAGTCTTCTTAAAGGGACCACTTTGGTGCATATATTCATACACTTGCACGTGAGACGTGAGATTCAGCTGCCCCTCAGAGATTTAGCCCTGGGAGCCCACAGCACAAGTCTAATTTGAGGGCATATTTCAGTACAGCAGCCCTAGGTATGACTGTACACACCCATAAAGTATCCTAGCTGGCTTTCACCAGAGAAAACTTGGAATGATATTAGTAACAAACAGCTTGAACCAGGTGCATTCCAATCTGTCAATTCTTTGTGTAAATTATTGCTACTTAAATACAGACTCTCAGTCCCAACTGTAAAATATTCTGGTACGTGCTGTGCAAAGGCATATACAGCTAATCTTGACACTGAACTGCTATTGGGACTAGTTGTAATCTGGAAACTCTTCTGCGGGTAATTCTGATTTTTCCACATTTTGCTGATGTTAGGTTTTTTTTAAATCAGAAGGAGGACGACTCAAACATTGAGAATGCCTAAAGATCCTCTCTGTTCCCAACACAAAATATTTCCTCCACAGCTCAAAATGGTTTCACTTTAATAAAAACCAAAGTGCTTCACTTCAATTTTGACTTGAAAAAAAGAAGTGTACTTGTATTATACAAAAATGGAAATGAAAAGTCATTTCCAAATGGAAAATTGAAGTGTTTAATTTTGAAGAGGATGCGAAGGATGTTTCAGCTTCACTGGAATGCTCCATCTTTATTTGAGACAGAGTAAATAACTACTTTTTTTTCAAAACAAAGGCTTTCCTCGGGAAGGTAACAGCTTAAATTAAAAATGTCCTAACACAGAAGTTTCAGGGGCTTAACATTTAGAGACTAAAACTTCTCTTTTCTGCTTCCACGCAGGGCGAAGGAGGACACTTCACCGCAATCTTGCGGAAGAACACGATCCCGTTTCTCACACCTACCTTGCTGTCTGAGCAGAGTACAAACCTCCATTTGAGCAGAGCAAATACCAGGCTACACCTTTTGCCCAAGATGTCTCCCTCTAGCACCCAAGGAAATAACTATTAGTGTTGCCACTGCTATGTTTTTTCCGAGTCAAACACCTGTTATCACCCTGACACCCTGAGGTTGTACATCATTTATACAGCAAAGTGACCAACATGTGTAATGCCTGGATTTGTTACACTTCTCTTATTTTCCTGAAATGTGTCTTTGACTGAACTGTGCCTGGGTGAGTCGAGATTTGTGTTGAAAAGAGCTACACGTGGAAAGAGAAACTGCATGACCCAGTCGCTTGCAGCAGCACTTGCTGGTTTTGAGTTAAATCTCTCTGGATCTTCGCTTCTGAGGGGCTCAGCTTGAGGCACCGAGAGCTTGGTTTTCAGATCCTCTGCCCGCTGTCTTCCTCGCCACCTTTAGCGTGAGCCCATTCTGGGTACCAGTCTAAAGCTAGACATCCCTTTTTAAAAACTTGAGCGTAAGACCTCATCCCCTCCAGAAGTATTTTTATCAAAGACACATCAATGCAAGCATAAATGATCAGTAAATTATTCTGATACGCTGCAAAAAAACGCTCCTAAAGCACAGGTGTGTTCATGCTCCCGACCCCTCACCGTGCTCCGCAGTCCAGCTGAGAGTTCTCCTCTGACATCCCTCAGCCTGCAAACCTTATTTCTGCTGGGAACACGAGCACGCTGCACAGGAAAGGAGTTATCTGCTGCTACCAAGGGGCCAAACGTGAACAAATACACAGAAACGTGCACCTCTGTGCCTTCTGCCGCAGAGGTCCTGGGGAGCGGCCTCTCCCTCTCTCCCCCGTAGAGGAATGAGCATTCGGGTGGGAAACATCTGCCCGTCAGCTCACTCGTGGAGGGTTCCTGGGTTTATTGGCAGGAGCACGGATCCACATGGCACTCAATGTAGCCCATTGTGTGTGTACAACCACAAATAGGTTAAACCAATAAAACAGAAAAACCTCAGTTCTTGTATCAAATACCATCCATATCTAATGCCTCCAGGATGCCTTCTGATCCCAGAAGGTCCTGCTCATTTGATGCCTTCGCTTCCTGGGTATCCCACGACACTTCCCAAAGGAAAGAGCCAAGATATTAGCTTTCCTTTACAAAAACGGCTTGTGAGAGTGTCGGGCGGGTGAAAAGTTTCAGCCTGACCAACCTCAGCGTCTCCCTTTGCCATATGGCAGAGAGGAGAGTCCGGCGTGCTTCAGCCCTGCCCTCACGGGAGCACCGGAGGGGTGGGAACCCCGCATCCCCCCTCCAGCGGCACCCCCGACACCCGGATAAGGAGGGCAGGCTACTGCGCTGCATCACGCCAGCGACCCCGCTGCCCTCAGATGGAAACAAAATTCATCTAAATTCTCTGCTGTGGAAACCACATCCATCATCTCTACAGCCAGTATAAAATGGGTCTATTTCCGGCTAATTGAAAAGCAGCCCGATTCAGAGGAGGGAGCGGATTTAAACCGTCTAGGGACTGGTGAAAGCCCTGTCATTGTACCACCAGCTCTGGCCACAGCTACCCAGTACCCAGGTCAGCCTTTATTTCATGCAAGCTGGCACCAAGAGAGTTAGCTGTATTTCAAATCCATACCAAATGCCAGCATTTGCCAAAGGCCTTAGAACAGAATAATGATGATGGGATTAGGAAAAAAGAATTCATAAAATCTAAATTAAAAATCGCACCTCGCTTCACATTGGAAATTGGACTCGGCCACCGCACTCTGTTTGGAGCAAGCCTCTTTAAATGCAATCCATTGTGTAGGGAAATTCTCCCTGGAATCTGGGTTTCCAACACAGCATTACTCTAACTCCCCACGTTCATGAAATCCCCAGAAAAATTGCAGCATGACAGAAAAGGCAACCTCCTGGCAGGTATCGCCGTGGTATGCGTGCGTTTCGAAACAAGTCTCTGCAAGACCTGCTGAACTGGGGAAAGAAAACTATTGGCAGAGGGTGGCAAAGGCAATTCGTTTCACAGCTCCTCTCAAGTGATGTCTGCTAAGGGATAATCAACTCTCTAGAGATAATTTTTAATTCCTCCTCTCCCCCAAAACACATGCACAAGTTTTGAGCGATAGACAAAAGGAAACAAGTGCTGCTTTTTTTTGTTTGTTTGTTTCCCTCCTTTCTCTTCATTTCCTCAACCCAGTAGAAAAAGGGGAAACCAAGGGGAGACGCACTATCTGGTTTGTACGGAAGGGGAAGCAATAACAGCCTTCCTATATGCAATAACAACCCTCACCACCCCTAGATATCCCCAAACTACCAGAAATAAAGACATTGGAAAATGCTTTTTCTTGCCCGCCCATCATAAAATGTGGTTTTCCTCCTCACAGATTTATGGTCGAGTAAAAGTAGGTGCAGAAGTTTGTCATCTTCCCTCCTACCGCTCTGACTGCAAACGCACCCAAGCAAGGGACTCTCCTTTAACCCTAGTCTGTGCAGCACCAAGCAACTTCAGGTATTCTCTAAAATAAAATAATTTTTAAAAATGCTGTCTGCTATTATTCTTGCTCACCTCCCTCAGTTTTAGGGCATTTGTTGTGAAGTATCTCCGTCAAGGGTGAAAAAGGAGGGTTTGTTCTGTGCTTACGGTTTGTATTACGGATGTAGGGACTCTGCCACGGTCGGGACTGTGCCCGGTGCTTACGGTGACAACAATCCCGCGGGAAGATTCCCTGCAGGTGCTTAGGAGGAGACAGCCCTTGGGGCTCTAGTCTGATTTGTATCCTTGGCCTTTCCGGGCTTTACAGCACAATCATTGAAAGAGAAAGGACGGTGGGGTTAGTTTTCATTTTTTTCTTAGAAAGAACTGAAGCTAGGATGAGGCACTTCTAAAGGGGAAGGGGGCAGCAGGGGAGGCAGAAGCCCTCCTTGTGAAGCACTCAGGTGAAAAAAAAAAATGCTGCTGAGTTATTTGGCAATAGCTCTTCTCATCTGGGGGTATAAAAGACTCCAAAAAAAGACCACACAATAAAAAGGAAAGCCTGTCTGAAGTACCATGTTTTACACATTGTTAGACTGAAGCAATCTGTTCAAGTGAACCCTTTTAAAAGGGGCCATTTCTGTGTGAAAAGCCAGTTGTGTGGAGCTGGGAGGCATACAGCTGTAGACAGCTGTGGGGCTGGTACTGTAACTGAATCATTTTAAGAGTGAACTCTGGCATGTCGACAGGAGGCCCGAGAAGGGTAGCGCAGCCGGAAAGTACAGTTTGCTTCTGTATGAGCTGGGACGCGTTCACCTTCTCGCACAGCTCAAGTTAACGAACGCGGAGCTGGCTGGAACTAAACTCATGCAGGCTGCTTCTCCCCCCACCCCCTTTTCGGTTTGTTTTACTTTTAAGAAATTTAATTCTGGACACACAAGAAAATCCTCCCTTTTGACCCCTGCTTTCTGGCAAGTTTCCAAACACTCCGAGGATCCGACCGGACTCTCGGTGTCATCCCAGGCTGGGATGGATAAGCCTACAGCTCCCAAGCGCTTAGGGAGAGAATGCCGCTGCTCTCCACCGCGTTTATATCTTTCCACGCTTCCCCATAAGGACAAACCAATACCAGAAGGGTGCATCTGTTCTATCTTCCTAATCTTCCTGATATTACACAACGTTCACAGACACACAGATATTTGGATTTAATAACTCTTTGGAGGATTCTGAATTTATACATGAAACAGGGTCCCAGCAGAGCAAAAAAAATAAGGGTAAAGTCAGATTAGGATCCAGCCCGGCACGTCAAGGGAGGCGTGCTTGGGCAAAGGTATTAGTTTATTGTCCCTGAGAAAGCAGCTAACCATCGGGAGGAGGCATCTTGGGCACATTTACTCATGTGAATAAGAGGCACACAAGCTGACCAGTGGTTGTTGGAACAGGTGACAGTAATAGCGACAAACATCAACACGAATCAGCTTTCCATCACTGTGAGCAACCAACTATCAGACACTTTGAAACCAATGTACCTGATGTCCAGGAAGAGATCGTTAACAGGGAGGGATCAAACCAAGACCCCAACTTGCTCTAAACATGGGTCTGCTGGCCAACAAAGTGAGTCTTACTCAACCACTTGCCAGTGGGGTATGCAGTGCCACAGTGAATGGTAAAAAAAAAAATAAAAAAAAAAAATTAAAAAAAAAAAAAATTTAGTTCTGGCTTCTATCCAGATCTCCAAGTTAGTAAAATGGGAAACCAGTGTGGGATGGATAACCGTCTGTTTGAACTCTACCCACTTACAAGGTGGTGCTTCCGTAAAGATGCCGGTGGGGGAGACAAGTGAAGCACTGACTGCATTCGTAGGAGGAGGAAAAGGATCAGATGTAGGCAAAGAGTTTGGTTCATGTTAAAGGGAGTATTAGAAACCCAGAGGTAAAGAAATGAATTCGCTAGACTGATGTTTGAAGGGTTAATGGGATTTAAGCTTTGATCTTCCAAGAAAACACGCTGAAAACGTAGCCCAAGGCATGTTCACCATTTTGTTTGCTAGTAAAACAATGCAATTTGATTTTTGTTGGCTTGTTGTTTTTAAGTGGAACCTCATGGGTGTTCTGTTAAATTCAGCCCACAAAAGCAATTTGTGTCATTTTAATGTAGCTCCTGTGTTAGAAATGTTTGTTTTTAAATGCAAGTTTTATTGTTTTCATTGTTTGCACATTAAAAGCTAGATCAATAAGAAAAGCGATTCATGATGTCTTTCTTCAAAATTCAAGCCTTATCTACCCCATAAATTGGGGCAAATATGGAAGTGTGAGAAATAACAAAGGTTCATTCTTTTGGAATATGAAAAGAATAATTCCAGATCTTCTCTCCTTTGACCTATCACTATCTATCGTGTCTTAATATTTACAGGAGAGTCAAGTAGAGATACAGCCTTGTGACTGATAGGATGGAGCAGAGCATTCCGTAATCTGTTATAAGAGTCTGGTAGTTTGTTATATTCTAGTTTGCAGACATGTAGGCATCACTTTAGCTTTTCTAAAATGGAAGAGAAGCCTTACTTCTGCAAGAAGGACGTATCAAAATATTTACCAGACATTAAGTGTTTGTGTATGTATTTTTATTGAAAAGTTATCCCAATACAAAAGGCAAGATGGGGACAACTCCTGCAGCAAGGCTCAGACTTGAGGGCCAGACTTGGGTTCTATCTCCTGATCTGCCACTGGCTTTACATTTCACCATGTACAGTTCTTTCTACCTGTTAGGGCCTCCGTTTCCCACCTATACCCAGGGGACAATGCTACAGTGGGTTTCTTGCTCTTTGATATTTGAAACACGCTTAGAGATTCCTTAGGTGAAGGTGCTAGATGGAAATCATTATTGTTGTATTTTTATAGCCTATTTCTTCCTGCAGGGTCCCAAAGGTATTTTACAGTCTTGATAGTCCTGGGTAGGACAGAGCAAAGAGTGCTCTAGCATATCATACTCCTCTGGGCTGCAAGCTGGCAACCCTGTAAAAGTACACAGTCACTAGATACACATCTAAATAACAATTTTGTTGGGTAGAGAAAAGGAGAAAGATCTATGCAATTGGAAAAGTGATATTTGAGCAAACAATCTTCCAAACTGTTAGGTGACAAGTACATTGAATTCTACTTACTCTGAGAGGCATTGGCAGATAAGAGCTTGTTTTCACCTTTCAGTGGAAGAATGGCCCTTCCACTGGCTGTGTCAACAGCAGTAATACTGCCTACGAAGTCATGACTCTTCATTCTGCAGTAAAGTGTATTTTAATGATAACACGCCCTTTAAAACATCTCCAAGGGGAGGTTGATACAAAACAATCAATGTAACAATGCAGAGCAAGAGCAGAAGTCACCGCATTGCTGGATGTAGAGCTGCACAAGTCACTACTTTCATCGTGTGTCAAGCTTCTCGCTCCATCTTCCCCAAAACATCCCCTTTCTCATTTCAATGCATTTTTCCTTAAAAGGTTGGTGTTACAAGCAGGATTAGGGACGGTATAAGGTAGGGCTCTGCATGCCTTCACACCTCATGAAATCCCATCTACAATGGTAAAATTAATGAGGAAAATTGCCTACTGCAACAATTTCTGAAATAGCTGTAAATGTTTTATTGCTTAAGTGTATGCAACAGCGACTTCAGCAAACATACTCCATCGAGTGTGGTAGAGAAAGGACATACACAGGATCTTTTGCAAAAGCAAACAGCCACGGCTAGACTATATTTCTAAATAAATTGGCATTAATTAGCTGATGACTACACAGCATACTGTAGCAAACCACGCTTAGCAAAGACACATTCCTGCACAAGGCCAGTGTGGCATATCTCCTAGGTTTCCTAATAATACCACCCTACTTCTCAGGAAGCAGACTGGTGGTTTAAAAAAAAAAATAAGCAAGCTGAGAATACGCCACAGGGGCTGCTCATTGTCTCAAAGATGCAGCTAAATTAGCTTTGGGTTGGTACCCCTATAGGTACAATAAAGTCTACAGTGAAATGAGCACCTGCCTGGAGTTCCCACCACCACCACCCACAATGAAATGATGACCCCTGGGTCAAAGATCATCTCTGCTTGAAAGATTAGATAGAAATGACCGCATGCTAAATCTGGTGGGCGATTCTGCCACCGCCCCGCAGCAAGGAGATGCTCCATCACAGCATACGATGGCTGCAAAGGTAGAGCCGTTGGTCCATCCTGTCTATCCAGGACCACTCCGCCTGGGCAGGGCAGCAGAACGCTAGCATTGAAGGCAGTGCTCACGTTCCGAACTGTTCCCGAGTTCGCTGCCGGTGACCGACCGGTGGCCCGTAGCGGGGAGGCCCGGAGGGTCTGCACCGCAGGCCCACGGGAAGGACGTGCTGCAGTTCACGGAGGGGCGAGAGACCAGAGGTTGTGACCTCCTGCTGCTGGTGCCTGGCTGCAGGCTATACCTTCTTGGCCATCACCTCCCACTGCCACACCACGTGCTACCGACCCACGCGGCCGTTCAGCTGGGTTTGCAGACAGGGAGAAAGCGCCGGGGCTACTCTGTTTGTCCGAGCACTTGTGGCGGGAGCATTGACGTGAACGATTTGAAAGGCTCTTGAGAGTCACTCGGTTAGGTAGCAGAAAGAAAACCACATGACTTAAGTGGCCACTCCACACCATGCAAATAGGATTTCAACCCAAGAGACGCAGCGCACCGTGAACTCCCGTTTACTCAGACCATAGCCCGGGGTGTTCAAAAGCTTTTGGCATCTTGCGAATTCAGCTCAGAACAGCAAAACTTATTCAAGAACAGCAAAGATCTGGTGATAACTAATCTATACGCTAGAAGTTGCTCTCATAAAATATTTGCTAAATAATTTAGGAACAAAACCCACTAACAATAAAAAGCCCCAAAACCCTAAGTCTGCTGCCAGATCATCTGCAAACACAAAACAGCAATAAGTCTATCAAATAAACTCACCTAGTGCCACTCTCATATTCCCTACCACCCTCCCAATCCTGATTTTCTTTTGATTCAGCAGCTTTCCTCCTTTTGGCATTTCTGGCTGGCAGGGTTGGATGTACTTGGTTAGAATTCAATACCACGAGGGGGTTTAGTAACTGAAAGCTGCTTTTTTTTTTTTTTTTTTTTCCCTTCCCCTCCTCTCTTCAGCAGCTTAACAGGAGGTAAACAAAAGTTCTAGAAGGGTGACCTGCATGATTAAGGTCGGTCAAGTTTAAACTGCTTCAGTCCTCATCAGGATCCACCAGTATAAATCAGAAGCTTCCTTCACTTTCTTCAATTAAATTAAAAATAGAAAAATGAAACTACTATTTGAAATCTCTGGATCAGCTGAAAAATACATCGCAATGTAATAGCAAAGCACTTGCCAGGATTCACTAACATTCAGTAGCTGTTTGTCCCAGCTGACTGCTCCATGGTGCTAGGTGCTGTATAAATGTAGAACATTCAAGAGAAGCCTGGACTGTCATTAACTGACTTTAAATGAAGTAATGCAGGGAAGAAGAGAATGAGAAATAGGAGTATCAGGAGAAATGCCTTGCACGAGGCTTACACCAAGACCCAGGAAGAGCAATAAATTAGAAATCACTTTTTGGCCCTGATTCAAGCAAAGACTCAGTTGTGTGTGTTACTTTGACGATCAATGTCATCCAGTTGACTTCATGAAACACCTGCTTTCTGCTGCAGATGGACAGCTATTGTCATGGCTTAGGTCTCCCTTCTGAAACCATCCCTCGATAGCAGCAGCAAGGTTCTGAACTACAACACCCATCCTTAAATCCATTTTTTAAAATCATTACAAAGAGTTGAGGAAAATATTAACAGCAAGGAAACAGATCGTGCAAAAATAAAATCCCCTCTCTATTCTTACTTATTTCCACTGCTTTTACTTATCAAGACAGTCCCCCCCAAAAGCATATCATGTTTGCACTCCACGTGTTAGTTCCCTGCTAGATGATCCAAAGAAAGGACTAAAAACCTTCTAGAGCTGATGGCACTAATCTGGTGACCTGGCGAAGTTCAAACCAAGAACCAGTTACTAGGAAATAAAGACAAACCATGGCTGCTATCCAAAAGCACTCATAAATCTAAACATCTCCTGCTTGCTTTCTTGTAACAGCTCTAATATTCCTTCCACTTTTGCTTTGTGAAGATTGTTCATTATTACTTTCACCTCTTTGCCTGTCTCAGGATGTCAGCTCCATCTGCCACATCACATCAGAGTGAACGTTAGCAAGTACAGTTCAGGTGCTCACTTTTACCTTCCTTCTATATTCTTATACTTGACATAAGGCTTAAGAATATTTTTTTTTTTCAGTCAACATTCTGCAGTTTCCTCACCTCTTGACTTTTTTTTTTTTTTTGTCTGCTTCTCAATTCCCAATCACTCTCTTCTCGTCCTTCATTTCATTCTTACCTTGGAATTACTGAAAGCGATACAGAAGATAATACATCATCTTGCTTAGTAATGTTTTTGTTGAACATCTCAGTCGCCACTTTAGTTTGCACATTAGCAACCAGAGAATAAACTCTAATTGTTTTGACACTTTACCATTTGGCAACCCTTAACACAGCTAGGACTGTAGGCTTCAGCATTCAACCCTGCTTCTAGGAGCAAAGAATTTCAGTCTTTATTAACTTGTACAACTGTTTTGTGAACTTCTTTCATCTTTACCTTACTGCAGCTAAGCATGTCATTTTTCATTCCCTGTTATTCAACAGCCTTTATATTCATATGCAGCCCAATTTTCTGCCAGTATCATCTTTTCATTTATGTCAACTGGATTACATGTTGCTTCTACCTGCCTCCAAGTTACTGCTCATTTTCTGTGTCAGATAAAGTTATCGCACAGTAGACTGAACAGATTTTATTCCACAATTGCATTCCTTCATGGAATTCCTTTATGTTTTCAAATTGCTTACCATAGTAGGCTGTAATTCTCCTACAGTAAAAAGCATTCATCACAACAAAACAGAAATATGGGAGCCAGCACTAAGAGTTATGGTCAGCTGTTCCTCCAGTGCAACAGTCTCTTCCCAAGAATTACAAGAACCGACATATTGCACTGAAGAGAAATCTAGCATTTGTGGGATGAATAACCTGTCAGTAGGTGAGGCTTTCTCTTTTGTCAGATTAATTAGCAGTCATTGCCTCCCTTTAGACATAAGACTATAATCCTTCCAAGACTCCTGGCCTTATTTATTTATTTTATTACTGTAATTGGGTATTCTTTGTATATTGTTGTGACTGGCGTCAGTAGATGGCACTGTGACATACACTCTTCCAGGTTCTTTTTTGTTAGCCTGCAAGCAAAGGTTTAGTTTTACGAAATTTTTGTGTGTGTGTTATAATTAGTTTTGTTTATGCAAGGTTCTGTAGTCCTTCGGGAGCAAACTGTGGAAGCAGTGAGATAATTTGCTTTCTGCATTTGCCCTGCTCTCTGATTGAGGTCAATTCTTGAGCCAGAATCAGTCTCTGGGTACCAGTCACTGAGGTTAGGTTGAGATTCCTATAAGAAGGGATTATCCTGCATATTATTTGACCACTCTTGCTCCAAGACCGGTACACCAGTCTAAATAGGGCAATTAGACTGAGAACATGCCAGTATTCCCCTCCAGCAGAAAAGCAACCTGCAATGCCCAAGCTATCTTTTTGCCCTATGACAACAGATAAATGTTGCTATACTTAGAAGAGGACCCTGTTCTCCAAAGAACGGTACATGCAAATGGAAATACATTTTTCGTGTCCTTTGGTTTCTGAAGCTGAATGCCTAATGTTGGGAACCCAACTACAAATTCAGCAATCCACATGTTCAAGTACTATCATTAGCAAAGGTGGTGCCCTGAAAGACAATTCAAAATCTGATTAATCTTTGGAGATGTAGGCTATGGCTAGTCTAAGACATCAAAAATCTGTGGAATGTCAAGACAAAAAATAATATAATTCAGTGCCAAAATACGAACTGAAATGCCTTCAAATTGGCTTGATGGATGACACCTTCAGTGTCAAATGCCTTATTTGCCTTCTTTTTTGAGGGAGAGAATAACAAATAATATTACCTGTTATCCATGCTTAAGTTAGGATGCTTGATATAACGATACCTAGAAATCTCAGTGAAGGTACAGAGCCCTATTGAGCTAAGTGCTTTTCAAATATGAGATAATAAATGGATTTGAATGAAAATGCCATCAACTTATTTTTCTTAAAAAGAGAAGGGTTTTTCTGAAAAGATGAAAGATGGTTGAACGCTTATCAACAGTTTTTTTACAAAAGCACCTTTAAAATTTCCTTGCATTTTTTTTCCCTCAGTTTTAAGCAGCCAGTTCACCTCTACCTTTAAAACTTTGTTAATGATTTAGCAATGAGCAGCATTTGATAAGTGAAAAAAAGAGAGCAACAAATGAGAAGGAAGAGGAGAAACATCAAAAGTATAAAAAAAAGTAGTGTTAGCATAAACATCCTTTGTAAATATAAACATATGCACATAGATTCATACACACACATGCACAAAGTGCATTTAAGTGTATAAACTGTGTTTATGACCTCATAGGATGACGTGTCCTTCATAAGAATGACAACTATCGTCAATGGTTGATTAGCAAGTGTCAGTTTGACACAAAGGTGATCAGCAAATGTAAATATATGTCCTATAAAGTATAGAAAACCTTTAGGAAAAGGTACCACTGAACTAATAGCTCCTTACAAAATTGAAGCTTGATATTCTACTTCTACATGACTTTTTTGATCAAAGAATGTCAGAGAGAGAACAATAGTTCAATAGACTTTCACATCTGACTATGAAGAATAAAACATACTCTTCAAACTGTGACTGACCAGTCATAACACCCATGAGACATGGACACCTTTGAAAAAGTTGCAAGTTACTTACGGGGAGGATTTTTGACATCAGAGACCCCAGAAACGTAGCAGAGAGTTATTTTACTTTAACATGCTCACAGCTAAAGCATTGGCTTCCATTCAACTAATAGAAATGTTAGTGCTTAGAGCCTGCATGCTTTGCATTCTTGCAGTAATACAATTCTGTATTAAAATCTATTCCAGTTGCTTGATTTATGAAAATTGTTAAAATGTGCTGCATTCGTAGCAAGCTTATTGGATCAAAGGAAAAAGAGAATAAACTTTTAAGTAGAAAGAAAGAGAAAGTGAGAGAGAGCATGCTGTTGTCCCTACCTAACATGTGAAGCTTTAGTCCTTATAAAAGTTGCCTGTATCCAAAATGTGACAATTTTATTTCAGAAGGCGATGACGTCTTAAGAATTTGTTGCAACTTGTGGACAAAGTCGTGGTTGATTTGCTCCCCAAGATTCTTTAGATTTTGTAATATGTCAATACATCATGTTAATGCAAGTTTTTAAAAAAGGAGAAGAGAAAGCAAAAGCTCCCTTCCTTTTTAAGTATGAGTAATCTATCCAAATCCTACTGAGACACACAAAGGAACGCCGGCAATTTTCCCTTTCATAAAATGCGGACTTTCTTTAAATACTTCCTCCCTACATTTTCAAAGCACAGTTGTATGAAATGAAGGGGAAATGACACCCTTACCCATTGAAAAGGAGATTATGTAAAACTGGTTGGAGAAGCCAGCCGTGTTAATGCAAATACAAGTATGATCTTATTCATAAGTTGCTATTGTGCTAGAAGAACATGCGTTTCCTAGACACGTCTACCTAAAACTCTGTGTGAGGAGAAAAACATTTTTTTCAGGATATGTTACCCTGTTGTGCAAATAAATATGAAACCCAAAAGATCACTTTAAAGAAGTGAAGGGCTTGGTTTTCCATTGTGCTGAGCACTCGATTCCACTTGAAGTTAATGAGAGCAGTCAGCAGCCTTGACAATAAGACACTACAAGGATTTTGCGTGCCCAAAGGTGCTGGAGACACTCCGCGAGGAGCCAGGGCTCAGCTCCTTTTCCACTCATGGCCTAAGTTTTCTTTGTGCTGACAGCAACTGCCTGTTGTTTCTAAAGTAGCAACTGGGGACAGTCTGTACCTAACAAGTATTTTATGAAGTCAACCCACTAATCTGCCTTTGCATAGCCCCTTGTTCTGCCAACTACTTGAATGCATCCTTCAGCTGGAAAAATACAAGCAAGTCGTTCCCATCCCCTTCCAACATCCTCAACTTGAGTACATGCTGCATTGGTGTCTTATTCCCCACTGCTACCATCTGAAAGGAGATTAGATTAGATCCTAGTCTGAAACTGTAGGATCAAAGAACAAGATCGCTCCAGACTGCATTTGAGCTGTACACCAAGCAACGTCTCAGAGGAAATCAGATCAGAAAGAAAAGCTACCATTGCAAAACTCGGAAGTCCAATCAAAACCTAGCTCACAGTACAGACTCAAGTTGAAAAAATGAAGACATAGATACATGAATTTGTCCTTTTTCTAGGAAAGAGAAGAATATCGCACATATCTGAATATAGTGTGCATGAAATAAAGGAGAAGTGATGCCCTCAGCCACTGGAAAGATGATTATGTATAATGTGGTTGGAGAAGCCAGCTGCATTAGTGCAGACAGATGTATAATCTTATTCCTACATTGCTTTGTGCCAGAAGTACACGTTACGGCATTTTATACTTGTATGTGAATAAGCAAAGTCAATCTTGGTACATTTTTGAAGTAACTTTACAGGGGAGTTGATCTTTCTTCTGTCTACCACTTTTTATTTTTCCTGGCTTTCCATGGAAACTCTTTGCTAGTGTGAGGAAGCCCAAGGCCTTGGATATGCATATTTAACTTTAGATCGGTAAGGAAGGTCTAATTAATCTTCATTATGTGGAGTCTTTTGAAATAGATGCCTATATTGAGTGCCCTTCCTGTTCAGCTCTGGTCCAGATGAGTTTCTGGCTCGCTCTGTAGGACCCTGGGGTCTTATCATACAAAAGGCTGTTCAGCATTCACTGAGGAAATTATTATACAGTCTTCCTACCCTCTTCTACTTACACATGACAGCTGTTAGCAGTCAAAACTGTCTTTTGTTTGTTGGTCAGCTAAAGGTAACCTAATGGCCAGCCTTAACCAAAAATCCTGTGTTAATTTTTAAGAATAAGTACTTCTTCAAAGGAGAGAGGTGTGATTCCCCCAAAACATCATCTTCTGCAACAGAGATAATTTCCTTGTTTTAAAGAGTAGTACCAGGTCCTTTAATAGAAAAATCTACCCATTTTAAATTCCTGGGGGTTTGTGTTTTGTTGTTTGGTGGGGTTTTTTAAGCAATACCTCAAAAAATTTTAACAGGAATTTGCTTTTTGCATTGCAGCATCATGAATCTGAGTTGGCTTTAAGAATAGGGTCTGAGACACAAACTTTTTCAAGCTAAAAGAAACCAAAAATTATTCTAAGATACGGTTTAGTAGTAGCAGTGCAAAGACCTTTAGAGCTTGGCTTCATCAATTGGAGGCCATTTGGAGATATTTGCCAGGGAAAGTCTTGCAGTGCTCAGATACCTAAAGGCCTCAGCAAGTGGTAGAATATATGGGTAAAACAGGGAAAACAAACAAACAACAACAACAAAGCCCTACAAAACCAATACTGTGATTGAAGGTCTGGCTTTTTGGAGACACAGGACTTCATAAATTGCTACACAGTGGAAATACTGGTTTCCAAGCATTCAGTTACTTTGCTTTTTAGATCAATTTCCATTGGATATAAGCACATTAGATCATTTTCCACAATCTTTATCTAAAGGGTCATATTTCTAAGAGTTTATCTAATGCTCGGACTATAACGTGACATGCATCCAACACTCAGAAAAGAGGTGGTGTGAGGAGAAGCTTACTAAATTTAGGGATTTGCTCTTTTTATTTACTGTTTTGACAGAATCAGGGAAATAAAGTTAACTTCCTCTCCTCCTTCCATCCAGTTTATTCTTTAATCTATCAAAAGAATTATTAAATCTTTTAAAAGATCAAACGCTCAGATTCTTCACAAAGGTTGTCACAATGAATTCATTTGCAGAGCTTTCATCCCTTCTTCCCCACTGTGCTGAAATAATGTTGACTATTTTTCGCTGTCTCTTGCTTGCTGTAAAGATCCAGTTGCAAAGGTTGTTGCAAGGACTCGATCTCCCACTCTTTTCCCACCTGGCACCAATGTATCCTAGAAACTAAAAACGCAGGTGTTGTTACCTTACTGTTGCTACGTTGTCCAAAAATGATGTCATAAAAGAAGTCTTTCAAAAGGTGGTTTACGATACTGCAGAGCAGAAAAAAAAGGAATAGCAGCAGCAAGGCTGGTGATCCCAGAAAATTCCATTCTGAAAGACTGTTACTTCTGTTTTAAGAGAGCAGATCTTTTTTATTGTTTGGTAGTCCGACTAGTACCAATCAACGCTACAGAGAACACCAAATTCCTTTGGCTTAATTAGGAGATCTTGAAACTAACAAAAACACACTTCATAGAAGTAACACATGCAGAGACTCAATCAACAAAATACGTCATTCTACTCATTTCTTATAGAACCAGAGAGTCTTTCGCCCCAGAACTTCTAAAGCAGAAAAGGAATGTTTTAGATACAGGATTTTAATTATCTTAAAAGACTGGTCTTATTCAAATGAGAGGTATTTTTAAATTAACAACTTATTTTCTATGAACACCGCCCCCCCCCCCCCCCAAATCTTGGTTTTCAATATTCTTCACGAGTTTTACCACATGTCAGATGAATCCTATCAGAGCAGCAAACTATTTTTTTAATTCATTATTTTGCCTTTTAATAGGCTGTGGAGTTGCAGTGGGAATAAAGCCATAACAGTCGTGTATCCAGTTTGCCAGGTCTACTGCCTAATGGGTCACATTGCCCCAGTGATGTTGCATGTGTGCTACGATTAAGAGCAGCCAGGACGATCACAGTGAGAGGAGCAGAGGAGGAATGCAGGAGAGGGTGATGCTAGTGATAAAGGAGAGGTACAGATTGTTTAGTCTCTCACACCATAAATCCACCTTTTACTGATTACAAAATACAATTTTTAAAGGACTCAAAGAAGGGATAATTCTGTTTTCAAAACATTGCTCTTTCATCTAAGAGCACCAATTCTCTCTTCAAGCTGAGTCCTAAACTTCTTGTATGACATAGAGAACTATCTTGAGAACACATTTGAGACCACAGCATTATATGGAATAACTGAAAATGCAGGGAAAACCACATAATGTAATGGAGAATGCATAGAAAAACGACATTAGAAAATGGGATTTTCTAATTGTCATGGGCATCTAACTCCCATCAGTTCCTCTCTGACTATCAACTCCCTAGCTATAAAAAGAAAGAAGTAACCAACATATATGATTTCAGTTCTTAAGTTTTCACACATTCAAAGTCATCCATGTTCTGGTTGCCCTGAGGTAAGACATTTTCACAATCCCATCACAGAGGATGCTCTAGACTATCAAAAAATAAGTATACCAAAATAATAAGACAACAAATGCACACCTCCAAAACCTGAGGAAAAAAAGAACACCACCACACACACACACACACACACCCCCCGCACACAGGCTAAATGAGAAAACAGGACCCTTTTAAATTTGGAATGGAGCCGTTTCATGATCATGGGAACTAATGATACTTGTACAAGCCCATCGCTTTCCCAAAAGTACTCAAAGGTTTTGAGAAGAAAATAACTTCTTTCCCAGATAGAGAGTACAGCAAGACAAAGAGATTCAAATATCCATTGCTCTTTTTATAGGCAAGAAGAAGGGGATCCAGTCCCCAGAAAAAGTTTTGAAGAAGCTGGATTTCACAAGGCTTTGGCTCATACTTGCAGTTTATTGCATGACCTCCCCCTTTCACCAAAAACCCTAGCATATTTTGTTTCAGTTTGCAAAATAGACATTGCTTCCTTAGAAAGACATCATACATGGGTTTTTTTATTACCAATGAGCAAATTTAATTATGCCTGCTTGGTAGACCAAAATATGAATTCCAAATTACCACCAAGTCAAGGTTCAGTGCAGCACCGCAATGAAGAACGTATCACATTTGACTTGTGCATTAACTGAGTGAGTTTTCCCACATGGTGAGCTTTTCCTCTTTGTAAACAGAAATGAGAAACCTTTTGAATGGCTTCTATGATACAACAGGAATTCTATAGATCTACTCCTTTCCCCCAAATTATAGAAAAGTTCCGATCTTCATTGGGAATGATCACGAGTCTAAAGACCTACCCATTTTATGTAATTTAATACAATCAAAGTCTTGCTATAGATTTCTAGAAGATTGATTAAAAAAAAAAAAAAAAATCGAAGAAAAGAAGTAACCTTATTGTCTAGTAAGCACTCTAGGTTCACCAATAAATTCTTCCATTGCTGGCTTTATTATTGTTAAATTTTATGGAATCATTCCATAGGGATCTTGACTTCATGTGTCTCTGCACCCAGAAAACACCGATTATATCACAACCACAGGCTTTGTTTTCTAAAAGGTTAGTTTGCCTAAGGACTACGCAATAGGTGGGCACTGGAGAAATGTGAGCAAGTATGGTTTCTACTGTACCTCTGTGGAGAGATTAGGGTTCAAGCTCATTTGTTCCTAAATCTTTCTTGACAACAGGTCTGTTCATAGTGAAGAACAGAGCTGTTCTGCTCTGGATGAGAGTCAGCAGCTCATACTAAATCCTGGAGTCACAGAAACACTTCTTAGGATTCAAACTTGTTTAGCTCATTAGAGAAATAAGGTCTAAGTCAACTTATTCTGTCAAAATTTAGAACATAATGGTTCATAGTTGCTAATTCTTTACTGATTTTCTATGAGACGCAGTGCGGGAGAATCATAAAAATCAACAAGATGACATTTCAGCTCATGGGCAGACCCGCCATTGACCAAATGTTGAAAATTGAACTTGTTCCCGTGTCTCACTTTTGCCCAAACTCCAGGTCGCTGCTTTGCCTGTCCCATAGTTGGATGTGCCTATGTTTTGGCTGCTACTGCTTTGTTATTTGCTGCTCCCAGCAGCTGTAGGCAACTATTTCCTCCATACCATCTGCCCGTCCTGGATTGCTTTACTCTCTCATGCTGTGCTTTAAAAAAGATCTCACACAAAGCTAGGGTAAATTAGCATATGCAGTACATTTACCTTTGGAGGACAGAGCGGTTCCTAGTTCTGTCCATGCAGGCCAATTCTCTATGCCAATATCCAAAAGTTTCTGGAGCCATCGTACTTTCTACAATCTTCCTTCACCTGACCGTAAATAACCAGGCTTTTGCTGTCTGGTGTACTTACATGCATCTCAAATCTAATTGCCAAGGTGAACTTAATAGGCGGCCACAGACACATAAGCTCAATATTCTTACTGAGGTCCTTGATAGCCAGTGTCGTGCTGCAAAGCAGATGATAGACTGTTGTGTTCCTTCCAGTCCTGCTTTGTCATAAACATCTGTCTGCTTCACTGGCATTCAAATTTGCATTAATCTTTCATACCCAGAATAACCTTTCATTACATTTTCACTTAAGCATGCAGAGGAAAAATCACCAAGGACAGTAAGCTGAATTATAACATTATGATGTCATACGAAGACGTCATATTTCTTTGACTTACCAGTACTGAATATTGAAGAGATAGCTGATCTAAAGCATGAAGAAAATGAAGCAATCAAATATGGCAAGGAAAAAAAAAAATGGAGAAAAGGGTAATATCAGTGTTTCAAGGAAAAAAAAAACTAATCGCCCTGTTTGCTTTAGATAAAGAAACCATCAGCCTGGTTAAATACATAAAATTGCACTACATATCAAAAAAAATCTTTAATAAAAATGCTCAAATGTTAGCATCAGGTTAAATTCCTTCTTGGCACGTAAGTTCCATAATGCCTTTAGAAGTTTACTTGACTTAGACGTACCGTATTTCTGCAAAGGAAAAAATTTCCAGCGCTGTGGTTGCCAGTCAAAGATCTTGAGGTTTGATCCTATAGCTATGTACCCGATCCAGAAAATAACTCATCCTTTTAAAGGATGATGAGAAGTTTTTCAACCCCCTGAAGCTGAGAAGAGATATCTCTCCCCACAGTACAGTAAGAAGCTTTATAATTTTACACATGCACCTAATACTAATTTTGGGAGCTGGAAGAGTTGAAATGCATTGCAAAGCAGCAGAAGTCTAGGGAATTCTGAGTTCAGCTATGAATTCGCCCTAACAGAGTCACAGGCCAGAAAGAATAGCCATGGGAATGATTTACCTTAAAGTTAAGCACATGCTAAAACATTTCCAGGATTTGGAACCCTAATATAAAGCAACTGCAGGCACCCAGCAAATTGGATGCAATGCTATAGAACTGTAATGTCAGGTTACAATTCCTATCCATTTAAGGGCTGGTTCCAATTTTGTTGCATTAATTTTAGCTTCTCCCCCCTCCCCCCCTTTTTTTTTTTCTAATCCTGCTGCTGTAATGAGGCTGGAATAGCATGCTTATGTATTATATAATGTATGTTGATATTTGAGGTCCCATACATCATCCAGACAGCATTATGGTTAATAAAGCGACTGCGAAAGAAGAGAGAAAAGAAAGGGATGGGACTTCAAATGCCTAAAATAAACCCAGATCACGTGACAGACACAGGAAATCATATTGTCATTACTAGGTTCAATCCTCAGTTGCCTTAAAAGAGTGATTTTACTATTGACTTAACGAACAGTGGAATTAAGGCTCAGAGCTCGCTCCATTCTCCTTGCCAGTGAGAAAAGTTATTTGTTCTATATCCCGTTGCCCTTCCCACATGCAGACAGCAGCTGTAAACCTGATGCCATGAAATCCAGGCCAGTGTCCCTGCCTCCCCCACAACTCACTTCGATGGAGCCAACATTTCACTCAACATATGGTCTAGAATTTACTCCCATAAATCATTTTGACTGTCAACTCCTTTAGCAGATTGGGTCAGACCCAGAAAAGACTTAGGGGATCTTCAGGTACCAAAGTCTCTAACAGGGATCCAAAATTGCCTTGATAGTAGCCGGCTCTTCCAGGTGAGGAGCCTCAATCCCCTTTCTCTCTCTGAAAGTTCCTGCATTTCAGTTCTGCAGCAAGCCAGCATCCAGAACTGACTCAAATGGGTCCCATAAGCTCCAGATCTGTCGTAGAATCCAGAAAGTAGATGCACTGATACCAATTTCCCTGGATGTGCTTGGACTGTACCAATCCTACAGTAACTGGCTAGGCTGCTCACATTAAAAAAAAAAAAAAAAAAAAAAGGCAGATATAGCTACTCTCTTTTTGGAAAAAACAGCTACCAGAGAGGTGGGTAGTCACATCTGCATTTTACACAGCGACACAGTGGATAGAACATTCATCCAGAAGTTCATTCTGATGTGTCCTCACCCTTAGAAAGGATTTAAACAACTCCAGAGCCTTCCAGGAAAGCCTGTCCATGCTGTAGGTACAGCAGCAGGTTTAGGAACCAAGGAACACAAAAGCAGGTTCAGGAGGAGCAGAGCAAGTGGTTGGTGTGCACAGTGCGGGAGGAGGAGCAACCCCGGGCGCTGGTCCCTGCTTTCTGGGTGTTTATCCAGGGGCTGCTTAATGTAAAATGCATAAGCTGTCCTGAATCCATGCATTTATTGTTAATGGCACTTGAAGTCAAAAGCATACTGATTCATTTACTGGGGAATAATCATTTACTGTATTAGCTAATCTATTTATCAATATAAAGTCAATTATTATGAAGCATCGAGAGTGGCTAGTAATTACGCAATGTAAACATAAAGGACGGAATCAGTAAGTAATTATCTTTATTCATAATTTGTAATATTGAAAAACATTTGTAATAGCTGCATAACGCAAAGCCCTCCTTTAAAGAAACAGGAACATATTACTCTCCAAATGAAGATTTTGTGATGCAGAGACATTTTACTTGGTCAATATTTTTAACCTTTAAAATATTTATACTTGTGACAAATTTCTTAAATGTTACTGTACATACGAGCCATGTAAACATATGAAGTATTTATACATATCCAATAGGAGAAGTTGCAGCCAGGATTCCGAGTATCCCACAGTCTATAGTTTAGATCCTCCCTATACATACTTCACTGGGCCCATTGAATTCAAAAGGGCTATCTGCATGTATCAGAATTTTCATATGCATATTTACAAGGATGACCGAGCAAAAAGCATCCTTCTAAAGAGCCAGAGATCCAAACACCAAAATAATGTATCACTAGGCTAGGAATTCACAATTAGCTTAGCAAGAACATGAATTGTAACTGCCATTCTCCAAGTAAACAAGTAGAATAAATCTAATCTGGTTTAATGATTCTTCTGGTTTTAATAATTTTATGTATTAGTAACCTGGGAAAGAAAGTTCTGCTGTGAAAATATTTTTTGGCTGTATTGCAGAAATTATAGCCACAATAATTGCTACGGTCCCTCGGAGGACCCTGTCTTTAATGTCTGGCTAACACACTGTATAAGAAAAAAGCCTTAAGTACATATGGTAATCTCATCTTCTGCTTCCACCTTTGTTTGTAAGCACCCACCCAACCAAACTGAGCAATGTTGCATTTTTTTAAACATCTGAATCTGATCAGTTCACTTATTAATTCGGTTCAATGTATACCTTTCAAATTAGATTGCCATTTAACAGATGATTTACTTAAGCAATCAATATGAAAGGTTCCAAGAATTGCAATTGTCTTATTTCCAATAATTTGTAGCATCATATTGAGGTCACCTACCCCATTCCATGCTAGAATTAGGAGTTCTGCAACAGCAAGTAAATTTATTGGTCTTAACCTTTTAAAAAGTTATCTGTACTAAGAATAGCACAACATTACTGTGCACTCAATTTTTAATGGAGTTATAACAGAAGAACCTAATCTATTCATAGGCTATATTGCTTCAGCATTCACATCCCTCTTTCCTTATGCACTCTGCCATACATAATACATAATTACATGATATTCTACATCTATGGTATACAAGAAAATATTGGCACATATGGCCCTGATTTAGGGACTTGGGTTGGAAGGGTTATCTAAGCTCCTTTTCTCACTAATCAATGCCCAACACACAGAATGCCAGGAGTTCTTTATTGGCCGCTTCACTAGCAGAAAAAGAAAAAAAAAGAAAAAGAAAAAAAAGAAAAAAAGAAAGAAAAATCTTTGCAGACAGCAGCAAAACTCCGTTTTCTTCCTTCAAGATCTCCTAGCAGGCATTATCTCACGTGTAGGACAGGGAATTATGCGTCTCCATGAAGACAATTGTCTTGAAGAGAGGGCACCCAGCTGATGGGGACACCCTCTTGTTTCACAAAAGGGGTGCGATCACTGCTACAAAAGGAGAAGAAATTCAGCTTGCATTTGTGCAATCCATCTATCGGCAGCACGCAGAACAGCAGATAATAGTGAAGCATCGTACCGTTGCCAAGTCCCAGGTACAAGAGTAGTGCTCTGTTTTGGTGGGTGTACACACAGGCAAATTCAGTCTCTGCTCCCGAGAGTTTACTACCAAAGTGTCAGCGAAGGGATAGAAAAACAGAAGCTGTTCATTCTGTCTTACAGATAGTAGCAGAGGAGACAGAGAAAGAAACGCAAGCGATATGCCTTAGGGGTCTCGAAATGGAGTGGGTAATAGAAGTGACCCCAGGGTAAGCGAGGTGGTTCAAAGCTAACCTGAAACTTTAATTGACAAGTCTTTTCCTTTTTCTAATATTCTGGATAGGTGCAGAGCGGTACTATTCTGCAGACAAGTATTTATTTAATATACATGCGTAAATGCAAAATCTATAGGGCTGAGAGGATTCATTATTCCTCCTGCTTGTTCTAGACATGAAGCTCTACAGGCTGGCCCATCAGTTACTGATGCGGTTCTGAAATAACCAACTTGGAAACCTCCCAGGTCAAGTTCACGCCTTGTGGTGTGAAGGTACGCATCGGTCTCTGAATCTGCGCACGCATACACATTTACTGGTGCATCTCTGGACATGCCTCCAAATGCTACATTTTCTCTTGAAACCATCTAAGCCCTCGGCTTTGGTGATGCCACGTGGCAATGACTTCCACTGATTTGGCTTGGTGGGAATACGGTTTGCTTCGGTCAGTTTGGGACAAATCATAACCTGCTAATCCTTGAATAACGCGAGGATCTTACACTGTTGCATTGTTACTGTTCTTCTTCCCTCCTGCATTTTATTGGAAATGAACCAAACTCACAGTTACCGCTGCAGAGTGCAACAGTAGTACAGACCAGCATTTCACACACTGTGAAACCTGAGCAAGGGCAAGCTTTGGCACATAGTTCTTAAATCCCTCCATCCTCCTTTTCAAAAGGTATCGAACTTGGTAAAATCTTGAAACAAAACATTTGCTCTTTATTTTTATGTTCACGTATAACTTCGTCACACTCTGGCAGTGATGGCTCAGCATCATTCAGAGGTAGAAAGGGGCAAATTTCACAAGAGGCAGAGAAATCGCCTCAACGCATCTTTCAAATTGTTGTAGGAATTAACAAGTGGCTCCTGCTAACCCTCAAACCAAAATATCACAATAAATTTTTAGCAATACCAGAATGACCAGGGGGCACAAAGGGATGAGTCTCTTTTGCCTATAAGCTTTAATTTCATTATTTTTAACTCTATCATTTCCAGTGGTCTCTCAACAGGAAAGCTAAACAGGAATCACAAGCTGAGATGCTTTGCAAACTGTGGAAGAGACTTTCTTCCTCACTTCTCCCTCCCCTAATCCTCATCACCCTCCCAGCAGGCCTTATCTGAAATGGTACCACGCGGTCATCTCATCAAAAGACAAAGTAGCAGAAGATGCCGAAAATCACAACTCGCTCCCTCCTCCATCCCCCACGCTCACTGAATGAAGGGGAAATGGTGGGGTTAAGAAAATAAAGTTCTCTCCCAGTAACGCTGCCACATAATGAATACAGCATTATTATGCAGAAGGCCTCTTGAGACATCGGCCTAAAAAATTCCACTGAAAAAGGAAACACCTGTTGGAATATTAACTAGGACAAAGTCAAGCAAGGAGAAAGAGGGTAGGTGGCCAAGAGGTTGGAAAATCTAGGAGGAAATGTTGAAGGGATTTTTCTTTATTTTTTTTTAGAAGTGTGACATTCCTAATATTTGAGTTCCTAAAATAGCGAACTGCATTTTCTTCATGTAAGTATCTGGAGGTAATGGTAAAGACAAAAGAAAGCCAACATTAGGTAAATTATCTACATTTCTAAGAGCAGAGCTACTTTGGACATCCTTACACTGTATGGCCTATAGTCAGGAACCTACAGGAGCAAATGGATTCTGGGTACTGGAAACCATTTATAGTTCCTATTTAATAGGGAATAATATTAAGTATTTTTTTAAAAAGAAAAATCTCAAAATTGTTTGCAATTCTATTTTGACCATGGGAAGTTTTCTATTAAGCTGAACTCCCCGCTCTGTTTTACAGGTTTGCAAAGATCTAATATACTGTAATAATAAATTCCACTTTGCATTCGCACAGTCTCCAAGTCCCTTGAAGAATGGCAGCAACCTTCCTTCCCCATTACCCCACCTGGGAGACCGAGGCACAGGACCAAGTCTCCTCACAGATGGGTGAAGCCAGAGAGCTCTGCATCGCTTTGGGCAACTGGAACTTAACTGTGAAAGAGCCCGACGTGGAAAAGAGAGACACCTAAAGACCATTCGGCTGTGATCCCAAGGCTGCACCCAGTACATCAAAAGAAGTATACTGTGACCTCCACTATACTTCCCAGTGCTGGATACTCCCCATTTAGTTTTTCACAGGATGGGTGTAGAAAGGAGACCGAAGTTCACTCATTTTGCAGTGTTTGCTGCCTAACTGGAAGACATGTCATCAGCCAGATGCTATCTTCAGCTGAATATCCAATTCAGACTGAATCCAGCAGGACTTCGCGCAGGTTCGAGAGCACTATAAAGAACAGGAGCCTGCCTGCAAGAGCACTTATACTATGCTAGGAAACATGATACTTAATTGTAGTGCACTTGTAAGCATTTTTTTTCTCCAATACTTCTATTTTAAAGGGAATAATGTTTCTTTCCCTATAATACACTAAAGAAGTATCTTGATCCTCTTGTAAAAGTCCCTGCAGAGCATGAAAATAATGTGTTTCAAAGGTTTAAACTTGACATATTGGGGGGGGGGCGTGGGGCTGAGAAGCCCAGTGCTTCTCAGGGCAGATATGCTTAGATACACAGCACAGGTCTACAGCCGTTCTATAGACAGAGAAAGAAATGCTCAGCCTCTCTGCATCACAGATATGATGCCTGTTTCTAGAATCTCACCCTTTTGAATAGGCTGGATGCGGAAAATAATCGTGATAAACGTAAAGCACAAAGCTTCACCGAGACTCTTACAGCAAGGCAGCCATTTCCCACTGCCTGCCTCGTAAAGAAGAAAGAGACGAAAAAAAAAAATAAAAAATAAAACCCCAGCCACTTATAGGGATCTGTCTTGGCAGCTTAACAAAAAAACCACCGAAGCTTCAGAGCAGTGCTTTCAGATTAGCCCACACACCACACCCAGGATGTACGAACACTATCAAAACCTCCTCTGCAGCATATTGATTATCCAGTATAGCCTCGCTAAAGAAATAATAAATGAGCAAGCAGCCGTCCTCAGACCTATTGACTGGGAGGAATAAAACCTCCAGCTTTCCTTCCTGCCTCTGCTCCCCGAGAAAGCGGCCCCACCCTCCTCTAAGGTACTCGTATTTTACAGACAGCTCAAGCTCATCCCTTTTATAATGAGCTTCAGTTTACCCTGATAACTTGGAAAGCACATCAGCCTGTCATATCCAGCCCCATTAATCTTTAACCCTTTGTACACTGACTCCATCCTACAACAGTGCTGAGCAGAAGACTGGACATACCATTCCCTTCAGGCATTTTTTATGGAAAATATCAGTGGCTACTCACAACATCGCGCTGAAACCTGAACTACTGGAAACACTTTCTTAATAACATGCAAGGTTGCTTCTTTACAAGAGCAGCTGCTTTCACACTCCCAGTGAATATTTTAGCAGAAACGCATGTGGAGGAAGGAGCAGGAGTGAGTGTGACTATGGGTGGATGAAGGGAAGGAAGCACCTATAGGGCACCTATAGGGAAGGCAGCCTGGACCAGAGGTTGCAGCACTACCTTAAGCATCACGAGATGCATCCAGTCCTTGGAGCCCAGCCACTAATTGTGCGCGTGTTACCTTGCTCTGGCAATGCCCGTTTCCCCTTCTGTGCTTTGTTTATTCAGTCTATAAGTACTCCAGCAGGGACTACCTCCTCCTATGTATTTATCAAGAATACAGCCAGGGGCGGGGGGAATTATCTTAGTTGCTGCCTACGGGCCAGCAGTCCTTACACAAAAAAAATCACAAACACGGACAAAATGCAATTTCATCATTCATTTATGCAAGTCATTGGAGTTTTACTGTGATTTCAATTAGGGGTTGTATGAGGAAAAAAAAAAAATTCTTTGTAAGGAACCGCAACGAGAAAAAGGTTGGGAAATGCTATTACATACACAACTGCAATAGATACAGTATTGGTACCAATAATAACAAAAATAAAACTGACATTACATTTGGGTTGTTTGTCATCTTGCATTCTTTTGTTAACAAACGTTGAAAATAAAAGCAAAACACTCTTTACAAATACCAGCACTAAAGTAATCAAAGCACAAACAGTGAAAAATGAGCATTCTTCTTCAGCCTGGTTTCTCAGCAAAATGATACATATTAGTTTCTTGCAGTCTGTGTTCCCCTACCACTTCCCAAATTTTTAACTTTCTGGATAGTTTCAAATAAACCAAGAACACACAGTAAAGGCCTGAAAGATCCTTAATTCCATGAAAATCTCAATACAATAGGGACCAGGTAAAGGCAAGCAACCCTATGAATGCCACCACTGAGAGAAAGACTAAGTTCACTCTTAATTCAACATTAGCAAATCTACGTAGAAATGGTGCTGGAAATCAGGCTCCTGTAGTTCTGCTAACCCAGAACCACTACTGTTTCCAACAAGTCTGAAAACCACAAAAGCAGTACAGACTGGGTTGATAATCTGGGGGCAGAGGAGGGGCCCAGAGCATGGAAAAGCTTCACTTTATCTGAGAAAGGGAAGAAAATGGGAACAGCCAGAGGAAGAATTCCACTTCCCATCCGCATGGGACATCTGTTTCAAGCAGCTCCCTAAGGACTACTGTAATAAACCTTCTCAATCAGAGAGGTGCTGGTGCAATTCAGACTTTTAAAGATTTAAATAAATAACAATTGGTTTGATTTACACAGTTTCCGAGCCCTCCCATCTCTCTCTAAAGCTGTTTGGAGGTAACCACGTCTGGCCTCTGAAAATTAAGGCAAAGGAGCCTTAATTAAGCCTCTGAAACACTCAACTCCACAGGTCCACTTGTATGAATCAACTGCCGGGACATTCGTTTAAACACATTTTACAGTCAACACCATCAAAATCGCCTTAGAAGATGCCAGAGCGGCGTACCTTGGTGCGGGGAGGATGAGCTCTCCTCTGGGGCGTTGTGGTCGTGCTCCTGCCAGAGCCCAGCTGGCTCCAGTCCTTGAGCATCCCTACCCCCTGCCCTCCTCCATGAGCTCCAGCTGGCCCAAAGGAGCTCTTCAAGGAAAGCAGCCATTGTCAGCCAATGAACACTGCTATCCAAAAAATGTGTTCCCCATTGGAAAGATAATTGTAATCAAAAGGGTTCACTTACAGGTGTTTCAGTACCTATGCACCGGCTGAAAGGAAAAGACAACAGGAGTTTCAGCAGGTGTTCAGTACTTGCTTTTGTTTAATGACATTTCCTTTTTTTCATCTTTAGAACATCACCACACCCAAATATACTCATCATGTGCGGACTGTAGAAGTTGAAACATCTTGTGTACTTTAAATGCCACTTTAAATCCACAGCATCTCTAAAAAATAGGCCCAGGAGATCACAAATGGTGAACAGAAGCAGCATTACCGAAAGAACTTTTGGAGCCATGTCCACATATATCTGATATTTCAGCCACAAAAAGTCCAATTGTCATCATGCTGAATAACACACAGGATCAAAAATACAGAAGGAACATGAATTAAAATCATGTTAAAATAATGTTAACTGGTGTGTAAGTGATTTTCTATTTAAAAACCAACACTTAAGTAATCCATTTTTATAGGTTTGTTATACTACATTCTTTATGCATCTTTCTCCGAAAGTAAATTACACATGGTATTGATCACACACCCTCTCAGTGCACAAGTCAAGTGAATCCCTCTCCATTTTCTACCAAAATGGTGCCAATTTCTTTGTGCCAATATTCTCGGGCAGGCAGTCATGTACAGTGACCTCAGTGGGTTTTGACTCTTCAGGTGCGCTTGAGCAATGTCCAAATGCCCTAAAAGGAGCTACAAGAAATCCTCTCTGTTCATTAGTACCAGTAACTTGATGGCATTTCCGTGGCTCCATGTCCTCTGGAGGGTCTCAGTCTCTCTCGCCTGTGATGTAAAAGGGGAATCTTAACTTTTGCAAAGCAAAAATTTCAACAATAGAATGCTATAGCCTTTTAAAACATGCAATATTTAAGGTTTACTTGAGTTAGCAGGAAGAAATACCTAGTCCAGAGCAAGAGCATAATTTTAGGAATATCAAAAGTAACTTGGCAAATTGAAATTTAACCAGGGTACAAGCACAACTCAGTGAAAGGGAACATTCCACAGTTGTGCATGGGACCACGAGCTCTCAAAAGAGGTCCAGATCTTTACCTTATACCTTTTGCAAAATACATGGATCTAAACCTTTAGATTCCCCATACCATGTTGAGTACACAGGACAGGAGTAAGAAAGCATGTGGCTTGAATGAGGAACACTGTGTTCTTCTCCTCTGTGACTACGAGCAAATTATTTAGTCACTTGGTGACTGTTTTCCCCATCTGTGGAAGAGAGTAATATTGAATGCTCACTTTGCCCACACAGCATTACTTTAAAACTGTTTTAAAAGGTACATTTTCAAGCATGGTAGCATCGTCAGAAGTTTCATCCTGGGAGTCATTCTGTCCAGATATTCATACAAAGCAATACCTTTCAAGAGTCAGGGGTTCTTTTTCCAGCTTTGACAGCCTTGCATTATCTGCTAATTAATTTTTACCAAGGGCTTTCAGAATGTCACAGAAAAAGGCACTACCTAAATGGAAAGCCATTTTTAATAGTGCTGAGATGAGGCCAAGGAAAACAGGTTTGGATCAGAACCTGCATAGCTCTAAGCCTTGCGTTGCTCGAATCTCTCATAATAGTAATTAATGAATGAGACTGCAAACATTTGTTTTTCAGACAGAGCTATTACCTTGATACGAAATGCCTGAAATCACTTCAAAGCAAAATATTTAAGTTGTAAATATGTCAGAGCACACTGAAAAGCATTTGAATTTAATCTCCTGAGTTGTGCTCCGCACTTAGCTCTTCTTGTACTGCTTTTATTATTATAATCTCGATAAAGGCACTCTGAGGTGAGAAACAGAGCTTAATAATTCACACCCAGTTGCAAAAGGCAGTACTCAGGCAAAGCTCTAGTTGTGAATTATTACACCTGAAGTCATGTCCTGGAGTGGGTTAGCCACAAAATCTCTTCTCAGTGGTGGGAAAGGAGGAAATGGGTAAGGAAAAGGATGCTGCATGGATAGAAATACATTTTAAAAAACAACCTACCACTTAACCATGCCTTTTCAGGTGCCCTTCTGGCAGCAAACAACCCAGAGGGTGGGAGAGAGGGGAGAGTGCAGGTGTAAGTCATAGAAGGAGAATTCAGTATCAAACTGCTGTTGGTTACATCAGCCTAGCAACTGTTTATGCAAACAATCTGGCTGACTCATTAAAGTACTGCTCTGATCAGCTATTAACTGTAACTGACAGATTAAGAGGAGAACAGCATGAGACAGATACTTCAGAAGCGAGAGCAAAACATACTGGGAGCTTCATCTATGTTTTAATTCCAGCACCCTGCTCCCCGCCCCCAGCCCTCTCCTTTGTCGCAGCGGCTTCACATGGCATGTTTCATATTGTTTAGTGCATATCTTGGCGCCCACCTAGACAGTTTTGCATTCTCGGCAGCACCCGGTGGCACCCACATGTTCATTTGACATTCCAGGGAACCCATTGCAACAGCCACACATTCTTCCTCGCCTTTCTGAGGGCTTCTTAGATCACAGATGCTCCTGGTATCACCCACTGTGCTTCAATACTTCTCATGTCCCATGCACATTCTTCAGGGTCTAATCCTTTCAAATAATAGTGCTTTCCTTCGGATGCTGCCTGATACCAATGAGAAAAGGGCTGAGATAGATGCTTGCTCTTTTTCATTTCCCTAAGCTGATAGACAGGACTTGTCAACTGCAATCAAGAAAAAATAGCTCAAAACCTGCTACTATTCTATTACATATTTCACGTTCCCCGTGTAGCAGGGAAGTCCCAGTCCTAAAGAATTTCCACTCTGAATTAAAAAAATCTTATAAAAGCCACACCTGGTTCTCACACAGCCCGCAATGAATTTGCGGAACTCATTGCCACAGGAGGTAACAAAGTCCATTGAAAAAAAGGGATTTGAAATGCACCTAGACTAACAAATAGAAGAAAAGCCCACCTGAGCTAGCAAACACAAAAGCTATGGGTTGCCAGAAGGTAACACCCCATTCTGGGAATCTGTGAAGGCATTACTGGTGCTGTTCCTGAGCTCTGAGCATCAGTTACCGGCTCCTGCTAGAGGCTGGAAGCTGGCTGAGAAGGACCTTGGACCTAGTGATCTTATGGACAAACTCTGTACAAGCATTAGACTGTGCTAAAACCCATATGGTTTTTCATACAGCTCTCATAAAGGTTAGGAGGACAGCAGGCCTGGGATAAATCCAACACCCAGGACTGCCATAAATACCAGTTGAAGCTTTGTCCTTCCCCTTTCCCCTCCCCTTTTTCTACCCCACTGGGCTCAACTTCAAAAAACGGAAACATCTGAATCCTCTCTTTTTTGGGGGCAGGGCGGGTCCCGAACGAGAAGCAAGCCTTCAGTAAACACCCCTTTGCACTACACGAGCCACGCTCGGCGATATAAATTTCATTTCCTTTCCCTACAGGCCATACCCTTCGAAGACGCCCCGTGGAGCCCAGGTACGCTGTGGGCCATCGCCCCCTAAAGCCGTCCAAGCAGCCGCTGGCTCCCCACCGAACCCGGACCGCGGAAATCCTTGCCGGCCTCTGCCACGGTGTCAGGCCGGCTTGAGCTGCGATCCCCTTAAACCTCTTCCCCTCTCCTGTGACATGGAGGAGGCGTCGCTAATAGGGGCTATGCAGCAATTAGCCATTAAGCCCGATATCCCATTAATAGTTGCCAACAGCAGATGCCTAGCGAAGGGTGGGAGAGGAGGGTAAGTGTACGCTGGTATTTCCACAATACGCTCCTCTGGTTTCAAGTGGTCCGCAGCGACTTTGGGACAGCGGTGGGATCTTTGTACTGGGACTGTAATTTCCTTTCTTACTAGCAAACAGTTAGCTCCCCAGTGTACCTCCCTCGACTTAAATAAGAGGCTTTGTGAATGATGGGGTGTATAAGCTGGTCACCATCTTGCCCATAAATATTACCCAAAACACTTTATTTCCTGCAGAGATAAGAATATCTCCCATCTTTATAAGTTCCACATTGAAATCAATATGGTCTGCATTTAAAATGCACACACAAACATGCATCCATCTATCTATATATATATACTGTATGTGTTCCAATACATGCCATATATATAGTATATATTTCCACATTGTGCAGGATTAAGTGCATATTTTCGCTGAGAAATAAATAAATAAGCAACCAGCAATTTCTCAATTTCTTCCTGCTGCGTGGCAGTGGTGAAAATTGCTTAGAAATAGGACTATTATAAATATGCTATATATAACCACACATTGTGGAAGAGGGCGGGAAAAGGGGAGAAGGTTTGTATGTTTGAAAAACGTGAACACAAAGGAGGGCATAGAAACATATCCAGCCATTTCCACCTCGGTGCTATTTATAGCTGTAGCGTTACGAGGTGTTTGTTTAAAGGGGCACCAGCGGAGTGTTGGAAGGACCTAGCCCTCCCTTCAAGCCGGCATGCAAACAATATTAATTTGGCCAAAGAAAGGCATACTAATCTGGCCTGAAAAACTGTGGCTGTTCTTGCTTTTTTTCCCTGTCTGTAAGAATTGAAGTTTTAAACTGTATTTGCTTCCTCATTAACACTTTTATTCCTCTAGCCTGAGGAGGTGGCTCACTGGTTTTGGGGTCGGGCCCCAAACCGAAAAAGAAGGAACAGGGAAATTAGCAAGCATTTCTGCCACCACCCTCCTTCCCAATTTTCCCTTCTTTACAGCAGGCATTGGCAAGGGATTCAAATTTCAAAATGTTCTGGTTAGCTCCGCAGTTGGTCGAAAGTAAAAATGAAAAATATTCACTTGAACGCTGCCAATTCTTCTGTGAATGTATTTAGTTTTGAAATTCAGTAGAAATATTGAAATAATTGGGATGAAAAATTCAACCAGCTCCTTAGAGAATACTTTGCTTCTGAGGAGTTATAGTACAAACCCCTGAAGAGCTCTCTATTGTTCCCCTGTGAGATGCCATATGGAGTAGGAGGGGTGGGAACTCAAGGGAAGAGTTATGACAATGAAAACAAAAACATAAATAAAATAAAGGAAGTTCTGTGTTCTCTGCGGGGACATGACTAAGGACTCACCAGTCCAGCCACAAGAAATTTCTGCTCCTTGAGCAGTGCCGGGATAAGATGGCAACAGCACGGGAGGGTTCTTTCAGCCCTGAGTTTTTACAGAAAATGTGGAGGCCAGCAAGTGAATGAGCGTGCCTGGAGGCCCTCCGGCTGCTTTTGCCGTGCTCTAGTCAGCACTTCGCCAGCTCAGCCCCACTGGCCAGACAAGTTCTGTATATTTTTATTCATAATAAGGAACTGTGACTGCTCTGTGACAAGAATAAGATGTTCTCCCACACTCCTGCTTCGGGAAGATGTTGAAGCGGGGATCCTGGTTCGTGTACGTGGCCATAGCCAAGCCACAGGGAATTGCACAGTGTCCCGTGCCCCTCAGTGTGAAGGGAAAACCTGTTTCTTGCTCTCCGGGAAGCCTGCAGAGACAGTGACGGCCAACGAGTCCCCTCGTAAGGCTGCTCTGCTGGAGCCCATCAAGTATTTCCAGTTGTAACGTGCTCTTCCCATGCTAGCTGAAGCGCAGGTCCTTACACGGTGCTCCAGCCCATTAACTCCTAGCTCACAGGCATGACATTTGCTTACAGTCCTATTGACGCTAGCAGAAAACACATTAGTAATAAAAACACCCATTCCTCCAACAAGAACTGCAGTACGGTAATGAATATCTCGGTTCACTTTAGGAGGCTATCTGTTTTGTAATTGCAACGGGTAGCTTTTTTAATAAGCTTATAAAACCTATCTGAAAGCGAGCGTCGGGCCTCAGTCTCCCCTCGCCTAATCCGACGCAAAGCGGGAGGGAACGCGGCGAGGCGCGGGGGCCAGACTCACGCCAGCCGGGTTGGGGGTAGCGTTAGCGGGAGACGAAAAGGACACCGTGCCCGGCAGAAAACAACCGTTGCGGGAGCCCAGTCCCGTTGCCCCCGGGCCCAGTCCCCGGGCGCTCCGCTGCCGCAGCAGCGGGGCTGGGCCGGGGGCAGACAGCGGCGGCTCTGCCCTCCCCGCCTGCTTTCCAAAGCTTTAGCCTGACGCGTGGCTTTATGAAGGCTACCGGGCCGCTAATTCCACCAGCCTTGTTTTCTGTCTCCCAACGGGCTTGTTGGGACACACAAAAGCTGTCCTGCTTTGGCTCTGCGGTATAGCCTGGAAATAGAGGAAAGGCAAGCCTATGGGTAGGGGTAAGAGTCAGAGGGGTGTAAGTTGCTTTTACACTGGTACACGCTCTGTACTGTGCTGTGCCACTGTTACTGTTTCGGTAAAAACAATGCTTATGTCCATCCGAAACCTGTATAGAAATCTAGTCGTAAAACGACAGCTATCAGATTCAACGCTTAATTGTATATTTTAATTGTTTAACTGCGGGGGCATTGGGCAGTCATAAATACACATTTAGAAAAAAAAAAAAAATACTTGAAAGCAGTTGAATCAACCTGAGAAAATAAAATATCATCCTATGAAATGCTTGATATATTGTTACTTTGATAAGTTCAAACAAGTGTGACTCACTATACAACCATTCTATCAATTCTGAACAAAAAACTGCATGGGATTATTATGCTTTTAATCCAAAGAGCTGGGTATTTGGAATTCCTCAAGCCCTTTGTGGTGTCATATTAGCTAGGCCAGTCTCTCATGAAAAGAATGTATTGTTGAATAGAGTTGAGTCCGGATCTCTGCTCCATTGGGTTGATAAAATGGCAGTTGATTTAAAAAGAACCAGCTTGTCTGGAGAAAGGATTAGCAGATTAAGAGACTGCATGTAATTTTTTTTTATGTAATGTAAAGTTACATTTCATAACTAAAAGGGATTAATTAAAACGTTAATAGAAGGAGAGATGTTATTTTTCCAGGGACAAATGCCTCACCACACATATGAACATTCACTTTAGTTGCTGCTGCCTCAACAGTAGGAAACGAAATGCTATTCTCTGCGAGTAAGAGTTGACACAGAAAAGACAGACAAGAGGTTTGTGTGGTGGCTCAGCATTTTATTTTCCTGTTGCGCTGATCTGGATTTCAGAACAGAAAAAAAAAATTCCCTGTGCAGCTATATATATGTGTGTATATATATATATATATATATATATACACGCACACATGCATTACTTTATCCCAATCCTTTTTACTTGCATCGAAGAACAGAGCAAAACTATTTTGCCCAATACATTTTCTGGTCAAATATGATGCTTTTCATTCTTTCTTTTCATGCCTTGTTTCTGCTTTTTATTTAGAGAGCTGATTCTGCTTCCCTGCTTGTACATTTTCAGTAAGTTAGTAACAGTTCTGCAGTAGGGAAACGTGGACAGGACTGTTAGCGTCCTGTTCTGTAGCAGTAATTTGCAGAGAAGTTGCAAACCTTGGCCATAAAAGCCCTACCTGAGTACAGTTTTAGCCTTGTTTGTATTGAAAAGTTCAAAGTAAATCACGCCAGGAGGAGATGGCAAGAAGCTGTCAGATTTACTGCCTGCGTCACAAGTTTCAGCTCATCTTAAAATCCTGGTTTGGGGCTTTGCTGGTTTGTTCTGGCTTCTCTTCTTTCCTAGAAATGAACCTTTACCTCTTGAATTTTGGAGTCCCCAGGTTTCTCTGACGCTTTTGGGAAGCGATGCAGGGGTGCTAGGCAAATCTGGGCTGAGCCCCTGCCCTGGGAGGAGGCACCCAGCAGCGTCAAGGGGCTGCCGCGGGGGTGGCCAGGGCAAGCACGGCAGGCAGCCCCCAGCCCCTGCACCGCGACCCCCAGCACTGCACCCCGTGGGCACCTACTCTCTCACCCTGCCCTCCATCTCAGCTGAGGATGGGCTGCTTCTCAAACTGGACAAATGCCACTTGGCTGCTTCATATTAAAAAAAATAAAAAAGAAAATGCATCATTATTTTCGGTCCTTTCCCAGCTGGGCAAATAATTTGAGAATTGTACAGGAGTCTCATCCCCCATATTAAGAATAACCACAAATAATCTCCCTCAGCCTGTCATTTATTGCTAGCACTTAAATATACCTGTGCAATAAATTTTAATCGAGTGTTATAAACTTGTTCAATTACTGCCTTAAGCATATGTGTACAGATGTGCATTGATGATGCCATATTGCAACTAGCAGAAATTTCAATTCACTCTTTAACTACCCTTCCTTTCACAAAAATTTGGACGACATGACAATATGCTACGATAAAAACTATGTGTTGCCATATTTGTTTAGACCAATGGCTAACCTATTACAGTGATCTGACACTGATAATCAAATTTTTCAGAAGAAACTACGTATAGCCTCCTGGATCACAACAGAAAACCTTAATAAGGAAATTTCTTCCCTATCCTTTCCTCAGCCACTATTTAAACCATGCCCCCAAAGTAGGAGGGTTGGTGCTGGTTCTTTTCTAAGACTAGCATTGCACCCATTTTACTGCAGATGTTTCCATTCACTGTACAAATGTTCAATGATTTTTTCAATCCCACCAGATTCCTGGCCTCAACCATGTCAAGAGACAAAGAACTCCACAGGTTTTTGTAAACTGTACAAAACCCAGTTCTTTTTAACCATTTTGAATGTACTGCAATTCACCTTCTCTGCTCCTTTTATTATTTACTTCTATGTTCTCTCCTCTGAACAATCTCTTTCAAGAAATTATTCTTTTGAGAACTTTTGCAGGCGTCTAATTATTTCTGTTGTCCGTCTCCCAGCTGTTTCTATTTATTCTGTATCATACTTGCGTAGGAGTGACCAATATCATGGGACACTGATATAATATCTTTATATTTTCAATATCATGTTCCATACTAGTTGCTTTTTTTCCTACCGCTTCACTGGTGTTTTTCTTAGCCACTGCGGTAGACTGAACAGTGATACCATTGAACTGTTCGGTTATAGACCTCTTTTTTTTCCCCCTTCAGTGATAATTTAGATAGATATGGGCTGTCCAAATACTCTTTTGAAGAGTCCCTTGGAGTTGTCAGCCAGGAATTTCCACCCTGCCCCTCAGGTTTCCCTTTTATTATGTAGGGTTCCATTAAAACCATTCAGCCACCTCCAGCTTAGCCCAAATCAGCTTTTCCTGCCTTACTTTTCACTTTTCCAACTCGACAGTAAACATATTTAAGCAACTACAAAACCCTAGGCACAGCGCTGATTTTTTGCCACATTAAAAATGGACCATTTACTTCCCTTCTTGGGGTGCGTGTATGGGGCGGAGGGGGGGGGCTTTTTACGTCTAATCCATGACAGTGCTTTACCAGTCAGCCCTTGGGTACTCAGCTTCCTTAGTAGCCTCTTGTTAGGGACTTTGTCCAAAGACTTTCTGCATGTCTATATAAATTATGTCAACCAGTTCTCCTTTATTCACTAGTTTGTTGACCTGTTCCCAAGCGCCTGTTATAGAGATGTGAATGTCCTTTACAGGAGCTGCATTGGTTCATCTGTATCATACCAGGTAGTTGTTACAGAACTCTGTTTTAAATAATCTCTTCATTCAGCCTGCCCAATGCTTAATTAAGCCTTGCTGATTTGCAATATGCAGGATGAACATTCCCAAAGAGGCAGCCTTTGCAGGCTTCCTATAGAGCAGCTGATTAGAGGAGGATTATCAGTTTTTTTTCAATAGCTCAGTCATGTCTTTCACAAATCACAGGTATGCACTTTTTGGTCCTTGTAACTCCTTGCTCTCTTACTGTTCGTATTAGAGCAGCAGACAGGAGCCATAAACCGGGCCTCCGTGGTGTTGAATGCCACACAAAAGCAAACGAAAAGATGCGGTCCGTCTCCAACCTCTATCCCCGTCTCAGTTCTTCCTTCTCTCTCACTGCATTGCGCCTTCCCCTACTATCCACTGTCATAAGAGTTAATAGGTAGCTATGGCTTTTATTTGTCTGCAATATTGTTATTTTCCTTAAGTGTTCTTCTAACCTTCCTCAAGTGTAACAAGTATTTCCTTTGCAGTCTCACTGTTTCTAGCAAATCAATAAATTCTCTGCGAGTTGTTTGCATCTTTATGTGCTCTTCAAATTCCCCATTAGCCTGCCTAATTTCCATCTTGTATTTTAGCCAGTATTGTTTATATCCTATTCTGCTAATGTCACTTGGGTTGTTTTTCCATTTTCTGGTGACGTTTGTACTGTGAAAAGCGCAGTCTGACGGAATTATTACCCCTCTTTAAAGTGCTGCTGAAGTATAAGGGATGGATGGCTGACAGTATTAACACTACATTCAAATCGTCTAGCACAATCCATTGCAGAGAGGTGTTGGAAAAATGCAAAGTAACAGTAAAAATTTGAAGGGTTATTATTAATTAGATCAGTCCTCCCTCTATCACATAACCTGTAGGAGTCAGATTTCTTCCATCTTGAAGCCAGAAGAACAGCAGTAACCTTAGGGTTAAAGTTTTCTCCAGCTCCACAGAGCACCATGATAAGGCTTCGGCATATCCTTATATCATTTTATGCAAGCCAGACAAGGTGATTTGTAAGTTATTCTCCCTGAGCTTCAATTAATTTCACTTAGGACATTTTCACAGTTGTACAATAAATGTTTAAATTAAGACATTTCCCTGCTCCCCACCCTGCCGTGGAATGGAACTGAATATTAACTGGTTATTGGGTGCCTTTCACGGCCTGTGCAATTACAGATAAGAACATCGATCTGGCAGGAAAACAAATTGGCTCTTAAAAGAGGGTGGTTTGGATCTGACAGGTTAAGATGATTAGGCATCTCTCTAATGGATTCTGTATATTACTCCTGGATACACGCAGGAAGCAGACCATCCGCCCCACTGCTGGGTACCAGACAATTACCTACCCTCATGCAGGAAACCCAACTTGCAAATTACCTGCTAGGTTTCAGGCCAGTTGTTTGCTCCCCAAATTAACCTTCTTGGTTATCCTGTTGCAATAGAAGTTTATAGTACTGGGTAGACAAAGCAATATTTTAAGGGAAATTTAGAGCAAGTCCCACTATCTAATGGCTGGTGTTGAGAATATCCCGTGCCACACAGACGTTATTATCTGGTTGGATTCTCAAGAAAAAGAGGGGGCTTTGCAACAATTTTTAGGCACATGGACAGACAGACAGGTCTGACGGGGGTCTGGAAGATCTGTCACTACCTTAGAATTTACAGAAGGACATCACTGCAGTTGTGAGAGAGAGAAATCAGAAGTATTACACTTCCTCTATCTCTTCCTTGGCCTGCAGCAAATCATCTAGCCTTTCTTTGTCCCATTTGTCTTCAGGGAGCGATAAGTTATGGGAAAGGCAGGTGTTTACTAGGAAAGATAGAGACTGTCAAGAAAATCAGAGTTTTGTGAAAACTGCCAGCTTGCAAAATCAAAGTATTTTTCAGTGAGGGTTTGTTTTCTCGGCAGTCGTAACATAACCCAGGGAACCCTCTGTGATTTCCAAGTATAACTCTGGAGAGCTGCTAAAAACTCTGACTCTCAGGCTGGAGAAACCCACCAGCAAAGCTGACCCAGCAGATTGCCTTAGATCTGGGACCTCTGGGTGTTCACAGCAGTAAACCATGGAGCTGTCCTTGGGATTAACTCCAAATAAGGGAGGACACTAGACTCTGGGATTTCTATTCCCTAATAAAGCATGAAGTTACCAAAATACTAAAAACTTCTGGAAACCTGAGCTACCGTCCTCCTCCCAGATCCTAATGAAAAAAATCAAGTGTATATGTGTACATATATATTCTAGAAAAGTGGGATTCTGCAGCTTTAAAAATAACAAACTTTTACTTTTACTTTTTCTTTAGGAGAAACTCTGTAATGTACAAGCTCAAGCATGGCCACCAGAAGCTCTACCTTTGGCAGCCATAGCAAGGCATTGTTCTAGTTACTCCTCTGTATTTGGATTTAACCAGACTAAACTATACCCACACTGAGTTTGCACTGGCCAAAGATGTGATCGCAACAAAGATTGGTCTGAAAATAACCGATCTATAGTTCTGCACGACTCCTGGGTAGGACGATCAATTCTACACATTTCTTGTCTTCAGAAAGGACACTAGTCATGTTATTAATGTGCTGCAAATACAGGCTACAGATTTCCTTTGCAATTGCTGGCTGGTCTAGTTTTTCATTTTCCCCCAAAGCAGAGATGTCTTCTCACCGGTAAATATTCTGTCATGGAGGTGTGACCCTTTTGCTGTAAGGGCTTGAGAAATTAAAGGAAAATCACCCTAGACATCTTAGTAATATTATTCACAAGACCCAAGAACGGTGTTTACATATAGATATCTTAGTTGCTGGTGGTGGTGGGAGTCTCGTTAGTATCAGGAATCCCACTTCAACCTGGACAGAATTATACACACAGATGGCTTTCTATCAAGCATAAATTTGGCCCAGACTGGCAATTATATTATATGGAGAATTGAGTTTCTTGATCATGGCACTAGGCTTTCATTTGATAACTTTTAGTCTTATACAGGAAGATATCCTGTTCCCAACTAAGTGACATTATCACTGTTATGCTTTCTCTCTGCCCACCCACCCACCTCTCTCTCCTGTCCCCATTGGATTAGCAATACAGTCAGCAAAAAAAGGTTGCTATTTTGATTTTGATGATAGTCATAATGAAGCATGACTCGTCATAGGGGAGTGTGAATTCCCTTGACACCAGATATTCAGCAATCTCACTAGAGCACGTCAGGAATCAAATTCCTCATGGAGAAAAACAAAACAAATCAGAAAATCAAATATCATCAAATTGCTACTTTTCATTGCTTGAAATTCAGAACTGGGTTTATAACATTTTCACATTATTTGCAAGGTGGCTTGCTAGATTTCCTTCAAGCATTAGCTTCTCCTATAGAGTAAAAAATATAAAGGGCTTGAATTTTTTTTTCCACATTCATATTTTTGAGAAACGCATTTAGTGTTTTCTGTTAGGGAAAACAGTAAGAAGATGAAAAAGAATGAGGAAATACAAAAAGCAATAATTCTCCATCTCTTCTCTCATTTTATGAACCATCTTGCTCAGAGTTTTGGAAAACCTAATGAAGTTGCAAAGACAAAGAGGTTCCGATTTTTTCTCCATATTCCTCCCCTGTGTTGTGGGCCATCTGTAGCTACAATGAAAGACATTTTCCACTCAGTTAATCCAGAGACTAAACCTTCCAAAACTCTCTACATGTTTTGTGTTAAGAATACATTGTGAGATCTTGTTATCGGTGCAGCTTGAGATACTGCAGTGACATAAAATCTTGCAGATAATACAAGCTGAGCTACATTCAGAAGGCACCTGATAAAACCAGCAGAAATTCAGAAAATCTACTTTTTTAACTGAATGACCTCCTTGCCCCTCCCCAAATCTATGTCTAGTTCTAGACTTTTTATGAGCAGTTTGGCTTTAGACTTGATCCAAAGCCCTCAAAATCATTTGAAAGATTCCTATTGACCTCAACAAGCCTAACATCAATCCTGAAGACTACAAAGGAGCTGCTGCACCTTTAAAATACAAAGATGAAGATTTGTGCCAAAACCATTTCTCATGTCACAGGTACAACTGCCACTTTCCCCTTGATATTTCCGTGGTGCTCTGGAAACTGGCTGCAGCATTTGACTATAAATCCCTACCTTGTCCTCAGTGGTAAACTTGTATTTAGTCAGTATCTGATTCTACTCTAGTAAAACCAGTGGCGGATTTGCCAGAGAGGTAAATGGGAGGAGGATCAAACGCTTAATGAACAACATTTGTTAAGTCTTTCAACTTCGCAATGCGGCACGTGCCACTAAACGTCTGCTCGTTCTATAGCAAAACATAAAAAGTCATTTTAGTGCAGAATCAAATTATAAATTCTGGCAGTGAAATGTGATCATGATAAAGACCACAAATGGACCCAAAAGGGGTTGTGGCAATTTAAGCCAGATTCATTAAAATACGTGCGCAATATTACAAGTTCGGGATTGTGCGGAGCTGGACTTTAACTGTGTAAACCACCCCACAGGGCTACACCAGCTGAAGGTCTCAGCTCTTCGTGGCTGTGTGGACAGAGTTCAAAATATCCACCCGAGTACCCCACGACATCAGCCAGGAACCCCTCCGATGGGCATCGCCTTCACCGAGCTTCCTCCCAGCACTCGCACCACTTCAGCACTGCCGCCAGGAGCGTCGTTACTCCTCCTTCAGATTAAGTTCAAATTGGGCCTGATGGTTACCTAATTTATTTATTTTTTTAATTGAGCTGGTCCATTTATGTAAGTAGATTCAGTACTCACGAAAGCAGGCCTATTGATCAAACCTGACCTATTTTCTTGGTCTACCCACCGATAATGTACCAGGCAGCAGCGGCAACACAAGCCTACACCACCCTGCTCCATCAATATCCCTCATTTGCTCCAGCAATGACAAGATGCATGTTCAGTGTTTGAGGCCTGTTCAGTCATTGATCTTATTAATAAAATTGTCAATGGGAATAGATGGGTAAATTATTATCAATTGCAGAGACAGCTTTTGTAACACAGACACACAACCTAGACTGTGCTTTCAGGGCTGAAAGCAGCATCTCATTTTTCATAGGCTATAGAGCAGCCAGCCAGTGATAGCTCCCTTCGATTGCAATTCTGCATATTCAAATGAAGACTGTAGAAATTAAACATAGTAACTGTGTTTATCTATAGAGATCCCTGCACTGCTTAACCCCATAGTACTCGAGCATTTCAAAAGAGTTTAAAAAAAACAACTATCCCCAACATCTTGCTGAAGAAAAAGATTATTAACTTCCTTTAACAGAATTGGGCACAAACACACCAGGAGACTCAGTAATTCCACAGAAAACCCAGGGTCAGGATTCAGATCTCCTAAAATATAAGCTAGACTTTTAATATTTTGCTCCTTATTCCATCTAATGTCCTTCTTTGAAGGAAAGCATTGGGAAAAAACAAGGCTGTTCAGTGGAAAAGCTGTACAGCTTCATAGCCCTGTTCCAGGCCCCATGGTCATCCAAGCCTTCTTTAATATATTTCTTTATTGAAAACCAGCACCCGTATTCTGAGGAATTGAAGTCAACATTCTGTGTGACACTCTTTCTTCCGAAATAGTATTGCAGAAATTCGGTATTTATCAGAAGAGATTAATTGAATCCCAACAGTACTGTACATCAAATGAAGGAACAGGGCCCCTATTTATCTCTTAAAGTTCTGAAAATGAAAAACATCTAATCACTAGTTCCCTTTGATGAATGCCTCATTGTTCGCCTCTACGGAGAGGCATTTCATATGGCACTGGCAATACAGTGTTGCCGGAGAGGGGGGGGTTGTAAGATTGCTTTGAGAATTTAAGTATAATTACATTTATGTCCAACCAGAACGTATAAGTTTCCATGATCCAGAATTTTTTCTTTTTTTTTTTTTTTTTTCTTCCCTCCCACGAAAAAAAATTGTTCCTAAGGCGGAGCAAGCGGAAACTAATACAATTAAATACTTTGCTTTGCCTGCCAAGGACATTTGACTGCTACTGTGCTACATCAGGTATGTAATGAAAGGCAAATGACAACGAATCTTAATGTGGTGGGGAGCTTGGGTAACTGTAGTTTTATGTCAGGGATAGCTTGCTAGAGAAAAGCTGCATTGTATCTAGGATTAGCAGAACTGCAGGATTTCATTAATGACCGAACAGCTTTTTAGCAAAACAAAGATAGTTAGAGAGCAAAAAGAGAACATGACTAGAATGTGTACCACTAATTGGAAATGTATATTCTCTTCACTTTGCTAAGGAGGAGGCACCGGGGTGCTCTATATTGTCATCTGGAGAATGTCAATTTGTACAAAAGTTTTTCCCAGGTTGGGGTACCGGACTACGAGGCAGCAACAGTTGGAAATGACCGGGTTTAAAGTAGACACATTTAACAGGAAACATACTGGAGTCAGATGGGAAATGAGTTCCCATCCTGCCAGCATTGGAGATTGCAAATCTCCACCTCCTCACCCTCCTGAACCAAGAAGAAAGGGACAACCTCAGCAGGTTTCGCCCACAGATTGGATTTCTGCCTTTAAAAAACCATTCCTCTCTTTTCAAGCTATAAATTATATTTGCAAAATGGAGTGGCCTTTCAGACCAGAAAAGTAGACTTCCTCTTGGACAGCTACGCTTTTTTCAGACTCATCAGCAACACTTTCTCACAGGCAGCTTCACTTCCAGTAAGTCATAATTTTCATTTGCAAAACAAACTTCACTGGAAAACTACAACTCTTATTCTACGTGTATAGTACCTCGCAAAGTCTATTAAAACCAGCAGGAATTTCTGCACTGCTCATTCTGTACTGAGCTTTGTATTGGCCTACATTTCTCAGTCTTTAATTCAGCCACTGAACTCAGAGCAGAGCTTTTTTTTTTTTTTTTTTTTTTAAACCTAGTAACCTCTTCATATACTGATAATCTTGCCTATGCTGAGATCTCCAGTCCGCCTTTTGCAAAAGCTGCACAGGTGGCGGTCAAGAGCCTCTGATCCTCCTTAGAGAGTGCCATGTTTTGGTCTGCGTGCTCTGCCCTGGGTGTTTTCTCTGATGCTGTAGAAAGGAGAATTTGGTCTGCATTGTTTTCATCTCCTCTTGTTTTGGCAAATGAACTAGATCATCTGCAGATTATGTAAATTATTTTGCTTAATTTTTACTGGCAATGCCACAGTGTGCCCTTTTAACTCCTTGACAAATTGTTTCTGGAGTCCAGGATTCTTCTTACCCATGTCCTTCTTGTTACTTCTGTGCTCCAGAAACATGCTCTTTCTGCATGTTACGTCTTCAGCAAACGAGGGAAATGGCTTTACTCTTCGCTCCCTGGTCAGCTCTGAGATACGTGCAAGTCATAAGGTGCAATTGCAGCGGCACAGCCCTAAGTAAAGGCAGAGGTGCATCTGTCCTAACCAATGCTCTATTTATTTTTTTTTTTAATGAGCCATTCAGTAGCAGTTGTCACAACAGTATCTATAAGAGGCAAAGCCAACTTTAACCAAAGACAATTCCTCTGCCCTTGACAAATGTATGCTGTTTTGATTTGATATTTAAAAAGAAATATGAGAATTCCAGAAGGTGTAGAATGATCTAAAAAAGCTGATCTCAGGAAAGTAGAGAACTTAATGAAAACTGAACCCCAAGAGAAATCTGGAAGACAGTAACACGTTACAGTTGTTGTCTTTGTTTTTCATCATTTAGGAGCGGATTTGCAAGCCACAACATCTAGTAGTGAAACATGCTACTTCTAATGACCAGAGGAATTTTTTTTTTTTTAAAACTGGCTGTGGCCAAACTGATACCAGAGAGCTGTGTCAGATCAATGTTGTTGTTTTCAAATATTTATGCGTATTTAGTCTTACATGCTCTTTCTTATAGGCTGTACTGGATCACATGCCATGTTGTGTAGGTTGACCCTGGCTGAACACCAGGTGCCCACCAAAGCCGTTCTATCACTCCCCTCCTCAGCTGGAGAGGGGAGAGAAAATACAACAAAGGGCTCATGGGTCGAGGTAAGGACAGGAGAGATCACTCACTGATTACCATCATGGGCAAACCAGACTCAACTTGGGGAAAATGATCTCAATTTATTACCAGTCAACCAGAGTAGGATAATGAGAAATAAAACTGAATCTCAAAACACCTTCTCTCCACCTCTCAATTCTTCCCAGGCACAACTTCAGTCCCAAATTCTCTACCTACACCCACCAGTGATGCAGGGGGACAGGGAATGGGGTTTACGGTCAGTTCATCACATGTTGTTTCTGCTGCTCCATCCTCCTCAGGGGCAGGACTCATCACCCTCTTCCCCTGCTCCAGCGTGGGGTCCCTCCCACAGGAGACAGTCCTCCATGAACCTCTCCAACACGGGTCCTTCCCACGGGCTGCGGTTCTTCGCGAACTGTTCCAGTGTGGGTCCTTTCCACGGCGTGCAGTCCTTCAGGAGCACACTGCTCCAGCGTG
>JAVJGG010000082.1:197114-231148 GCA_035590195.1 Aviceda cuculoides
AACAAAACCCTCTTTTTTGCAAAACCTGAAATTATTGACGGGACAGATCCTCCTTGTACACTAAGCTCCTTTTGCAGGGCTTGGGGGTGTGAAATTTACACCCACTCAAATGCTTTTCTACATGGTCAAAGTGGTGTAAAATACCTCAAGTCAAATGACAATTAAGCTTATTACTTGAGACAGCTTTTTTTTTTTTTTAAACTGCTTGCCCTTGACCACTAGGCGTAAGGGAGGGGGGGAAGGGAGGGAGGGGAGAGAGACTCCTTAAGACAATTTTGAAACAGTCCAGTACTTTCCTGATCACTTTGCAAAGTTGAAATATGATTACAACCTTTTTGCATACAGAAAGAACCCATTTAAATGAAAAATTAGCTGCCTTAACAGGTCAAGCACATAGTTACATTAATGTTGTGTAGAACAATAAATCAACTTCGATCTCCAATTGAAAAAATGCTAATTTAGTTCAGTGATTCACTGATTGTACTTCCCGTGCGCCCCAGCGATAGAAATCTTTTCTTTTTATTTAATGCGAGACAGTGATTTGACGGCCCTCCTAATGGTGCTTGCAGACTATCAGCATTTCAGTGGAATTCTGATCATGGTTTTAATATTCCATGCAGCTTTGCCCCCTCTGATTTCATGCTGAAACATTAACAAGAGCTGACACTGGAGATTAGAAGCAGACAGCTGGAATGCCAGGTCTTTGTTGCAGCATGGACATGAGCCAACATCGTTCAACCGCAGCCAAGAGGGACCTGGGAAAGTCTTCTTAAGAAGGGGAGGTAGAAAGGGGGAGACAAGGTAGTTTACTGAAGGGCATATACAAGTAGATAATTGCAGAGTCCTTTCATCTCTTAAAGCCAAATTCTAATCAATCCTGGTTTATTAAAGGGAAAGAGGGTCATTAAAGGTAAATTTTGCACAGGGAAAAAAAAAAAAATCACCATTTAAACTCGGCAAGCATAAAAGTTTGCATAGAAAGCAACTGCATGTCCACAGCCACCTCTAATTTGTCTGCCTAACAATCGTGATTATTTGCAGTGCTTCTATTTGAAAATGCAGTGCCAGTCTCCTTTAAAAAAAAAGATTTAATCCACTTAGTTCCAGGTGAATAAATTGAGAAATAAAACTGGATTTATGTGCTGGTGCAGTGTGTGAACTGTAAATTCCCAGGCAAAAAGGAGGAGGTAGTATAACATAACATTCTTGTGTCTAATAAATTGTTTCCTGAGAACAGAAACCTAATAAAGATACATAATTTCATCCAAACCATGAAGCAGCTCTTATTCTTGACACATTCTTCAGAAACTTAGGGAGAAGACAAGTGATGCTCTACAGCAAAGTGGTCTGGGTTTCATGGGCTATTTTGCGTTGGTTTGGATGGGGCCTTTCTTTTAAATAAGAACTTCTGAAGTGTAAAAGTTGTGGAGGACAAACAGAGCAGATATTCAAACAAACCCTGGCTGCAATTAGTTGAAACTAATAAGCCAAGAAAGAAATTTCACATGAAGGCAGGACTGGAGGAGGCTTCTGAGGAAGAAGCTTATCACTGAAAATTATGTACCCAGAAAAGTGTGGTAGCCCAAGGAGCAGGGGTCCCTCTGGGTGGGCTTGAGCCAGTGGCTTATCCCACCTTGACCAAACATGTAACTTTGGGCAAGTCACTTAATTTCTGCATCTCCCCTCCAAGGTTTCTTCTCTCTTAAGCGTATGAACTTTCTCATTTTCTACAGCGAGCCTTGATGGCTTGGCTGCTCTCACCTTGAGCGCACAGTAATACCCATGATTTCCTCAAACAACGTTCTCTCTCTCTCACTACCAGTTATCAGTTGTCATGAAACCGAGTCAGGTTGCCTACCGTGCTCAGTGCTACCCAAATACAGAGGAACTTGCAGTCTAACCCGTAGGTACAGGTGCAGGAGTGGGAGATGAAGAGCCCTCTCCTAGTCCTGCAGCACCTCCAGGCACGGGCCCTCTTGACTCCAGTGACTTTGTGCTGAGGGAAAGGGGCTCACCAGCATGGGGCTCTTTAAAGACTAGAGTGGACTGGCGTGATTAATGTGATGACTGGCCTTCTATTTACTTATTTAATAAATCCCATGTGCCCCTCTCACCATCCATTCCTTGTTCCCTTCCCTTTCAATCTTAAAGAGACGCAGAATAATAAACAAAGAGCAAATATTTGCACTAATAATCAAAAGGTGATCTACAGGCTCAAAATATTAGTAAAGAGCGTGTGAATGGAAAGCATTCTGTTTAATATGTTTCCCTTATATATTTCTTTCCACCAAAGGCATAAAACTACTTCCTGAAAATGATTTATAATTACCTTCTGCCTCCTTTGATTTCTGTACAAGCCTGGAACAACTTTCCTAGCTCTGCAGAGTCAGCCTAGATTCACAAAACCCACTGTAAATTATTAATCTTCATAGCAGCACCTATCAGGTTGGTAATACGAACATAACTGGGTCTGCCAAACAGATGGGTAAACTAAGGCACAGGGAGGAGTAAGGGCAGCCTCACCAGCAAGGATGCAGCTCATGCGCCAGGGATCATCTAGTGAAGGTGAGGTGATGCAGAAGGTCCAGGATCAATCAGAGAAGACCACTCTTGACCTCAGAAGGTCAAGAACAGCAGGACACCTACCCACAACAAAGCTTAGGTAAATCTGGGGGGGCCTACATCTGAGCTTAAATAGAACTGTGGCAGGTAATGGGCAGCAGGTTGCATAGGTGGAGGCTACAGTTGAGGCTGGGCAAGGTCATTAACACCTGCTGGTGCTCCCAAGTCCTTGACCAATGGCGAGAGGCAGTTTATTGATCTACTAATGAGTTTCTTCCCCCGGTTGATCACCCTCATGTTAAAAAAAAAAAAAAAAAAGAAAGGGTGCACTTAATTTCAATTTTGAGTTTGCCTGGCTTGGTAACTGGCTTTTATGCTTATCTCTAGTAGATTAAATGGCCTTTTGGTATCTAGCATTTTCTTCTCATGAATGTACCAGTGGAGTGCCAACATGGACTAATCAAGTCAGCTCTCTCTTTTTCCTAAATAGACAGCTCTTTCAGTCTATCACTGAGAGACATTTCCTTTACCCCTCAAACTACTTCTGTAGCTCTTTATAAAAACAATGTTCATATCAGAATTATATAGAGCACTAAGTCCTGTAATAACTTTGTGTAAGGGTGGAAATACCCTTCTTCTTACTACACCCGTCCTTCACATCTGCCTTCTTAAAGGAATGCAGAACTAGAACTAGAAGTCTGTCAGCACAGACACATTAGTGATATTTCTATGCCAGCAAATGCCTATTTAATACCAACACAGATAGTTCCTACAGCTCGAGACCTTGCTGTCATATCTGAACTTTCTAGTCCAGTTCTGGCAAAGAAGCTCCATTTCTTGCTTTCCTGTAGGACCCTTCTATGTCTTTCTGTTTGATCTCACTCCCCCGGCATCGTCATTTCCACAGCCACACAATGCTCCTCATGGTGTCCAGGCCCCTGTTTTGGGATCTTCTGGGGAAATGTTTTGCTATGTAAATGCAGAACACTGTCATTGTCATAGTACCTCCTGTTCTATCTGCTTTCCTTCTGTTAATTGATTCGTTGTTGTCTAGACTCGAGCTCATTACAAGGCGTGCTAAGGCTCAGCATCATTTACTTTGTAGCTCAGTCAATCTCTGAACCAAATGGTAGGCTTCCAGATTGGGTAAGGAACGTGTTCTTGCAGATGTAAATGGCTTGAGAAGAGAAAATAAAAGCTGAACTAGGTAACAAACAGAAATGGAATGGCCATCATTGAATCCACGAATACCATTGACGTTTCTCAAATTTACATCATTATCTAAAGTTCACCAGAGACCTTCCATGCTTGTTGTCATTATCCCTCATTAGAAGTCACTCTAGAAACATTAACAAGCTTCTGAAATGCTTGGCTAATTGCTTTAATAAGGCAATATCAATACTAAGCCATAGTTCCCATGATTAGATATAAGGCGGGGGCCCTTCAGGCTATGTCTTCTTGGGTTTTACATGCTGTGTTGAGGGGCATAAGGGAGAAAAGAAAAAGACTTTACTTTCAGAGTAAAGCACTCACACTGGAACATAAAATGCTCTGATGCTGCAGATTGCAGCTATATTTTAAATAGCTAGGGCTACACCATTCAAGTCGATAGAGGATGTGAACACTTTCTGGAAGATGACTGCATGGTCCTTCATCTAGAAATGCTTTGGCACATGTAAGCAATCCAAATTTAGAATGGAAAGGCTGGTGAGCTTCCAAAGCAAGCCATTTCTCATACAATTTTACAAAATAGATAAAACACATACATATCTTTCTCTGGGCTTGATCCTCAGCCAGCACAAACTAGCGCAGCTCAGTTTTACTCCAGCAGAACATCCCTGATTCATACCAGGTAAGCATCTGGCCAAGAACCAGTCCAAGCACTAACTGTTTCTTTTAAAGATGGAGTGCGTTACTGGAGAACAAAGGTGGACCACATGTGCAAACACATACATGTCAACACAGGCACATCAAACTGCTGTCATCCCTGAGATCACTTAGCAGTCGTGCTCAGAGCCCACGAGTAAGCTAAAACGCAGAACTTGAAATGCATAGTTCCCCATAACCAGTGCTGGAAATAAGCAGATGGATGAGCCAGGGGAAGTTTCCTCCTGTATCCTGCTACTATCATGCTGGGTTGCATGTGGGAACATATTGTGCTTCCCATGAGCTGTCAGTCCAGCTCCTTTCACCTGTACTGAGTTCAGACATAAACATTTTATAACAAATATTTCTTTCTGTATGCTCCTCCTCCACTCCCCTCAGTATGTGTCCCTAATTTCCATTAATGCTCACAGGATGCTTCCAGGGGAGGGCACAGTCCTTCAGAATATTCTGTCACTATGAGAATGAACCACTTCTGTGCTACCTGTCACTTCTAAAATGGAAGGATGAAGCAGGTAACAGGAACCAGTGCACCAACATTATTTGTCTGCAAACTCCTCATCAGCTCTCATTGGCTGATTTGCATTCAATGCACAAACTTGGAATCATTTTAAATGGGGAAAAAAGGAAAAAATACACATACAACAAACATCAATACATATTTAACGAGGTTCGATAGCTAAATTTACTCAGATCAATCTCAGCAAAGAAAGGCTGACTGTTCAAACTTAGAGTAACTTGAGCAAGATTGCATGAGGATGCACAAATACAGTTTGTGTGGACTAGGAAAGGCTTGGGCCTCAGACTGCTACCAGCTCTGCCGTGAACTCCTGGAACTGTGAACAAAAGCAAAGAGTTCAAGTCTAAAATAATGGAAGGGTTTTCTTCTGTGGAACCACGACTAAGCTTAAAAGGCCTCACAAGTTGTTCTGCCAGCCTTAGTCCACTTGTCAACCTGACTCCCAGTCACCAGTTTTGGAAAGGATATCTGCATAAGCATACTTTGAAAAGTCAGTACTTATTTAGAAATATATAAAAACCAAGAAAAAAATCAAAAGAAAGCTAAGTCAATGAGACTTTTTTTCTTTTCCTTTAGTCATCTTTATGGGCTCAAATAAATCTCTAGCTTCTGATGATGATCTTCTAGAGTTGAATATTAATGTCTCTTTTTTACAGTCTTAGAAATGGAGGCACAGAACAGCAGAAATGAAGTGACTAGTCCAGTGCCTCATCATGAGTCAGAACACTAATAAACGTCTGACATATCAGCATCAGTCCCCTTCATCAACCACAGGGCATCACTGCCCACTAATAAAACCAGGCAGGGGAAATACCCTTTTTTCCTCTTGATATTCTTTACTTCTCATAACCCCACAAAATCCTTGTCTACCTTGTTTTCTTTCTAAGACACACCAGGGCTAGGGTTACCTTACATACAACTGCACCATTAGATCATTGATTTACCTGAAATTATTAAATTAAGCAATGCTACAATGCTACAGCAAGAAGCAGCATTTTGGAAAAGATAAAAAGTGATCGGTGGAGTTGATGCGTCTCTCCAGGAAGGCAAACACAGCTGTGGACTCAGGCAATGGGTCTCCACGGGGAGAGCAAGAGAAGAGCCACGGGCGTTTGGGGGCATGAGTGGGGGCATGTGTAGGGGCATAGACACACTCAGGACTCTTGCAGCAATGAGGCATCCCACCGGGGCTGCCCGACAAGCTGGTTTTGCAAAAAACATTCAGTCTGGCATCGCGGTCGCTTCTCACTAAGGACGGTACTTTCTGTGGTGACAATAACAGTGGAAGTGAACCGGCTGCACGTGAGAAAGGGGTGGGGAATGCACAAAGAACGCGCGTTCCTCTCGCTTCTGTATGCATCACGTTATTAACTTTAACAGCACAACCCTGTCTTTTGTGAGAGAAAGAAGAGCAGAATCAGGCCATTAGAGAGCAGAACAGATAGAACGACCCTCCTATTTAATGGCAGCAATGAGTCAGCTTCATTATGGGGACAATAACACCTTATTTCAGGAAATGAAGAGTTCCAAGAGCCGGATATTTACATTTACTGTTTTATATCCCCCTTCAGGGACTCGCGCTAAAATGAGATACTTCTCTGAGAAGTACCAAAGAAGATGAGATACCTCCAGGATAGACATTGGTACTTCTAGAAATTATTAAAAAAAGGTGACAAGCTGAACATCAGCTTTGCTTGGTAGCTCTCCCTACTGATCCTTCCCACAGGCATCGACAACCGTGCGTGCAGTCCTGCAGGACCAAGCTATCTCCAAGGTTCTAGCTGGCAGAAAGACCCTTCTCCACTCTCAGTAGGACAAAACCTTCAGCTTTTTCAGCAACAGTGACAACTTCTGCAATTAGTTCTGTGTTTTCTGAGACACAAGTCTGCAGTACATATAAAATGGAAACAATAGGGCCCTCCCAAAATAGACTGGATTTCATAACAAACTAAATACTGAGCTATTGTCAAAGAGTGCTATTGTATAGGGCCATGGCAGAACATTTGGCTCCAATACTCAGTAGTGAGAGCCATGTCTATTGCATTATAAAAAATGCTATGGCATCAGTTTTCATTTTGTGGTGGTGTTTACTCGGCAGATAATAGCAGATAATTCCTCCAGCCATTCTGACAGCTTCAGCTGACCAACATATCCAAGTTCAGGTTTCTATACTAATGAAGAGAGGGTTTGGGTTTTTTTCCTGTTTGTTTTTATTTGTCAAATCTCTGTTAGCAATTTCAGGGGGAAAAGAAGCCATAAATAAGATCACTGACTGAGTGGCATTTCTAATATTGATGAACTTTCCAAAAAATGGAAAATAAGTTGGCTTTTAAAAATTAAATAAAGAAGATAAAGTCTTCTTTTTCTGTTTTTGGCAGGGGATCCTCTATTAATAGCTTCATTTCAGCTTCTACAACTTACATTAGCATTCTTGAGATCCAGTGGTCATAAGCCAAATAGTTAGCAATTCCCTTCTGGACAACATATCTGCTTTGAATTCAGCCTGGCAGTAAGTATTTCAAAGGCACACTTGGAGAAAGTGCATCACTTTTAAGGGATGCCTGCTGAAATGAGATGAGCTCTGAGGTTAAGGTGTAGCTGAATGTGATTATACACCAAACTGATGGCTTCCACCAGCAAAAGACAGAAGCCTGGAACCGCACCCAAAGCCAGTTGAAGCCCATCAAAAGACTCACTGACCACTGATTTTAGTGACTTTGGGATTAACCCCTATGTTTGCAAATTACCAGAAGCAAAAGAACATAATTTGACCTCCCCAATAATCCTAAACCTTGCTTGCAACAATTTAATAACAACAAAAAATTTTCTGAGACGTTTTTGTTTCTGGTTCATCCCAGCCCAGGGTGCATGAAGTGAATTATTCTCTTGCTGAGCCTGTTTGTGCAGCTACAGTCTGGAACTGAAATAGTTACCAAACTATTTAAACTATTGTGTGTGGGGAGGATCAAACCAGCATTTTTGTTCATCAATTCAGATTAAAAATTTAATTTCATGGTACAATGAACCCATACAGAGTTATATCTATTAAGGTCACCTATTTCTTGTACTTCAGCTTACTTTAGATATTGATGACTGCAAAACTCTTTAGAAGATAAGAATCACAACTTCAGACTTCTCAGCTGTCACGGTTTTAACATTAGACACAATTTTCCTGACTCTCAAGTACCTCGGACTTTATGTTTGCGAGTGAGAGGAAAAAAATGAAACTCACTCTCTTTCTCTCTCAGTTGCTGACTGGAATTTTTAAATAACGGAGATCTGGCTTTAATTGAGGCTTTCATTGTTTGAAAAGGAGCTACAAGTATTTCTAAACTAAAATATTTGCATAGTTTCTTCCTCACTCTGCTAAATCCTGAGAGGTGCTGGACGTCTCACTGAACTGTCCCTTCTAGAGAACACAATTACTATCCTGTTGCTGTAATAGAAAAGATTTGAAGAAAGGTCTTCTGAATACATATTTAACATCTAAATGTTTTCCTTGCTGTCTTTGGGCCAAGTCCTTATTCGATTGTTACTCAAACAAAACTCCCATTCATGTCAAAGCAAGCCAGCATTTCATTAGCTCAGGAATTTAGCAAATTTGTGGTTAGTGCATCCAGAAATTGGTAGCATTTAATTGATCAAATAAAATAATTTTTAAAAGGGATTTTCACCACTGAAACAAAGATGTGTGGCTATTTGGAAACACTTCAGAATAAACTCACTGTTTTAGCCAATCTTTTTTCTTCTTCTTCTTCTTTTTTCTTTTTTTTTTTTCTTTTTTTAAATATCTGGCTCTTGAGTGCTTATTCTCGGGTACTGTCAAACACGTTGCCTGGGAGGAGTGGTGTTGTCCCAGTGATCTATGACTCAGGAGGTCATTTTTGACAGAGCCATCCCAGACTCGCAGAGGGCCTTGAAGAACAGGTCCCTGTAGTATCCCGATAGTGAAATGGAATCAAGCACGGGACAGTGTGGTTTTGGAAGCAGATATTACTATCATCTTTGCCCTGTGCCGTAAAGAGTACAAAGTATCCTACACTACCTGCCTGTGAATTTTTCTGTAACTCCTGATTTCATTTGCATCTAGTTTTGGGTATCCCAGAGCAGGAGCTCAGCCTGCTCGGGCACAATTTGCTCGACAAATCAATGCTGTCTTATTCTCCTCCTTGTTATCCTCTAGGTGGGAACAAGTACTTGGTTCAATTATTTTTTCCAATAGTTTTCCATGGGCTGGCACTGAAATGACTAGTCTGTGTTTCTCCGCTTCCTGGACTTCATACCTCCCCTTCACAACTTTTTTTGGAGCTAAGCATCACACGTGCCCTTTCATAGTTGTTTCTTCCCTCATCCTCCACATGCCCTCAGAGATAGCTGTTAACAGTACAGAGATTACACCAAGCAGTCTGTAAATAATAGAGGATAAAGTTCATCAGGCCAATCGCATTTCAGATGTCTAACCATCCAAAAACAAACAAAAAGAGGCACTATGTTCAGATTTTTCACCATCATGTAGTATCATCACTCTTCCTTCACTGCACAGGAGATCGACTTTTCCCTTGGTTCTTTTTCTTGTTTCTAATGAGTTTACAGTCAAACGTTGAGTTGTGTTTAACCGCAAACAGTTCCTTGAAATTAAGAAGAAATAAAAGGTTTACATGACTAGACAGTCAGAAGTACCTTAGTTGCTTAGCAGCAACTGCAGCAGAGAAAGCAAGAAAAGGACAGGACAGGACCAGTCCAGCCAGGGTTGCCTTCAGTTACCAGGGTCTGAAACACTGAAAAGTTTATCTTTGGGACGGTCGGCATCTCGCAACTGAGTTTGCCAGGTATCTGCAGTGGAAAAAGAAAGTGAGAATAACCTAATCCAGAGCCCACTTTGAATAATGACTCGAATCTGCAAACTGGCAGTAACAACCAGTATCATCGAAAAAAAAGCTCTTTTTGGTTTAGCTTGTTATTTGAGAAATAAATAAATAAATAGTTGACTACCGAGAAATGTTTAACTCCTACTGCAAGGCAAACAAAAGGTAGTGTTTTACGTGGACTTAGATGAAATTTAAAACATACCCTCTTTTTGAAACGGTGTGCTGGAATCGTATGTGTGTAAGTGTATGTATGCATGCACATATGTGTCTTGTATTGTTTAGTTATGGCAGGAGAGAAAATACGAAGCAGACCGCAGCAAGGTTTTGGAGCCGCTGGACCTGCATTTTCTCTTGTAAATCGGAAATGACTCCACTGAAATTACGTTCTCGGACCTAGCAGCGTTAATCTCCATCTCTAATTGCTGTCATTCCACCCTGCCTGTGATTCAGCGCTCCACAGCAGGGTAAATCTTTGACTCGGCGTACCTACACACTCCCCTCCCTGTACACATGCCAGGGACCCGTCCTGTGACCAGATATACCAGGAAACTTGATTCGGCAGTTGATTCAGTGCAGAACCATATGCTCGGTTCATATCTAATCTGTGACAGCATATGTGTCTTTATCCACTGGCCTCAGGAACTGGAGTGTGTTTGTGCCATGTGCAGCACTATTAGGTATTTTGTTCAAGAATGTCTCTGAAAGAGCCCTCTTGTCTACAAAGCGGGGAGATATTTTCACTGCTGAACTGAAGCAATCTCCATACTCCTCTTCCTGACCAAAGAGGAATCTACAAAGATAGCATTTTCAAGCAGCTGGAATGACTCATGGCAAGGGGATGGAGCCATGTTGTCTCGGCATGGGCAGCTATTAATGGTCCTCCCCTGTAGTTGGCCCTGGATTCAGTAACACGATTATCCACGCTACTATATATCAAGTTCATCGTGTGAATGGGTAACCCAAAGATGAGTTCATGCAGGGATGCCAAGGGGCATTAAAAAAAAGCCCCCAAAAGGTACAAACTGCCTGGGATTTGCAACAAGGATGAATTAATCTGCCTATGGGAGAAATGCTAATTTTCTTTTTAATTGTACCACAGCCAGGTAAACTGGGAAGAAGGACAACAACCAATAATGTGTTCAGGAAGGACATTAGACACAAGCAGGAGGGCTGCTTTTTAAGGAAGGTTGGAAACAAGAAAGTGTGGGGCTAATTCCCACGGGGAAAGTCCTCTTCATTCCTCAAGAGCAGGATTGGGAAGAGCCAGGAGAGCTGGCAGTGCCTTCATCTCCCTGCCATCTCTGCACAGGACTGGCACAGGCTGCCCGATGAAAATGTGGTACTTTGTGGTCTGTTAAGTGTTAATAGGTAGTGGCAGTAGGAGGGGAAAACAGGACAGACTGGAATCTAATATTCTCTGGTGGTTTCAAGCTGCTGGAATGGTCTTAAAGGATGGATCAGACAATAGAAAAGAAAACGTGGAACTATGACTGGTGTATGCTGGACCTGGCTTGACCCTCTGTACCCTAAACTCCAACTATCTCCAGAAAAGGTGAGGAAATAAAAATTGCTTTGACTGTCCACTGAGATGGGGCAAGCACAGCTGGGACTTGAGCTTCCTTGGTTCCTTCCCACCAGAGTGGCGAAGGAGCGACAGCGTACAGAGGTGAAATAAACAGTTCAGCAGATCTCTCCCATCTGTGATGAAGCACTTCCTTTAAATAACTTTTGTTTTCCTTTTCTGGATCAATACCAACTGTTTGGTGTCAGACCGTCCAGGAATGGGTACTGAATTTTTCTTTCAGCTGTCCACTCATTCAGAATGCTTTAACCCTAGTCTGGACAATGGCTTGGATTAAGAAAGCCTTGCTCAGTTGAGATCAATAACCTATATTCTCTGCTTTATTATGTGAAAGGAGTTCATTGTAACCTGAACATTCTCTTACCTGGCTGTTACACAAGCAGTTTGGTTCGTTGTAATTGCTTCCTGAGACTCGATTGTTTTCAAACAATCAAAACAGTCACAGAAAGTACACTCCCTATTCATTTTGGATTCTTTAAGGACTGTATTTTGACTTCGGTTATAGTTAAATGGCAGTAGAGGTTAAATTCAAATTGTTTGTTTAACTAGCTGCCATATTTATCATACGAAAAATTAGTGTGCCATACCTGTTCTGCTCAAATTCAGATTATTGCTCTGGAAGAGGAGAAAAAGTAATAATGGTCATGGGGTAGCATTCAAAAGAAGGTGGCAAGGCAAATCCTCCGTTTCAGGCAGCCAGGCTGTTCTTTAGACGCGAGCTCTGGCTCATAGCAAAAGTACAGGTATTGCAGATTTACAAACCAGGGCTTGGGGCATTCCTTTTCCAAGCACTGATGTGAAGCCAAGTTTTGTGGCTGTTCTCTCCCTGCTGCGTGAGCCAAGGTGGAGCTCCGCAGGTACACACACCCCTTTGGAGGAGGGAGGGACGCAGGAATCTCAGGAAACAGGTCTACCCTTACTGTTCCTGCAGATTCCCTGTCCAACCTTAGCATTAGAGCTCCACTTTTCAGTTTTCCTACCTCTAAAAGGGGTTGGGGGAGCAGAGGGTATTCCCTGTCTCCCAAAATGTGTCCTTTAACTACACTCATCCCTTGCCCCCTCGCTCATGAAACAATTCTGTGCTGGTACTTCCCACCATCTGGACGATGTTGCAGGATAAAATGTAGTAATGCAAGACAGCGGCAATCAAAGGCAGCAGAGAGCTCTGGAAACTTGCTTTGCAATTTGATCTGAGTGCTGTTTGCTGGAAGGACAGAGCAGTGCCCCTAAGATTTAAGGAGTACCTTGAAGAGTAAGAACCAATAAGTTTACTGCTATCCATCCCAATGTTATTAAATACAGGGGCTGTGTAACGTGACCAGCAATGACTAGGTTTTGCAGGGAAATCAGCCAGCCTGTACTATGCCTGTGCCTACTGTTCATCACCTGCATTGCTCTCAGCCCAATCTTTGTAGGACTGTGATGGATTTACAGCAGGGATTAATTTAGGTCCCATCTCACAAAGTTCTCACTCCCTAAAGCTGCTTCGTTTTCCTTTGAGTTTTGAGCTCATAAGCTGTTCTCCCTTGGGGTTCGGAATATAGTTAGGAAGAGCCAGTGGGGCTGAGAGAAACTATAGATTTAACCTGGATCTAATCACAGCAATCTGACATCTTGTCTTAGTAATAAATCTCTCCTGTACTGTCTCTGGAAGTCAAAGGAGACACAGGAGAAAGAAATTGTAGCAGAAAAGAAATGAAACAAAGCAAGACCAACCTCCCTTTCCTCAGTGTTCTCACATATGGACGTCACCACAGCCAGCTGAGATTGTAAAATATACACATATCTACCTACAGTCTTCTGTCATTACACAATGGAGGAAAAGACGGTACCAAACAGCAATTCATCCCACACTGCTCTTAAGCACTCCTATTAGGACCGAATAAATCATTCTCTGGAAGTGCTCATATCTCTCCACTGAGACAGACGGTTCAGCACTGAATGGGTAGTTAACTGAGACTAGGTCCAGAGTTGTTAGATAGACAGACCTCTCTGAGATTTATCCTCCTCTGCCTGACGCTATCAGGTTGTCCACTGGCACTACCGCCTGAAGCTTCACCCTCTTCAGGTAGACTATGCAGCTTTCCATCTGCTAAATGTGCGGTGGATATTTAGTTACACAGAAAGATGTGAACGGGCATCAATCTTCATGAAAGAGGTGGCAGGAGGTGACATCTGCCCTCCTACTGTGGGAGACTGTGATGGTATATCTGACTGTAGGGAGAGAGACAAAAGCATGAATATTTCAACCCTCGCTACCCACTGCAAGAAAAGGAAGATTAAGATGCATTCACATGGCAATTCAGTATGGGAAGTCATACATAGTGCTATAGCGATAGCAAAAGGAATAAAACCAATCATCTGTGGCTGGCTGGTGAACTCCCAAACAAATCCAGTCAGTCTTCATAAGAATTAGCCAAATGTAAGACTGCAGTATGGTTCCAGCCTGAAGTGATCATCTGGAAATGACCTGTTCCATCAATTGAGATGCAATTACTAAGCACACGGTAATTCCTACGAAGCAATGGCCACGTTTCATTATGGCACAGGATGGGTTAAGCACGAGTGCTGGACAATGACCGTGGAAATACCGAATATTTGGTTTTGTCATGAACTGTCCAGACCTGAAGCAAAACATTTTAAGATGCCAGTCAAAGGAGAGCTGATTTTTTTTTAGTGCTCAAGTGGGTAGTGAGCGCCTGCAACCTGCTTCAAAAACATAGCTGCTGAGGGCAGCTGATTAGGGAGAGGACGTCACAGCCTCGGGGCACAATTAACACCGACCCTTCCACCTGCTCTCCCGAGCCTACAGTAGGGATAATTAGTAAACCAGTACCTGAGCATCACAAGGTGCAGGCTGGCTTAGAAGCCAAAAAAGGATCAAACCGGCTAACCGAGGATCTGGCCTCAGACACCCTGCAGGCTGAGAAAAAAGGGCCAGATTCAAACCAGAGACGGCATTCAGTACCTAAACTAGGACATATAGAGGTTCTGCTTTAATATATGCTATTCCAGAGGCTAGGGACCTCCTCCAACTCGCAGGACATCCAGGTTCAGTCCCGTCCCTTGCATCAGTGTTTCCCGAGAAATGTTTCATCACCTGTGATTTCAGGGAGAGAAATGCTGTAGAGGTCCCTGAAATCTGAAGGAAAACCAAAGGGCACAGGGGCTGGCTTGCATCCAGGTACATACATAGTCCTAGTTTTCCCCTTCCTTCATGCAGGAACGGGGAAGAGATTTGCATTTCTTGCTACTGCTTGAGCAGGCCAGGACACCGACGCCTGACCTTGCGCAGCTCTTAGAAAGGAGCTGGGCACAGAACATCTGAAGGACTAACTCATAAAGCAAACCGGAGCAATCAATACGGGGAAATGCTGAAGACCTGAGCAAGGCAAGTGCTGTTGACAGGACCAGGCGGGAGGGATTATTTCTTAGGTGATAAAAAGAAATGCTACTGCCAGGCACCTTCCCGTAGCAGAAATGGGACAGAGACAACCGATATCATGGCAAACAAGTCCTGAATGAATCAGCGTCCACCACCGAACGTTGTTCTCACGTTTTATACCCTGCTCAGCCAGGTGTTTGAGGTGAACAGTCTGCAGGGGTTTTAGCTCAACAAACTTGCCTGTGACTAAAAATCATCCATGTGACTCTATCCTCACAAGGAGTGACAAGAGGAATATACCCTCCTTCTTTGCTGAACAAGGTTCAGTTTCTCTTAGACAACAAAATAACAAAGGTCAGAATTTTTATCAGCCTACTCTCAACCTGCCTTAAAGTGGCTAATGAAAGATCCCTAGAGCTTCACCTTGACCTTGGATTGTCCTGCATATTCTTTAATTGTAGGTAATTATTTTCTACCCTTTGGGTTACGCTGAATCTTGTGAAGGAAACCTCTAAGAAAGGAGAGGACTGATTTCTAGCTTGATTAATGAAGATAACCAAACTGACTTGTAATAACACGGAACTTCCTCCTACATATTATTTAGATTTTATTCTTCAGTTATGTCCCTCTGTTGCTTTTAGGCATGTGAATTTGAACTAGTATATCTACCTAAGTCCTGTGATAAATTCAGGTATCTTGACTTCAGTATAGTGATACTGTACCTTAGTATCTCCTTGCAGCTAAGTAATTTGTACTGTTCTGAAGGAGGGGTAATAATAAGAAATATTAGCTATTTGGCCATGAAATTTTCAGAAGAAAAGCGGTAATTTGTCATGGTATCACATCTTCAGTCCTGTAGTTCAGAGAACAGAACAAAACACTGCTTTTAGAAATCTCTCCCGTTTTCCCTTCTTATCTCTTGGTGGTACTATTTCACTGGTGGGAAAAGGGAGAACGACTCACAGTACTCTATCTGCAATTTTTAACAAGATTCCTCTTGAAATATCCTTTTTAATACCCTTTTTTCATATTTTTTTTAAAAAGGAAAGGAGTAAAAATCTGAGCAGACATAAGATGTTTGAAATAATTTTTTGAAAGAAAAAAAAATGCTAAAAGGTTTCTAGTATTTTCCCCTGAACCTTGTCACTTCTGTCCTGCAGACAGCCAGGCAGGAAATGGATTTTGTCTGCAGTATATGAAAAATTGTAAAGACTATATGCATTTTTAAAATAACAAATAACAAGTCCGTGGGTTTCTTTGGGCAGGGAGGGAATAGGAGAAAGAATACAACTTTCTTTGAAGGTTAGAAAACACATATCTAGTCCTGAAGTTCTGCTTGTGCGTTACCTATCTGTGCATCCATCTGTTATGTATACTGGATTATCCTGACCTTTTCGGCGTTCTGTATGCTGATTATCTAGCAGCTCCATTCCTCCAATGATTACAGCCTCCTCAACTTGTGGGAAAGGGCTGAGATAGTCAGTCAGTCAAACTGCAGAATAATGAAAAGGTCAGACCAGTATAGCATACAACCGTACTTCAGAGGCTACATCAGGCATTAGATTTTGGTACCTCATCTTCATAAGAGAAACTGTAATGAGGTCAGAAATCAGCACAGCGGTTGCCAGACTGAGGGAAGGACCGGCATAGGAAACCAAAAATCCAAGATGTGCTACAGTCCTGAAATCTTTTGGAGCTTTGATCACGAGGGCAGAGAATCTAGTTCATACCCCTGCTTCGTGCTGAAGATGTGATTCTGATGTACTAAAATGAGACGCAAAACCAAAAATTCTACTAGGTGTGTTAGAAAATATAAATTTTCCTCTGTCAGGAAAAGGAAGAAAAACAGAGCTCAGGGCAGGCTCAACTAACTACAGCAAGGTTCAGGGTGGCTTGTCCCAACAGGATAGGTGTTTTCCCACAGATAACAAAAATATTACTGTAATAGAAACACAAGTTGCTCCACAGTTGGGAAATAAGAAAACATTCATGCCCCTCTGCAAGTTGTGTTCAGCATAGTGGGATATGGCTATTCACTTTAATTACGAGCTGCAGCGTGGGATCCGCAGAACCCTACACCAGGCACAACAAGGAAGCAGTATCACTAAAGAGTTTGTAACTTAAACGTGCACTCCTTCCGAGGCATACCGGGAAATACCCACCAACGTGGCCACTGCTCACCAGCCATTCACCACGTTTAAGTCCGACGCATCAGCTACGTCTTCTGGCTGAAAAGATTCATGGAGGAACTTGACAACAGCAAGCCCTTGGGCTGAAAAACGCTGGTGTCACTTGAACACGTGTCTATAATGTGGCTGTATCCCACATTACACCCCTGCTTTTCTCACCCTTTGCCTCATTACAGCTGCCCTGTTCCCCATCATCGCTTCCTCGTCTCCATCCTCTCGCTCTTTGTCCGCAAAGCATCACACTTCTGTGTCCCGTTTCCCTCCTCCTCATCTATCTGGCGATGGCATAGGCAGGTCTGGGAAACCATCCCGTTTGTTGTTTCCTCCCTTCAGCACTTGTGTCCCAGAGCAGAAGTGCTGTAAATGTCTGAGGGAACGCTCCTGATCTGCTTCAGTGCAAGTTCAGCCAGGACAGCAGAAAAACAGCACTTTAAAAAAAACAGTCATCAGCCATTGGGAGGTAATAAACAGCTTGAGAAGCTGGTATGTTAAATACTGAACCTGCCTCCACAACTGCACATCCATCCACGGATTCACATCCTCAGAGAAGGAACTGTCTATTACTTTGTGCACTACAAGGGCTCTGAACTTGCCTTAATCCTAGATGCTGATCCTAAACATCATGTAATAACGTACACTAACAAAACGCAACGGGCCTTTCCCATGTCAAAGAAAAATGAATTAAAAGAAAAGAAAAAGAAGTGAAAAGTATAAAGGGGATTTCATGGGATTTGAGTGCCAAACTCCAACAGGCTCTTCTGAAAATCCCAGCTTAAAGCAATAGACTCGTATTCTTGCATTTCTTTCTCCTGATGTCAGTAATAATGGCTGCTGAATTAGTTTGAAGATCTCACATATTGCTCCAGGTTTTGTTTGTTCATTTATTTTCTGCATTTTATGCTCAAAAAGTTAATAAAGGGAAAAAATCCCCTGCAAAAGAAAGAAGAGAGAAGATAAAATCAGAAAGAAAAGACTGAATTTTCATCCCATTTAAATCCACAGCTGATAATTGAAGAGGAAAGCTGTTTTAAATGAAGGATATATTTGAAAGATTTTGTTTCTGTGTTCCCAATTATGTACAGTACAGGTTCAAGCGCAGGGCTCTGGCAAAGTCCATGCTTAGAATTCAGCACAGACGTAAAGTCCATTGACTCCAAAGAGACTTTTCTATTTGCTAAAATTTAAGCCTGAGCCGTGCTCAGCGGAGTTGAAAGTAGGTGTGAAGCTAAGCATCTGCTTAGCTTTTGCCTGGTCAGTGCATTTATTGCCCAACCCAGCACAGGAGAACATTGGGGGAAGACAGTCAACATGCTAAGAGAGCAGATTTTTCCCCACAAAAAGTTCTAGAGACCTCCTTAAATTTTGGAGTCAAATTATCACTCGGTCCATCTAAGAAAGGACTATGAGCTGTACTCTGAATTTAATCTGAATGAGACATCCAGGAACTGAAAACTCCCTGCTTTGTCTGGAGAACCTGATTCATCATGAGGTGTCCATCCCACCCGTTGCCCATCATTGCAGCATCTGGGCTGCTGGCACATTTATTTTTCATTTCTGGATTGTGAGCAGGATGAAGACAAAATGTGCCATAAAACCACACGAGAGGTTTTGAGTTTGGTATGTCAGGGTTGATGTGAAGGAAGAGTTTCCAGAAAACCAGCAAGGAATTTCCCTGCGGGATTTTTTTAGTCCACTTTTAAAGGCTCAAGACCTCGGGAGGAAGTACATGGTCGGGCAGTTAAACCACAAAACTGGCCATCATCTTGGCCCTAACCTTGCCCTTCCTGAATTCCTCTCTGTGGCCTTGAGCAAATTGCCTCCAGTCAAACCTTTCAAGCTTGGGGGCCTCCATTTGGCCCCCAAATCCCTATTAACCGAGGAGCTGACTCTCCAAGTGCCAGCGCAGCATTGGCAATGTCCAGGCACTCACTCACCTGCGGCTTTTGAGGGATACGCAGGCCCTTCGTACTGTGCAATACCACCAATGCTCAAAAATGCAGACAGTGGTCCGAATAATATAAAAACCAAGTGTGTTATTAGTGCTGTCAATTTAGCCAAGAATGTTATGGCATGTGTGTCACTAAGAGAGACAGAAGCTATTATTGAAATGAGATTAGAATCGTTTTGAAACATCAACAGTGGCATTATAGTTGGTAACATTTCCATCTAAAATAGATGACATTGATGCTATACAATCAACAATGCCACTGGGAATACGATATAGAACAGAAGACTAGATTGTTTTACTCTATATTGATTTTCCCTTAGTAGTTTTTGATTAACTGTCAAATCAATTAGCTTTCCCCACCCAAACATCATATCATATCATATTATATCATATCATATCATATCATGTTGCTATATTTTTTGGCGTCCCCCTCACAAAATCCCTGTTCAATAGCAAACAAACAAGGGAAGCCTGGACTCAAAAGTGCTCCGAAATAGGGGTTTTACAGGCGGAGATAAGTCCCCACAGATAGCCTGCTTCTCCTCATAATGCTGGAGTCCAGCCATGTTTTTATTGAATCAGGTTCTGAAGCTGTCTAAGGCACTAAGAGATCTGATTATAGCCTTGCCATAATGTCCTTTTAAAATAAAATGCGTGGCATTTTCACAGTGACATAATGTTCTTTTGGCTCAGAAGAGACAGTGTGTCTAGAAGTTTTCGACCGGCTTGGCCTTCCCATATTGCAAAGGGAACACATCCATCCATCCATCCATCTATCCATCAAAATTTCACAGTCCCTATACAGCCAAACACCTTGCTAGTTTTATTATCTTTATCCCACAACAGCCCTACAGAAGCTGTAGGAAAATGCTATTATTACAGATGGGGCATTAAGGAGAATCAACGAGAGACCAGGGAACTTGCCCAAAGATATAGGCAGTCCCAAAACCTGTCTGCCTTACTGTGGCCTTCCCAACTAAAAGGCCCCCCTTTTTCCTAACCGTTCCAGTCCAGGTGAAGGGACACATGCAGCATGGAAAAGAGGGTTTCAGTCTGCAAAACAGAAGTTGAGAACTTACTCAGCTCCTGCTAATTGCTTCGCACCTATGTAGTAGTGACTGCTAGTACTGAATCAGAAAGGTCAGATCCAGACTGAGTCTAGATCTGAACTTTTCAGAAGTTCAGAAACTTGCTGGACCTTGTCTTTGGTTGCACTTTTTATTCATTAATCACCATCTCTCTTCTACACCTTCTCTTTGCTTTTCTGATTCAAATTGTGTTCACTGCAGGCATTAAAAATCTCCTGGGGATGCTGTACTATCTACTATATCTACCAGGACTGATAAATTGGACCATATACATTGCTATTTGGATTGCACTAATACTTATAGGGCCCAGCTGGGTCCGGGCGCCTTTTATGTTAGTTTGTACAGACATGTAACAGAAGCCAGCTCCAGCTGGGAAGTTCTGGCAGCCTGAATGGGGACGGCAAGGCAAGGCAGGGAAAACTCAAAGTCACACAGCAGGTGAGTGTCTGGGACAGATCCTGGGTGTCTCGGTTCCCAGTCCTCTGCCCCATCCGTTCAACCCTGCTCTTCCTCGAGAGATCGTCGTGATGGATGCCTTGGGACAACGTACAATAAATGAACATCTCTAATAAAGACTTCCACTGCTCCACTAAAACCAGGATCGGCTGAACAGCTTTCCAGCACTTCATCTCCCTCCTGCCTTCTCCCCAGTGCTTCCCAGTCCCCTAATGAGGGAAAAGGATCTTTATCTAAGTCAAAGCTGCCCCAGTGTTAGGTGTAGGGAGCCGTAGTGAAACCAGCTGCTGCTACCACGCCGGCAGCCAAGACTCTCATTTGTTTTGGCTAGCGCTGAAGAATCAGCTTAGGCATCTTTGAGAACAAAATGGTGCGTGGAACCGGTCCAAGCTGCAAAAGATAAGAAGCAATAAGAGTCGCAACAGATTATTTGTCTGGTAAAACAGAAGGAGAATTCTATCGAAAAACTGAGACGATCCCGGTCCAGCGCTGCGAACATAAGTTCTGTTTGCGTAGCGCCAGATGATAGCCTCTCGGGCTGTACAACAGGTGCTAAGCTGCAGCTATTTCTGGCGAATAACAAATTGCTGCTGCCGAAAAGGAATGACAGAGGAAAGTGATTTCTGCACAACTGCTGTAAAGAGGAAGGCTCTTCAGCCACATAGCAACGCTCACAGCCGCCACAGCAAAGTCGGAGGGGCGGGATGTAAGTATTTGGCTAGAATAAACATAAGTAACAACTTCTTAAAATAACCAGTTGGCTCTCCTGTGATGTTGGAAAGGGAGATTTGGTTGAAGATTAGCCACAGCCTTCCCTAACTGATTTTCAGCAAGGCAGTTAACCTCTCTGAAACTGGACCGAGGATAAATCTTACCACCTCCTCACATATTTCAGATATATCGGGTAAATTTTCTCCATGTTCTTTACATAGAAGGGGAGGAGAGAGCAGAGTGTAAGTGAGAGGGTGTGTACCCAAAAGGGATCTAACCAAACAGATCCGAAAGAAAAGAAAAAAAAAAAGTAATCGGGAATTCATTAACCAAGTATAAGCTTAACAAGCAATGAGTAAAGACTGCATAAATTCTAGGATTAGGTTTTCACCTGACATACCCAGTCTTGCTGAAATAACCTTAAAGGACCTAAAGTAATTTTTATTACACGAGAGTCTAGCTCCCTTCCTTAGTCAAATGTAAACTTAACAGTACTTAGAAGTACTGTTTTCCTTTTTAAGAAACTCTTTTTTAAAATTGGGATTCATCACCGCTTTCATTACAAGTCAAGCAATAATCTTCTGAAGTTCCCTTTCAGATCTAGGTTAATTCAAACCCAGCCCTGAACTGGGAAATGAAACCCAGAGAGAAGGTTCTGAACATGCACTGAACAACACCCACCTTCAGCCTAAACAACTGAACTTTTACGTATCTTGTGCTAAAAAAAGGAGCATATGATAACAGTATCTGAAGGGATGTCACAACGAAACTCGGTGTGCACAGGCGTGGTTCTCACAGCTGAAGGTTTCTGAAAGGAAAGGGGTACCGGGCACAGTACGAGCGAAGCCAGATCCAAACCTCTGCAATGAAACCACACAGACAACTGGACTCATTTCACCCCCAAACTGGGTTTACAGTAAACGTTTCATTCCTGTGTGATTTCATATGTGTTCATTCCTGCGTTAGTCCAGAGAAAGGGTCTGCATGCCTGAAAATTTGTTCTTTTTTTTTTTTTTTTCCCAGCTCCATGAGATGATCCAATAAAAGAGACAGCTCCTCCCTGTGAACCATGACTCCTTTAGCAGTGTACAGCATTTTTCAAAATTCAGGATGTTAAAGTCTTTATGATAAACACATCTCTGCAGCCAAAGGGATTTTTAATCTCACTTGATTTACAAGCATTTCATTGCATTTGAGTATAACGCATTTTAATAGCATGGTGGAAATTTCAGCAGGGGCTAATTAGAGCAACCACGTTAGTTAGATTTCTGTGCATTTGGAAAGCAGGCTGCATCCTTTTAATAGGATAATCAAAATGGATCACCCCGACTTAGAGTTTCTCTGTAGATACCAGGAGTACTTCTGCATGTAGTCTAAATGGAGGTAACTCCATTGAAGTTAATGGGACAAAGATGATTTCTCCCTGTGAGTGTGCAGCCCATCCTTAGGGTGAGATCCTGTGGAGTGCTGGGCACCTTCCACCTGGAAGTAGTGGGAGGTCTGGGGAGCTCGAAACCTGGGAGGACTGAGCCCTGAAGATAAACCCCTCTGCTTTCACTGCTGTGTTATTAGTAGATGTTCAACTTGCCAGCAAGACCCACTGTTTGGGATTTTTAATACTCACAGTCATGGTCTTAAACTAAATTACAAACCATGTAGAGTCAACCAAATCTGACTTGCTTCAATACCATCAGGCTGGTTTGAATTTTTCTCGACTTGCAGTCACAGCCTACAACTAATTCGAAACACATTGTGAACATCAACAAACCCGTCCCTGGCTCTCCCTCTTGTCTTGTTTCTCAAGGTAAGTTCCTTTCTCCTAGACCTAGTCATCTTTGGTTTCTACTACAGCCAAAGGAGAGAAACAGCCATATTTAGGGTACAACTCGTCTGACCCATTTTGTACAAGCACTTCAGGATAACGCGAATCAGGTCCTGCAAGTAGCATTTATTTCCTCTGTGGAGCACCAGTGAGTCTAGACAATTAGATCAGATGCAAACATGCCCAGCAGAGTTTATTAGTTCAAGCTCTGCCCTGGGCTCTAACACTGGGTTACCTCCGAGCGACAGCAGCCTCATCAAGAGGGACCTGGGCTTTACGCTTCGTCCCAGGCTCAGCTGGGAACCCACCGCTCGGCTGCTCGGCACTACAGGAGAGCGCGCGGGTGTCGGAGCCACAGGCTACAGGACCTGCCACGTCCACTCGCCGCTGCAGGCATCCCCACAAGGAGAACGGAGGAGCAAACACAGAGGAAATCACACGTCAGTGCATTCTGATTGTAAGCCGCGACCAACACCGCGCTCTACCAACGAGGGATGATGTATGTGTCATATCCAATGTTAGGAGGATACTTCAAGCTCGTTAGTTGGCTGGGATTTTCCTGCGTGTGCACTCCTGCTCGAGGGATTGGACAAACACCATTCCTCCTGCCCTCTGCCAGCGTCCACGCAGTTGCCCTGACCTTCCTAAGCCTCGGCGGACTCGATTCGTTTCCCATTTGTGTTAAGTAAATTCTCTGACTTCCAACAGTTACTCGATTTCAGACAAAGAAGGAAAGGGAAAGTTACGCCCACTTTCTGCAGGAGCCCTTTTCCAGGGGTTCCCTACCTTACGTTGGCACTAGGAAATGTTCCACCTGGGCTCAAGCAAAAGCTGGGGAGCATCTCTGATCCCCTTTGAAATTTCCACAGGAGGATTTCATTTAATTTGCCAGGCTTCTTTGCCTTTCTCATGTAATAATAGCTGATACCGTTTAGTGCAAAGCACGACGACGGCCATTAAAAATGGTTATGAGTCTGGAACTGCCTTCTTAATAGGAAACACACACGCCACACTCTGGGAGTTGAATGTTTTTTAATAGACTTCAAGGTAAATGCCACTGTGACCCTTATTTTTAAGGAGGGAAGGAGGGAGAGGAATATGTTTCTCGGGCTGAGATTTTGCCCTTCGGCAGAGCCTTGGGCAAGAGGTGGAGCAGCTCCACCTCCCCTCCACTCCTCCCCGCGGGAGGGACCCTGCCTCCGAAACGCTCCCCGGAGGATCCGCTCCTCTGCAGCCACTCATTCCTGCTGGAGGGAAGGCGGATGCATTAGCGCCTCAGCATCCTTCCTCCCCGGCACGCGGCTGGCGCGGAGGAGCGGAGCCGTGGCTCGGCGCGCCGGCAGCCTTCTCCCCCCCTCTGCCCACCCCCTGCCTGCTCTCTCCCTCCCGCAGGCAGCACGAGCGGGGTGCCCTGCGAGGTAACCCTGACAAACCTCGGATAGGCGAGGAATTTGCACCGTCTTGAACGGCGGCATTAAGACTGAGCGCGGTCTTGCCTTAATGCTCTCTGCGACTGGCCAAATGGCCCTTCTAGAGCAAGAGATACTAAAAATTCCGGCCTTGGGGAAGAGGAAAACAGTATATACCAACCTGCAGCAGACTGAAATGTTTCGGTGTGACGTGGGACCACACATCTGACGTTTAGAAGTAACATCGGTACTTAACAGCTGTAAGGGTTTTCTTGATTTACCTTCACTTCTCCTCCCACACCTGAACACGGTGTTTAAAAGCAGAACCTGGGACCTCCTAAATGAAAATAGTAACAGCACTGTACCCACTGCAGAACAAGGACGCAGGGGAGCTGGGGCCTACTTGACCTGATGGAGAAACTCTGAATCCACAGCATGTCCACTGTGTTCAGTTCTTTACCTTGCCTAGTAAAAGATATCCCCCCTCCTTACAAGGGTATTTCACTAACAGGATATTTTATTTGCACTGGCAGAGAATGTCTAATGCCTATCTGATGTTTGCACTGGGGTTTGTTGTTGTTTTTGCTCCTTTCATCACCTTATAAAGGCCACACGATGATTGCGTGATGTTGAGACTTTTGACAGATGTAACATATGTGCAACAATATTTATCATTTATTTAGCATGCTGGGTATAGCGGCTGGCAAGACGCTGCCATGCCTGACTTAAAGGCTGCTGGCACTTCCATTAGATAAAATCCCATCATGCAGGGGGTTAAGAATTCAGGCATTTCAAATCGCATCAGGCTGAATCATGATTCAAATCAGAAAAGCCAGTTTTTGGTTCACTAAGACCTGACAAAGTGGGGATAGGGGGAGGGTCAGGAGGAGCAGGAATTGATGGCAGGTCACGAATATGTTCCTCTTTTTGAACGGATGACCAGGCTAACGCAGTATAGCTTATGTTTTTAAATAATTGGGGAAGAGGGGGGTTCTGCAACATTCAGATGTAGCTCTCAGATACACAGCATTTCACGGTGGGATTTTCAAAGGCATTCGTATCTCGGCCTAGCTGTCTTGCTGCTGCAGACAATTTCGGTGGAAGCAGACATAAGCCAGTAGTCATCCGCTTTGAAAATCCCACTGCAAACTGTCTGACAGTTGCATTTTAAGGACCACATGCCTGCCAGACACAGAAAGCCTCCTGCTACGTACCGAGGTCCTGCAGCTCTCAAGAACAGAGAGAAATGTCTGTGCTGACGGCAAGATGCAGCGAGACCGACGCAGCCGGAGCCCCAGGTCGAGCTCAGGAGCTCCGCATCCAAATCCTCTGTACTGCCTCAGCGTCTCTCAGGTGTGACGAACAAACGTACGAACGCTTCAGACCCATATTCGGTGCCGGAAAGGTTAACTCAGTGCAACCAACCTTCCTTAAGCCATCCTCGTGAGCAAGATACAGCTTATGCGTTTACTGACCATTTCAGTTATCTTTTCTTTGTTGTTGTTCTCAAGGAAAGAGAAGTTAAAAAAACCCCACGCCCGAGGACTGGCAGTTAACCCTGAACCTGGCTTGCCTGAAGAGCAATAAGGGTCCTTTAACTTCTGCCCAGTTGCAGCGCGCTCTGTTCTCATGCAGCAGCAACATACCACACGTTTCATAATTAGGGCGAGAGCGAGAGATAAGGCCATCGGTCTGTGCACATGAAAGGAATGTGCTGGGTGTGGGGAGACGGTGCTGAAAGGAAGAAGAGTTTTATACGGGCTGGAAAAGGCTCGGGAGAGCAGTGTCCTGGAAGGGGGAGCTGCCTGTGTCAGTGGGAGAGTGCACGCGTGTTAGGAAAACGTGCAGTTTCTCTCCAAGTCTTGCCTTACAAAGATTAAAGGGAGGCTGGTAAAACCACTTCGGTTCAGATTCCTCCTTATTACATATAAGTACATGTATTTATGAGGGAGGTTTGGCATTCAGGTAAAAGGAAAAAGTGCTTTGCAGCGCTTCTCACCCCAGGAGGGACGCGGCTACAGAGAACCTCTGATGATGGTCGTCACTGAGGTCCTGCAAACCCACCAGTTCGGGGCCAAGGGAAGGGGAGGTCTTTTCCCTGTGACTCTCTTGCACAAATCCACCTCAGGGTAATATTTACAAAGGCCCAGCCTACATTTTGGAGGGCTTTTGTGTTTGTTTGTTTTGAATAGCCTTGGTTTTGGCACCAGAGTCTAGGAAACCACACATTTTTACAAGCTTCCAAAGCGAAGAGAGACCTTAGCGCTGAGCACAAAAGCACACTACTGTGGCAGAGGTAGACGACATTATTATTTGCTGAATAAAACCAGCAAAAAGTCAGGAAATATGAAATTGCAGCGAGATACGGAACCTGCAAATTCTGATACTTATTCTGGTCTCTGCTACCAACGAATTACATGACCTTTGGCAAGTCACTTGATTTCATTGTGCCGGTCTTGCTCCTCAGACCTTGGGTTCGTTTCCTCCAATTAAAACTCTGGGCTCTGAGCCCACAGCACTGGGCCCACTGCACTTCTGACCCTTCTGGGGACTTACAGCTGCTTCTGAAAACACCCATAAATGCCCGTCCTCGATATTTCACTTTCAGCCCATAACGCTCACTGACCAAATAGGAGACCGAGCTACCTCAGAACACTGGAGCCTGCTATTAATCATGTTAAAATTCCTAGGTATTAGCAGATACATATTAACTATCAGCCCCAACCCCTTCCCATCTGATTTTTTTGCCTTGTTTCTAACATTAAAATTCAGGTCTTACAGAAATGGTGTCTTTTGCCGTGCTGCTGTGTGAGAAGGCTGGCCCCGAGCGCCAGGTGCGTGAGCAGCGAGTAGCTCCTTTGTCTCCGATAAAAGAAACTATCCTGATTTACACCACTGCAGCATCCAAGGCTTTGTTCAAAAGGGCCTCGCATAGATTTCTGTCAGTGATTACCCGGCAAGAAGTGACCTAAAAGTAGTCTGCCGTTTTTTTATTTTTAATATATATTTAAATGCTGTGTTTCTACCTGACAGCCATTCTTCTGGGTGTTTTCTCCTCTGGGCAATGCAATAGTGGAAGCAATACTTAAGCAGCAGGCTGACTACAAAGACGCTCGTACCAAAGCCTGGCATTTTACTAACAAAAGCAGCACATGAACCCCCTATATAAATGGTGTGGAGCATTTTCCTAAAATCAATCAGGCTCTATTATTCAGTTTAAGCCCAATCTCATTGTCTACTTCTTCCTCCGGAGGCCGATTTCTGCCAGGTAGAAAATTAAGTTTCCTTTACTTTTCTTCCCTACACAATTTTTCAGTGTTTCGGCACTGTTGTTCGGTGTGGGAAACCGACTTCCTGTCTCAATAAACAAGTGCACACAAGGCTTTTCTGGACACATAATGGGGTCCCTTTTTTTTTTTTTATTTTATACAAAAATCATTCCACACTTAACACATCAATGAAGCCACTTAAGCTCTACTGCATCTGAATTAAAGGGGGAATTGTGTGATCAAAGAGTGTGAAGGAACCACACATGGAGTTCTTCAGACACTTTACTTTTGTTACATTTGATACATAACAAACCCAATAAATATGCTTATCCCAGTAGCCCGTTTCATTATCTCATATCCTTATGTTTAAGAGCATTTCCTTTAAGAGCTTTTCTTCTTCCTTTGTTTTACAGCATCATAGTTTTGAGGCAGTTTATTTTAAATTAAGATGCTAAAAAGACAGAGAAAAGCATTTTTTTTCCCCCCCTGTGTATGCTCAAATAAGACCAAAAATCCCTCTACTCTGAGTTTTTCCACTGTGCTTCAACTGAGCAGGATATATCTATTCCATGGCAGAATACAGATCCATGTGCAGTAATCTCAGAATGCCATTATTAGAGACAAGACTTGCACAGGACACAGAGAAGGAGAGGAATGTTTCCTAAAATTCTTTGTAATAATTCTCTGCATATTTAGCACTCTTCCTTACCCTATAGATCAAATTGCCTGGAAAAATAAAGATTTCATGTGTCTTCCCTGATGCTTTCAGTCCTGGGAATAATTGCAGCTAACAGTATTTCTCCAGCATTACATCAAAATAATCAAGATTAGAGTCTGCCCTTTTTTTTCCTGTTGTTTCACTTGGAAGTGACCAGTTTCTCCAGCCAACAAAGAAGCTGCAAGGTCTGATTTTTGGAAGTGCTTATCATTCGTAGCCAACAGCGATGTCTGGCTGGTCAAAGGGTCTGCTGTCACAATAGTTCTGGCTGAGACAAAACGGGACCTTGTTCAGTCCCTATAGCGAGCAGGAGGTTTCGGATGGTAGGATTTACACCCATGCAGAATAGATGGCCAAATCCACTGCTCCTCTGAGGAACCCGCATTTACACAAGGAATTTCGGTACGATTTCTGTTGGAAATTGTGCGTGCTCAGAACTAGACTTAATATGGTCTACCACGAGTAACCATCGTAAAGCGTCCACCAAACCTTCAAGATAACTTATTTGGAAGTAAATGACAGGTGCTTTTAGTGGAGTTGCTCATTAGAAGGCATTTTAAAATGTAATTTTTAAAATTGCCTTTGTATCTTTTTGGTTTTTTCCTGTCTTCCCCCCCCACTTTCCCCAAGGGGTCCTGACAGAAACGCTTGAGACAAGATCTTATATCCACCGAAATGCTGAAATCAGAACCCGCTTTGGTAAACCTGCTTTCTGCCACACAAGATTGGTTTCTTTCTTTTCTAAAACTGGATGAGAAATTACCCTGCCCTAAAATAATAGATTGAATTGAATACATCTAAATGCTTCTCACGGCCTCGTGTGCAGCAAAGGCAGTGGGGAAGAAGCACCTGAACTACCAGAAAAAAATGTATTTTCTGCTCTGTTTAATTCCCATCATTAAATATCATGCTTTTGTAATGAGCACGGCCTGGTTATAGCTCCCTTTGTTTCGCCGAGCAGTGTTTATCTCTTGTCGCTTCCCAAATCATAACAACTAAACAAAACAACCCCTGCCAACAAGACAGGGTCTCAACTTCTAAGTAGGACACATCTTCATCTCTTCTCTCCAGCTGAGCTCCCACCGAAGTCGGTAGGGACCCAGCTAAGTACAGATGAGGTAAGACTTACAATATTTGACCCCGCGTCCCTCAACCACAATCTATAAATGCCTTTTACAGCTCAGAGACATATAACTCTCTGGCAACAGTTTTCCTGCCACCATGTTCTTACCACAAGTTAACAATGTTTTTACAGCGTCTGCCGTGAAACAGAGTTCCTGAAATCACGGAAACCCGTGACAATATCAGTTTTCATTAAAAGGGGGCTAGGAAAAGGAAGATGCCTTTAACACTTATGGTCGAGGAGGAAGATCTCGTAAAACATAACCCGAAGAGAACCAACAATTTCAAAAGCTCAAAGGCAATGAGAGTAAGTCCCACATATTACTTTCCTAATCTCATCAGTTTAAGACTCATGATGTTAGGCACCTGACACTTGAGTCTTGAATGCTTCAGTTAGCAATACTACACCAACACCTCATTGCTACAAAGTGTAAAATGAAAGCACTTGGCAAGGAAGAAAAGGAGGATCAAAACCAGCAGCCTGGCTGATACTAAAAAGTAATGCTAAAATATCAGCTGAAACAGCCATGCTTGCTTGTTTGTGGTGCATGGGGAAACATTTAATTTATAGTAGTGGTATCCACACACATTAAATTTTCAGCATTTTGCTTTCCTCGATTGCTTTTTGCTATGCAAATCCATATTGGTCATTAAATCAAAATTTAAGAAGTATTTAGCAGCCAGCAGCTGGGTGGCAAAAGCCTGCTCTAACTCCTTTAAGCTCTTGCATCCCATTTATCGGTGGTGTGAAATATCTATCCTATGCACATCCATGTTATCATGTCTAAAATGATCTAGCTCAAGCAAATAGGAAGAACAGAAGAACATTAAAGGCATTTTTATAATCTCAGTTTTTTCCACAATTGAAATCCTCATCCCATTTTGGACTTCTCTCTCATTTTCTAAACAGGAGCTTTTTAAAGGCGACCGTACTGGGTGTGGTAATCCAGCAGCATTAGTGGTTCTAATCACCTTTTGCTTCTGAGGAGATATGCATTGGGGGAAACTAATAGAGGAATAATCAGATACCAGCTTGTAAAAGAGCCTGATTACAGGAATTTGAGGGAAAAGGTGGAAAGGCTGTAAAACCTAGCTGAAGTCTTTGCCAAAACACTTAAATGATAATGAAACAAAGCAGCATTTAGTTTTTTACAGATTAAAATGAGAAAAGAGACCGCAAAGACCCACTGATGCCTCACTAAAACGGTGCAGATACTTGGTCTGGCAATACAGTACACCTAATGATTAAATCAATTCCCCACTCAGAAATTTTTAATCTTGATCTAAATTGTGAAGCAAATTTCAAAAAGAAAGAAGTGGGTATTTGCATGGGGCCATTTGGTTTGTCCTGCTATAAGAAATAAAGTTTCCCTAGTTGTATTAATTCAATTAAGCTTAAAAACTGCCCTGGGAGGAATACGAAAAAGTTAGAAAACCTGTCTTATCCATATGCAAAGTAAGATATTTCTATGGATTTAACAAAAAACAAAAAAAAGGTACTGTCCAGTATGTGGAAAGAGATGATACTTCGCTGGTTTTGATGTGACACAGGAAAACTATTTAAAGATTTATTTCAGCTTTTAAAACTGTTTCTAACAGTATAAAGGTATCTGCAAAGCTTTGGAACTTCACATTTGCCATTCAGAGTTTACAACGGATCATTCACGTCCTTAAGTCCAAAATCCTTCATTATGAGCTGTAGCCATTGCTTCTTATGCAGGAAAAAGTACTACTATAATGAAGAATTACAGAAGAAGCACCTTCCACTAGCACTTTCTAACTTCAGACATTTCGTGGGTAGTTTTAGGCAGGGTCATTTGCCAATGCAGTACATGTTAGTCCTACAATGGCACCTGCAAGCAGAAAACAAATAACCCAGTTTTCATGCCTGATGGAAATTCGGTATCTCCTCAGCAGAAGGGGAATTCCAGCGGCTGCTTTAGCCTCTTTTGCTCTAATATAGGAGCTGCCAGGAAAACCTTCCGCACTAATGTCAGCCATCGTGACGGCACACAAAAAGTACAACTTCAAGCCAGAGAGGCCAACAGAAAGTCAGATGCAGAATTAATATATTGGTGTGAAGTGAGTAAAAACCAGCGTAGTCCTTAAGTCATGAACCATGTCCCTTTCCACTAATGGAAAACTATATTCTGTACTAGATGTAAATTCCTTATAGCTCTGTGGCATACCCATCTTATGGCAGTAGCTGAAAATCAGACCTAAAATCTGAGGTCATAATGTCAGAGACTAAAATGATAAAGCAGCACATCAGAGAGAAATACTGAAAATAGATAGAAAGTAATGTTTCTTGCTCGATGCAAATAATCCCAACAAGATCCTGGATTGCCCAACAAACTACACTGCTCAGATGGTACCACTGGGCTATTTTCATAGCATGCAACAGAAAAAGCCACTATCACCATACTGTCCTGAATGTACGCCCCTCAACTCTCCAACTACATCTTTCACTTGCTTTCACTCCATTTTAACTTTTTTTTTTTTTTTTTTTGAAGTGTTAAGTTTCAGTGCCTCCAGAGGAAGATCACAGCTGTCACCTCTGAAATAAGACATAGAAAAGCCGGCATCTGAATCCCTTCCTCAGATCTAGACCTTAACCTTCAGTGGAGCCACTGAAAACACCGATTCTACATGCAAAAATAGTACAGAAATGTATACACTTTAAATACATGTGGAGCAAGGAGACGAATAGCATCTTCCTCTAGCTGTTCCACAACTGCACCTCGCTTTCAGAAAAGCATTGGTCACTGCAAGGAAAGATTTGTAGCACAGGATATAACTCATCATGAGCAAAAGTGGGAATCTGAGCCATGACATTTTAATTTCAGACATATTCAAAGGTAGGAGAGTCACTCTGTTCCGACTGAACTTTAGATAAGCACGCACTGTGCCATGGTTCTGGTCTACTCACAACATTCCTCAAATTTTCACTGCAGTAGGAGGAAAGAGAGAAAGAGAGAGCAAAAAAGAAAGAAAGGGGAAGGGAGAGAGAAAGAGTTTGGTTTACAGGAGGTGTTTTATTGTGCCGATACCCAAAGGCTGGATTCAATAAAACCTCCATCTGGCTCTCACACAGAGCAACCTCCTCCAAGACCTCGCAGCAGCCCTCCTCACCTCCAGAGTCAATTTTGGGAGGCTCCTGAGCCTTTGCATGGGCTTCCCTCCTGCCACAGCAGGACAGGGCTTTTTACCGAGTCGGACCCATAGAAAGCATCTCTCTGACTTACGCTTATTTTGGAGATTGAGGGTGACTTCAAACCCGGAGGCTGTGCCAAGCGTGCTTTAAAAACTTGGCTTCGGAGCGTCAACGGCTCCCCATGTGCCAAAGTACAAATAAAGCTAAAGCAGTTGCCGAAACACCGCATGTAGAGTTTACTGAGCGAGGTTCCCCGGCTTCGCTTGTAGAGGGGGCCAGACAAGCTGTTTATGAGGGTCTCCCATGGCCTTACCTTCTACAGATACATTTCCATCCACCCAGCCGAAACTTCGCTCAGCAACTTCTTTTGTGGCTGAACCGGAACATAGGGTTAAAAATGCTCAGAAATACACAACGCTCTGTCCTGCTGCCCTTGTTTTCTGATCTATCACATACTCGGGTACCAGGACTATGAGCACAAAATAAGAGCCTGGAAAGACAGTGAGATAAATGACACACACATCAACAGACAGAACCAATTAATTAGATAGATCTGATTGATAGATCTTTAGTCCTTTCTCAAGTAAAACAAATATCAACTCCCAGGGACTTGGGTTTTTGCCTTGTATTGTAAGATTTGGTCAATAACTCTTGGTAAAAATAGTTGTTTTCTTTTTTAAATCAAGCAGTATTCTGATTTTTGAGTAAGTGAATTCCTTCTTTATTAATTCCCACATAGCCTTTTCTCCTCCTGAAAGTTCATTTTATAGCTGGCATTTTGGCTCCCATTTTGTTTCACAGCAAAGACACACAGACAGACAATAACAGAAAAACGTATTCCTTTCTTAACAGATAACACTCGTGTCTTGTTACAGAATTTTCAGGCTGTAAATCAACTTGAAAAGCTAATTTAAGGATATTCACTTGCACTACTCAGGACTGTATAAACATTCCAAATTCCAATTTTTCATAAAGACATATGCGAACATTTAAAAGGGATTTAAAGAGCCATTTTGCAGTTAAGAAGATCTAGATCTAGCATTTTATTTTTCTTCAACCAGATTATCATGTAATATTAATATACAGAAAAAATATTTCCAGTGCCCCTATGTATTTATGAGGTCCTAAGGGACAGCAGAATTCCTTTAGCCGAGAGGAAGGCTGGAAGAAACTGCAAGAATAAGACCGACTGTTGAAACATCAAATACACGACAGAATTCGTTCATACACTGCAATTTCTGCAAAAGTGCTGCGGTGTTGGTTTTCACTGTATCTGCTAGTTTAATTGTTTCTGCCTGTTCATTTCTTTGTCCGCTGAAACCACTAGCCTAAGGGAGATTTAAAAAT
>JAVJGG010000082.1:256696-288652 GCA_035590195.1 Aviceda cuculoides
CCCCCCCCCCCCCCTCCACACCCACCCCTCTGCTCAATGGCAGCACTGCTGCCTCTCACACCAGACTATATTTGCAATATGTGCTAATTTACCAGCTATATGCCCTTGGATTTTAAAATGAACTCATCAGTCAATGTTTCTAGTACCGATGCTCCCTCTCTCCCTCACACACACCCTCCACTGCAGACATGTTACTCATTCTCCAAGCATTTCCTCTCCGAATGTCCGTCAGACGCATATACACTTCATTGATCAAACCAAATCCCTTGATAACAATAAATAATAATACAGACAGTTAACATCAGCGGGGAGCGGCGGGACGGGGGGGGGGGGGAGACAAAGATGACGACTAAATCTGCATTGTGCTTTATGAGGCCGATCCCTGCCTTTTCCAGAGATGTGCGACACAATGCGGAGCGCAGGTATGGCCCCCCCCCCAGAAGGGAGAGCGCACACCTAGCCATGGGGGGCCTCACCCGAGCCCTCACGTTTGCCCGAGCAATGGGGCAGGGAGGGGGGGGCTCTTAGTGCCTAATACCTGAGTCCGCACAGGCTTCGGAAGGTGCTTGTGGGAACAGAAGGTGGTACCGGCGGTAAGGGAGGGGAAGCACCTAACGCAAAATACAGAAATAAAGAAAGAAGGCAGTTTCTTTGTTACGCTGCGCGCCGCACAGATGCTTAGGACTTAAAGGTATCCGGGTATCCAAAGACCCTGATGGGTGCGTAGTGGGATTTTCAGAAACACCTTCTTAGCTCCCCCTGAAATCTGTTTCCCTGGTGTTGAAGACAGAGAGCATCTAGGCAGGAAAGCGGGTTAGGAAGACGGTCTGGTAGATATCCCTCTGCTACACGTGCCGGGTGTTTCAAGGGCTTCGGCGGCTTTATTTCCTAGTTTTCGGGGGCTAAAATGGGGGAGGCAGGAGAAGCTGCCTCTTGGGATTTGGGGCTAGTTAGACATCTTGTGCGGGTCTGGCAAAGAGAAAGTGACTGCAGTGTAAGTGTTCGGGAAGTTGGGGAGGGTGGGGCTATCTAGAAATCTTTGACTCACTGGGGTAACTCCCTGAACACAGGAATTAAATTATTACTCAAAGCAAGCTACATTTTATGAGCAGCAGCCTTCGAATGAAATTCTGCAGGCATACAGAGTTTGAAACAACTGAAACAAACATATGGAAATAAATATACAATACATAATTAAATTACTGGGTGCAATGCAGAAGTCCCTGGGTGATAGAAAAAGTGGGATTATGCACTGAAGTCAGTCCAGCAATCCATGGATACAAATTTTCTTATTTATACGACATAATCCTGATTGACATCAGCCTAGATAGGGGAAGAATCAAACCCTGCGTACTGAAGGATCTAATCTTTGGGAAAAGTAGACTGGATTAGAGAGACTGTATCTGCCAACCATCCTTTCACTCCCCTTACAGATTCCCTCACCATCATAGCCGTGTGCAAGATTTTGCCATCACACAGAACAATTTACATCCATTGTCTTTTTCACGTTCCCTTATCTTCCTTCCAAAAAAATGTTGTGGTGGTTTTTTTTTTTAAAGTTTTTTGCAAACACATAATTTCTTTATACAATTTAACCAAGTCTTTGGAGGATACTTATTTCGAGCAGTTAACACCTGACCCCAATTTTTGTGGGTAATTAGTGAGCTAGATAACCACACAAAGTGGGTAATTATTTAGCACCCAAGGGTACTGTACAAGAGGGTAGAGGCTGGCAATGTTAACAAAAGCACATCTCTAATTATTGTATCTATACTGGCGATATTTTAAGAATAGTTACTCCATCTAATGATCCATGATAAATCAGTAAACTATTTTGCTTCCCGTAGCATATATGCATGGGCTAACCAAGAGCAGCATGTGAGGACAAAGCGAATTGAAGCCCCAGCTTTGGAATATGCACGGGCCCCAAGAGAAGCCAGAGGCATCCAGTTGGAGAAGGCAGTAAGACTGGAAGAGTCTGCTCTAGAACAGCAGCGGCAGAGCCTAACAGCCATCACTAATAGCTAACAGGTTGCTTGAGACGACTTGAAAAGCCATGTAGGAAGAAGCTTGTAGAGTGTGCCTCAGGGTCTGCTTCTTGCTTAGGTAACGTGGCCGGGCTGATGGATCTTTGTACACAACAATAACCCTAATCATGTTTTAACCGAGTTCAGTCTTGCTTATTGAAAACCGCTTTGAAAGCTGTACAAATGAGGCGTTTTGTGTCTGTGGAAGGTCAGGGCTGAAATGCGAGAGAGGAGCACTGGGGAAAAAAGAAATCGTATTTGATGAATTTCAATTACCTGCCATCTCCGATATTTATGTTGCAAACCCCACATTTCTCCCATGGAAAATACTACAACCTCAGTAAGCCCTTTTTCACAAATTTAAGAAGAAAGAAGAGATGGGAACTATTTTGAAATAGAAACTAAATAGGAAAGATTCAACTGCCAAAAAAATATTTTTGATCATCAGAACCACATGAAAAGAAGTGTTATGCCCGAAACAGATCCATAATCTTAAACACAGCGGTCACTATCCAATGACCACTACTTGCAGCATTACACACACACTTAAGGACATTACACACACGCTTAAGGACATCTTCAAACCAAGACATTACGCTCAGCGGAAAAGCACTTTCCTTTTTTAATTGCTTTTATGAATCATCACTAACATCCGGACACTTCATTTACCAGAGTCCAGTAATCTTGTTTTTCAAAGACTTAAATTCCAAAACTTACGGGCCTCCAGGCTGGCACAAAAAAATAGAGGCATCATTCTCTTTCGATCATAGCCATGTATTTAACTTAGCTTGTTGCTTTGGGATCATTCAAGCCAGGCATTACGGAAGAAAACACAAAGGGCAACATCACCCGGCATGGTGACCACCAGGAATTTGAAATTTAAACAGAGGAAGTTTGAGGGGTTTCCACAACTCCTCATATTTCTCTCTTGTTCTGCCTTTATTTCTTTTGAGTGAAATAAGCACAACTGAAAGAGGCCTGAAAATTGTTCTCATCTTTAAAAAGGGGCCAAGTCTCTGCAGTCCATTTAGTCCTAAGCATGCCTGTTCATATTACCAATGTGAACAGGTTAAGAAGGAAAAAAAAAACCCAGCCGAACCACCAGAACTGGGGATAAGTTCAGAGCAGCTGTGAGGTAGACACTTGTCCACTCTGAACTGCACCAGAAGACTGAAGCTCCTCTAGTGTGCTGCAGGCCACTTAACAACCCAGTAACTTATAATGTTTGGCTGCTACCATGCTGTGGTGGGTATAAATCAATTGGTATCCCCTTCGCTAATCCTCTTAGGGACCTGGTTTGCAGGAAAAGTTCTTGCAGAAATGGAGTGAGAGGAAGTTTGCAGAGAGAAGCTGGAAAACAGAAAGAATTAATTTAATCAGGGAGACAGGTTCAAAGGAAGAAGAGACCTTGGTAGGTGCACAGTTACAGCAGAAAGCAGAGTAAAGACAAACTATTACTGTTTTTTTCTGAGACCAATTGGAATTAGCAATTCAAAGGAGAAGACACATAGGAGAAGGGATGCTGAGCCAGAAAGGGTGCTTTAGGAACTTAGGCACTAACTATAAAACCTTAAGGCCTTTTTGAGAGAAGTTAATAACTTCACTCTATACAAACTATACAGAGATCATTCAGGAAGTATCTTTAAAATGTTATCTCTCAGCTCTATGGACAGCATATACGATAACAGATGAGAATAGTTTACAAATGAATAAAATGTCTTCAGTGGAGTAAAAAGTATTTACTAATCCAAAACAAGAATTCTAACGACGTGAGGAAAGGTACAAATTCATAGTGTGGGGCACATCCATGGAAAGCAAAGTTGGGCAAAGGTGTTGTGATTTGGGCGTTACCAGAACAGCGCTTTATCAAGTGAGGAGTTTGACAACCAAAAGCTTCTAATTTGAACCTCGCTGTTTCGTATACCATTGTCCAATTCCACATCAAGTCAATGATAAAATCACTTCACCACCTCCTACCTTGCTTCCCCGTAATACAGAATCAGCACGACAATGCTTACCATGTCCTTGGAGTGTTTGGAGGTCCTTGGAAGAAAGCTGCTGTGTCCAGATTACTTTTGTTGTCCTCATTTGATACCCTGTTAGTCAACAGAGAGGATGGAGGGTGGTTGAAGATCATGTAAATTCCCTTTCATCACCAGCAATTCCTTTTAACCTGACTCACCCACCAACTTTCACCTCCAAACCCAACAAGGCATACGTTAGCAAATTACCTCACCCAAGCACTATCCCGACAGCAACACAGCTTAAAAAGGGCTTGTTGAATTTTCTCTCCATCCCCCAATTCTGCTAACAGGTTTCTCAAAGGTCTTTGAGCTCCAACTACATCAATCCCTGGATAATGGAGAAACAACTAAAATAATAAGGTGAGAAAGCCGTAAAACAATTCAATGCCAAGGCAAGTAAAGCAAGCAAAAAGCAAAATGAGGCACTGCTGTTCCCCTCCCAGGGAACAGGGCTTGGTGGAAGGCCCTGGAATACCGCCCCGTTCGGTGCCCTTCCTGAAAACCAAGTGTGGGGAAGTGGGAAGAGTTCAACAAAAGGTCAGTGGATGTAACAGAGGGATTTGAAAGGAAAGGTTACCGAGATGAACTCATCCAGTATCAAAGAAAGAGTATGAGAAGTAGGAACATAGTACCTAGAGTTACACGTAGTTTGTCTACGGGGAGTTAACAACCCGCCCTTATCCCCGAGTTCTCCGACAAGTACTGGATTTAACCGAACTCTGAAACTCAAGGTGACACTCGAATTTATGCGGATGAAGTCACGCAAAAAAGTATTACATCTACTCTTGCGTGATTTGCCACATCACATAAAGCACCTGCAAACCCTCATATTTCACATGGTTTCAGGTCCACCAAAAGTTTCGAATAAGACTCCATTAACTTATAATGAAAGCTCCAAGAACCTCACTAAAACTTCAGATAAATCTAAGCTGTTTTGAGCTGGTGACATAATCTCTTAAGATCTGAGGTTTCATACTGAAAGTCTGACAAATTTTGAAATATTTCAGTTACTAAGTGATGGAGCTATATTAATATGTTAACCTACAAGGTTGCTACAAAAACTTTTTGTCTGGTCAACATTTAATGCTTTTTTAAAATTTACTTGAAATTTCAAGACATTCATTGCATGAAAAAGATGGTGTCCCTCAAGCAACACTTTTTTTTTTTTTTTTTTCCTGAAAAAGCCAGTAAAAATAATACATGTTGAGGCTGTTCAATTAGAATCTAAACTGCTGAACCTAGATTCAGCTTCAGAAATATGCATAAAATTTAGGGACATTTGGGGAGCCTGACCTGTCACAAAAAGTAGAAAATTAAATTAAAATTAGAAATGCATGCGACTAAGAGCAGAGCTAGAATGAATTATATTTCAATAGGAAAGAAGTGCTAGGGTCACTCTGTAAAAGAGAGATTGTAATGCAGAGATCGGAGGGCTCCTGCCTGAAGTCCACACATCTATTCCCATCCCCTCCATGAATTCACCAGGGAACCTCAGTCCTGCAGTCTATTTCCAGTTCTCCTCTACAAAAACCCAACACAAATAGGTAACGTAAGTGTTGCACATAAGAAAGGAGTTGTGACTCTGAGCCTTAGTTAATGTTTGCAAAAAGCCCTAAGAGATTACAAGGACCTGAAGAACCTCAAAGCACAGTCATCCTTAAATATCCCCGAGACCCCCTGTCAGACTCTTAGCCCTTTTCACCGGTGCTGACTTTTTTTTAAGGAGAGGGTGAAATTATTTAAAAAATAAAACAAAGAAAGAAATGTTTTTCAGGTTTTTTAGTACTCTAGCTACAGCCTGCATTTGACACAATTTAAAAAAAAAAAAATTAAACAACACAGGAGGGCATATTTCTCTCGAGAAAAAAATACTTGTCTCAGCCATCCCTTAAGAATTCAACCAAAAGGTAGGACACCAAAATACTTTCTACAGCTGGTTGGTGGGCCCGAGCCACCGACCCCTGCGCAGGGACAGGCAGAAGCTGGCGCAGGACCAGCGGGAGGAATCCCAAAGCAGTGGCGAGGATTCAAAAGACCTGTTCCTATTCCCAGTCCTGCCGCTTGACGTGCTAAGTGGCTGGGGTGAGCCTCTCCATCTCTTCGTGCTTCCTCTTCTTGCCTGCCTTATCTATGTAGACTGCAAGCTCCTGGGGACAGGGAGTCTCTTCTCGGGACGCCAAGCCATTTAGGTATTGCTGACAAAGAAAGAACAGACTGGGGCACTTTAACAGAGGGCAAGTCTGAACGCAAGTCTCGTTGCCCTCGCCTCTCGTGAAACCGGACACAGAGGTCTTAACGTACAGTAACTCGTTTGCCGTCGCTTCACTGGCTCGAGAGCGCATTAAAAAATCGGCAAGCCACGTATCGAGAGGCATGCGGCAGACGGAATGAATGTCGGAACGCGGGGAAGACGCGGCAACCTCCGAGGACTTACGTTTGGCCCATCCGACGCTGCTCCATCTCCGCATGCCAGGCGTAGCAGCGGGATGCAAGCCCAGCAGCCAGTCTCCCCGCTCCCGGTGCCGGTCCGTACTTCTGCATCACCTAGTGTTGCCGTGCAGGCTCTAGTACACCCTGAACTTAAATTCAGTTGGTTTTATAACGCAAAAAGACAGTGCAACAGTTTTATGAGATACAAAACAAAGAAAACAAACACGACAATCTGAATACCAGATTACTTAACTTATTATGATAATCAATGACAATAATTAGGATTTTAAAGTGTAATAATCATCTTTTCAAGTTGATTTTGTTTGTATAAAAGTAGTATTAGATTACAAATACTGTCAATTCTAACCTTGTACAGCCAATGAATGCGTATGTCAGCATGGAAGTAGTCCATATGAAACATTTCTTCATAGGAGATACACAGTATGCTCACTCACAATTCCATGCAATACAACTGTCTCTGAACAATTCACATGATCGGTTCCTCTGTCTTTAAAATACTCCTTATGAGGAACAAGGACCTCTATTTTACAGACAGTGAATAAAAACAAAAAAAAGTGACTCATGCAAGATCCCATAGGGAGCCTGCAGCAGAACTTCAGGGTCTGCATCAACGGCTTAATAAAAAAAAAAAAAAAAGAAAAAAATATTCCGCTGTAATGGTAGAGGCTGTGCACAGTCTTCGCCCGACTAATAATAAAACAAGACAGGCCCCATGAGCTGAATACGAACAAGAATCCCTCACAGTGGAGACAATTTTAAAATTACAAAGCTAATTCACCCGATGTCTTAGAGAAATCGGAACTCCTGTTTCCCAGGAACAACTCCTGCCAGTCATGACAGTAAATACCTATTCCTTGGGTGCCTGTGACCACAGAGAACCACGATTCTGACCCTGGTGCACAGAGGAACCTCTCCTAAACCAGCCTATACCTGGGGTGATTCAGCAGCAGCACTTAATTCTTACGATTTGACCCACACAGGTGGCCTCATGCTTCATGGTAGAACGGGCTGTCCACACGGAACCAGCTGCAGCAGCTGGTCCCAAGTCATTATTTGATCACTTTCTTGCTTAATTGCCATTTTTAATTACTTGCATGGTAACAACAAAAAGTCAATCCAGCAAAGAAAATCCATTCTTTGAACAACTTCTGCCTTTTTTCTTAGATGCAAACTATTGCTGTATAAGCCATTCCTGATTAATATGGGGCCCTCATGGGAAAGCCACTGCCCGTCCACTGATTTCATTTCCTATGTCTTCTCTTCTTCAACTGACAATTCAAGTCCTTAAAAAGTAAGGGCAAAAGATCCCTTATTTTATCGTTACAAGATGACAGTGTTTTTTCCCTTGCTATTTGCTTTCAGGAAGATATATTAGCACTACATTTGCTCCTCCATGCGGTGGGATTTCTTAAATAAAAACGTATGTTATATACGTACGGACTTGGAACCAGAGCTGCATTAGCCTATTAACTATCCACATTTGCTTCAGACTTGGCCAGCCACCTAGAAAACCTGCCAAGACCTTTCTGGCAGCCTTTTCCCAACAGTTCCAGGAAAACATGGAATATTCAAAGAATTTTAGGGCCTCCCGGCTTCGTTTGTCACTACTCTCCTTGCCCACTTAAAACTAAATCACAGGCAAATTGCTCTAATGCCCTATTAAAGATTTTAAAATGGCCTTCTCCACAGTAGGGTATCTGAGGACAAATCTGCGTTAACATATACTGCAAAGCCTGCGTTAATATGTAACGCGATGTGGCGTGAGGCAGACCGAGGGCTTCGCAACAAGTAAGGGAGCTGCTTTACAAACTTTGAACTTCCCAAGCGAATTCTGTCCTGTTTGGAGTTTTTACACCTCCCTCAGATACCCAGGCAAAGGAGAGATTCATTTTGTCCTCACTGTTGCTCTAGCAAAGCACTGTGGAGGTTTCAGGCCCGCGTCATACAAGAAGCAAGCAAAAACGTGAGCAGTTACACCCAAATTCACCACCTCCACGGGTGTCGAGGCACTGTCTGAGCAATGCTGTTAAAGACATGCTCGAGCCCCATTGCCTAGAGCTTGTCTGTAAGCTAATTTACGGACTTCGACATGACTAAATGACATGACTCTATAACCGAGATTCAGAGTAGGATTCATGGAAATGGCAACTGGAAGCATTTTCTTTGCAACCTAAACCAGGATCTAACTCCTTTTAAAGCTGTGGCAGGACACAGAGAAAAATCCTGCTGTCATTTGCATGAACTAAGTTATTACTAACCAAGAGCGAAAATTGGCCCATCTCACTCGCACAGCTTCCCTCGGTTTCAAAATGCAAGTGAAGCATGCTTTAAATAATTTGAAGAGGCTTTTTTGTTACACAGAAAAAGCCTCCCCATGATTTCAGATGTCAAGTAGCCTTTCTTAATTCCTAGTGCTAATTTATGGATTAAACGTTTAACCCTTGACTTTAATATGGATTGAGAGTTCCTTGTTACCGAGAGCTGACAGAACCACCCCACTGACACCCCCACACCCCTGTACTCACGGCTCCACTGGACCATTTCTAGGTGCCCCCCAGAACCTCTCGACTCAGTTTTGGTGCAGGACCGACTCTCTGCACACAGACTGTCCGTCAGGCTTTTACCTTGCATCCTATTAGCCTAAAAAGTTATCACACACTTCTCTTTGCTCCACATAACCTTTTCTGGGTCTTCAGCAAATTAATCACTGTCGGTTTGCAATTTGCGACTTCACAGGCACATCAAACATATATACAAATATATACCTAAAATGTTAGCGCCAAGACGGAACGTCTTATGAGGTCTCCACCTCTTCTAAATACACAGCAGTGAGCTGGTGTGCACACCTCCCGAGAGGCTGTACACACCTTGTAATGAGATTGTGGATATGTATTTTACAGTTAAAAATTGCCCCTCTATTGGAATATAAACACACACAAGAGAGCATCATAGAACCTCTCGCCCTAGCAATTCCACCAGCAGTGTATGGATATCCGCTTCTTTTATTGAAGAAGGAAGAGACTACTGTTCTTTAACTCTGATGCTAAGTCCTGAGTAGTCATTTTATGAAATGCAGTCACCAATGCAGGGCCCTTGTGGATTTATTACAGCACCATGGTTATAGAGTGCTCAAGAGCGACTTCTACCCTAGAACCCTACAAACAGATACGATTCAGCAGTCTAACTACATCATTACTAACATCACTAAGTAGCGAACACTGATTTTATTTTTTCCACTAAGACTTACAGTGTTTAACTTCTCATTCAATAACTATTCTCACATACAAACGAAGGGAAACACGTCACTGAAATATCTTAGGGCTCTTAAAAAACAAGTTCTCCTTTCACATTTCAAAAGCTATTGGAAGGGCAATTTAAAAAATCAACTCAAACCACAAGATCTGTAGCAGAGAACAATCATGTCTTGCCTTCTTCCCTGCCCGTATCCTTCCTCTTTTTCCTTCTCTTCCTCATTCTTTTTTTAAAATCCTGTCCTCCAAATCTAACAACCTCATTTATGAAAGGAAATGGAAAGCCAAGGGGAAGCTGTGGCATCTGACAGACTGCAAACACCACTATTGCAAACCACTCTCTGATGCTACAACTGCTATTTCTTGTCAGAAAAGACGAGAGGCCTCTTCAAACACAAGAAAAACAAACTTTAAAATAAACCCACATCAGTGGCATTAATCCAGGAATGGGTTTGACCTGCTATTTACAACAGTTCTTTAAATCTCACCTAAGCCAAGGAATACAAAGGCTCTGCCTACACTGTTCAGGGGACTCGCTGTACTGACCCCAAATCTAGCACCAACTCGAGCTGCTGCACCCATAAATCTCCAGCCAGCACCATTTGGAAGCACCACGCCTGAGCTCATCACGTCCAACAGCGGTCACTGATAACTTGAGCATATCTGTACGACACGCTCTTGGCACGGTGAAGACCAACTCTAACTTCATTACGAAAAGTGGGGGTGAAAGCGGAGCCAGGTGTAACCCTCCTCACTGTTCCTGAAACTTTTATTACTTCTGGTAATACCAGGGTTCCAAGAAACCTATTTAATGAGGAAGTAAAAGGTCACGACGTATGTTTAGATGCAGATCTGCAATCCAACTGACCCGGCTTTGGTACACGGCCCCTCCGATGATAAGCTGCCTGGCCTTGGATAAGTCATTCCCCTTCCTCTGCTTTCATTTCTGGACAGCGGTCATGCAATCCTTTCCCATTGCACATGGTGACTGGAAGGAACTGGAGGTGGTCCACGCCATTGGATAATTATTACTAATGCTGCTGTATTGCAGTTATTCAATATGCGAGCCCAAGTGAAGGCCAAACATCTATCAACCCTTCACATTTATTTGTCAGAGGCAAACTATGTGCTTAATCCTTTGCAGGAGACAGATATAGACTGGGTCAGAATCCAGACTTCTCTAACATACCTTCTCCAATAGTGACAAGTATTAGCAGCTTTGGACAACCAAGAGCGGTCCTTCCCACTGTTTTTTCCCTGGTCTTGAATTGCTGCACTTCATCCTAAACCTTGAAACATGAAGTCTAAACTCAGTTCTGAAGTTGTTATAATGAATTACCATAGTTCTATGTATGGTTATTAAAAACATAAGTACCTAATCTGTTCTAGACTTGCAAACTTCCCATTAACTTCTAAAAGCAATTAGGTTCATTTTTTAATTAAATACTGGTGGAAAAGAATTGCTTTTTAAAACATTGTCAATTTGTCACCATTTAATTTCACTGCATGTCTCCTTGTATTCACTTTGTGAAACCATAAGAATTTCTCAGTCTACCTCCTCATTCTTTCTTTTCTTTTCATTATAACATCAATTTATTTTTCCTTTCTAATAGGAATGGTTCCAGTATACCCATTTCAGGTATCCCCCTGCTTGGGACCATTTTTGCTGGCACCTTTTTGAGGCACTCTTCCTCCCCTCAGATTTGGGGGTACAGCTCCTATGCTGCATGCCTTACTGTCTTTGGTCCCAAAAATATAGGCAGTGCTCATACGAATTTCACATCAGTGTTGTGCAGGTGTTTATCCACTCCACATTTTTAATAGGATCAAGCCCTAAAATGCTCATAAAAGCTTCCATTCATAGCTTGAGCTTTATATCTGCATTGGATCTAGGAACAACAGGCAACAAGGTCTAGTTGCCTATAAAGAATTCAATGAGGAGTAAACAAAAGAAAACAAAAAACCTGTCTTTACTGACACTTTGCCTGACCGGTTATGGCTTTTTTGGACATTGACAGTTGCATGTTTTAAAAAATGGCCCATTCACAAAAATACTCTTTCACTACAATTGTTAGACATGACACTTACACGTCACTGTTAATTATAAATGACTGGATCCTGACATTTTCTTAATACATTATGAAAGCCATAATGAAACCTTACGAGCCGTGTGTCACACCTGTAACAAGCCTAGAGAGATCGAAGTCTTGTCATCAGACCTTGGCAAAGGGTGAAAGGAAAAACGGCAGCAAGGTGACTCACGTTTGAAGTGGACTTATCCTCAACGACCCGAGAGAAGGTCGGGAGAACCCCGCACCACAACATTTGCTCCTCTGTGGCACGATGCGGTAGTTTGGCTACCTGAACGCGGGAACCTACGGGAACGTAGATGGAAAACAGAAATCAAGGACTATATATTGGCTATACCTAGGCTGCTCTTAAACAGTACTCTTAAAAAGTGGTTCTTGAGCGTCATGGGCTTTTTTTAAAAAAGAAGAAGTGGTTGTACATTGGGAGGTGGCTGGCAGGAGCCAGGGAGTGGGTCCAGCAGGTATCCCGCAGTCCCTGGTAAGGACCCCCACCCGCGGGCTGACAGCTCGTTCCCAGAGGTAAGGGACTGCATCCTTAGCAGCAGTAGCAGCTCCCTCCTGCTTTTAAGAAAATAAGTGCTTGCGATATTTCTAGCCAGTGGTACTTCGTTTGCAGTACACCTCAGATAATCTTGGAGCACCTAACTGGAGAGGAAGCTCTTTTCTATGAATTTGAGCAGCAAGCAGGGAGAGGTGGTGGTAAGGAGGAGCCACCGCATACGACACGGAATGCAGACTTCCAATTTCTTTCCATATCTGCCCCAGAAACCTGATTCTTGAACTTATTTAACCAAGAAACAGGGCCGTGACATTGCACAAAGAGGCTAATTTCATCCTATTGCATGTAAAAAAATACTTGCTTCGGGAGAATATATTTTATATTTTGAATATGTAACTCTAAATACGTGCAACTGCCTGGAGCATCAGTAGAGTCAGGGCAACTAGAAGTTTTGTCTTGTTTAAAAAAGAAAGAAAAAAAAAAAAGGTGGGTGGGTGGGTGGTGGTGTTCCCAAAGAAAACATTTTGGATCTTCCTCTGCTATGGGAAATTTCCAAACGTCAGATTTCCTTTCTGTTCCAGTTTAGACTAGAAGATTTTATCACAAGGTTAAATCGTGGTAGCCCAACACCACACATACATGAGTTTGTCTCTGACTGAGGTCTGAATGGGTACAGAACTTATCTCAAAAACTCACACTGGAAATGTTGAAATTCACCTGGTTTCATATCTAAACCACCAAGCTATGAACAGGGAAAAGTAAGAATGAGAGGGAAAATTAAGAATGAGAAGGAAAAAGTTAGTCAGAGATGTGTGTTCAGATCTCTGCTCTGGCCTCAGACTGTTCATTTCCCATAGAAGAGTTCCAAATATTGAGCTGGTCTATACCAGCTAATTCTTTTATTTTCCAACTGCACTATGCATTGTAATCCATATCTACATCTAATTGAAAGGACATCTGTTTCCCTTATAGGTTATACTTTTTGACTCTAACGCACACAAAAAGAACTTCCTTCTTCGGTAATTTACAATTTCAAAAGGAGAGAGTAGCAGCATTTCTGAGGTCTGGGCTTTGAATCTGTGTAATGAAATTGTCTTATTTTTAACTGTCTGAGCAGCTTTCAAGCAGAAGCGTGTTAGAATTCATATTAATTTGTGCAGTACCCTATCATCATCACCATTTAGCTCACAAGGTTGCTGTGCTTGGAATTCCAGTTATGACATGAATTCTATACATTTTATACAGATTTATAAATGGCATCAATAGAACACTTAGGGCCTTATTCATTAAACAATGATTCATTCTGGCATTCCATTCTATTTCATCCCAGTTCTTACAAAACTTTTATGTACAAATTTGACTGTACTTAATGCATCTGATTTAGCAGCAGAAGTGTTGCAGCATAGCTTCAGCTGGGTGTGGAAATAGATGAGAGGCATTGTTTAAAAAAAAACCCAATAAAAAAATCCCTCTAACAGTAAAGTTTCTGAGTTTCAGCCCCCTTTCCAAAGGAACAGCATTTGGGTCCCAAGAAAGAGCTCTTGCCTCAGCTTTCTCACCATCACGGGCTGGCCACAGCACAACTGAATGGCCAGAAGACACTCATGGGGTCACAAGCAACCAGGCACCGATTTTGTGGATAAGCAGAGTTCCTCCTTCTTCAGGACTGTTAGGCTGCCATCCTTCCCAAGTATCACAGCCACGTGAAAACACAGAAGTGAAAGAAAATTTGCAACGCTGCACTACTGCAAGTATATTCTTGCTGCCCAACAAACCGGAAAAAAAAGTATTTCTGAATACAACACTTCAGTAGTTATTCTTGCAGATAATTTCAGTGGTATGCTACAAGAGGCTTAAAGGCTTCCCTTAGTATGCAGTTTATGACTGTGGTACCAGCCATCTAATGATGGTGCAGGACCACAACATGAATTTTTCAAAATAATTTCCCTAATGACCTAGAGCTTCCAGATGGACTGGTTATATATTGTCTCTGTGTGTGTGTGTGTGTGTGTTTTTTAAATGAGAATTGTGTTGAAAACAAAAAGATTAAGCCAATATAAGACCTGTCACCTACCTTTCAGGAATGCATCTATATTACAAATAGTGGCTAGCAGTATGCCTACGCAGCAAAATATAGGACCATTGTTGGGTAAATACTAGTTTAATCTAGGCAGAGCACATAAAAATAGCAGTGAAGTCATGATGGTATGGGTTTTAGCATGCTCTAGCAACTGGAGTACAAAGTCTTCAGGGACACGTTGGTTACTAGCCAGTGGGAATCTGTTTGAACTGTTCTCATTACTTCATTCAATCCAGTTAATCCAGGCAAACTGGCATATGCTACAAACTGCTCTCCATTTTATAGTTTGGACACCTCAGCACATATGACTCTATTTTACCTTCTCTTTGATGACTCTATTTTACCTTCTCTTTGTCCTTTCAACCTTCTTCCTGACTGTTGGATATATGGCTGCCATTTCTGTAATTTCTGTAAAGCTTGCTGGAGCAGAATAGTCTCACAAGTCACCGCTCCTCTATCAAATTTGACTGGAATTAGAAAATAGTCTCAGAAGTTGTTGGGATGGAAGGCGGCACAGATACACAAATGTATATAAGGCAAACGAGCACACTAGCTGTCTTTTCATTGGAAACCATTCCAAGACCTCATCATTCCTCGGATGCTTGCAGTTTTCTTCATTACGTATATAAGCATCAGCGCCTATTTTTGGTCTTTATCCTTAATAAGTCACAGTAAATTTGGAATCCATTTCCCTACATATTCTTGTACATTAGGACACTGTCTACCAAGCAATCACCATGCCAAGAAAAGCACAATACTATCTGCACCCATCGTCCATAAGGGAGAACAGGGATGCATGCTTAAGTGTACCATCTCATTTTCATTAATTCTCTCACCGTGATATTTCCAGTACTTCCCTTTATGTTACAGACTTAAAGAGACAAAAACCAAGATCAAAGTTTACATTTCGTTATCGTAGGACAAACAATTTTCTGTGAGGTGAATTGTTTCTTTTTCATTTTACATTCCAGTGGAAATGTTCTCTGAAAAACAGTTGCTATCTCTCTGACTATTCACAGGCTTAACTGAATAAAAACTGGGAATGGAACAGTAATGGAAAACAAGGAAAATAGGACACTTCTGTCCATTCATTACCCAAGCCGAGAGAAACAAAACTGGCAATTAGAGGAACTGTTCGGGGCAAGCCACCTTCCTTTTGCTTCCTCCTCTTTTAATCTACAGCTCATGAGTTGTTCCTTTATTCATTGCAAAAGGTCCATAATTGTAACACTGCCATATTCTCCTGGAAATCTATTTAAATGGCATATGATAGAAGCCATATGATAGAAGCTTAATTACATAGAGGGCATATGGAAGGCATATGACATAAGGACATATGGAAGGCATATGATAGAAGGGCATCCGAGGACATATGATGGAAGTCTAATTAATTGACAATACATTTCTCTCATCAGAGGGAGAGCTGGAATGCTATTTTGTTCAGAAGAAAAATATGCACATTGAATTATGTCTATTGTCAACTTCAATGTACCACTGACCATTCTCCTTTTTAATTATCATTCCTTGTTCTTTGGAGCAAGATAGAGCATCTGATTTACATATCGTATGATTAACATACTTAACATAAAGTTAAGTTTGATAGCCACAAATGTGTGCGTTAGTATAAACAACCACTATTTCTGAACCTTATGAAGTTCCCTTATACCTGCACAAAGCAGACCTAAAAGGCTACCACAAAAAAGAAAAGAGACCATCCTTTTGGGCAAGTTATTACCACCCATTCGTAAAGCTATTCCTAGAGAAGTACCAAACAGGTAAAAAAAAAAAATAAATCAACTGTTACGGAACAGCTCGAGATTGGATGTGAGTCAATGCAGCTTGTGAATTTACAGCTGAAAATTTGCACTTCCATCTGCAAAAAGATTTATCGAGGGGGAAATAAGGTACTGCCTAAAATGTGCAAAAAAGATTCCTCTTTTTTAACTACCTGCATGTGTTCAATGCGTGTGCCTTCATGAAACACAGAAGCAGCATTGTGTTAGTCCGGATACTTGCCTTGTACTAAGGAACTGCAGAGTTATAAAACATGGCAGCGATATCTATAACCTCTTTGAAAACAAGATGAAATAAAATCCCACTAATCCACTCTTTGAATAACTAAGAATTGAGCACTGGGTAACACTTGAGAAACCAACAGCTTCTCTTCGCATTCAGTAAACAAGGATTTGCAGATATTAAAGTTTTTAAGTGCCATTTTACCAGAAAACCATTTTTCTCAGTTATTTAGATACCTTGCAATATTGTTATCATATTCACACTTTTACATTAGCCTAACAAAATGAAGCCTGAGCCTACCCTTTTCTTTTATTCGCTAACTTAGAAAGTTTACCTACTAGCAAACAGTCTCTCTTATTTCTGGGAACTCAAAAACTCTTGCCAGAATTAGTCATATCTATAGGCAGAAGACGTAACATAGCTCATGTTCTGGGCCCTGATCAAGCGTTATGGCCACCACCTTCACCCAGGCTGCCAGGGGACCTGAACCCTGCCCACTGCCGACATCAACATCTTGACTTTCCTGTTCAAACCTTACTAGACAAACGCCAGAGTTTCAGAGGGGTATTTTAGGCATTAAATCCTTAGGCAAATAAAACTAGACTTCAATAGCAGCTAGGTGTATTTGATATATTCCCTGCATTTTAGACGTGTAAGAGACATTAGAAACGTGGTCTTTTGCCCAGAACTGCTGGCTCGCCACGTGCCCATTCTCCACACAGCTCCTCCACAAAATTTGGGGTGGCTCCACAGCACCTTAATCCAAACTGCTGGGAGGGGAGAAGCAGACCACCTCTATTGGATGTGTCCAGAAGAATCAGCCTTTGAAACACCCAATGTAACTGTAACAAGCCAAAAAAAAAACCCCAAACCTTAAGAATCACCATTTTAGCTGACGCTAATCACTAATGGATATTCCCTAAGAAGAGCTCTCCTGAGGACCGTGTAGATTTAGGTACTTTCACAAAACCCCTTCCAGGCTTTATCTGGAAGCATCGGCACCAGCCTCCTACGCTTCCTGAGAGACAATGAGTGTGCCAGGTCTCATACTGCTACAGGGCACAGCCTTGTTTAACTCCTAGTGGAGAACTAACCGAACCAGTCGAAGACTAATGGGAAGGGAAACCTGCTTACACATCTCAATAACAGATACAGTACAGGATGGGTTTTGTGTTACCTTTGGAGGCTTCTGATTGCTGACCGCGAAGGCAATAACACTGATATGTTGCCATGGTGCTTTTTAGGAATGTTACACATTGCGCTGCTTGAATGCTAATAAAGGAAGACAAGCGTTACTAGTCCACTGAATTTGCTAAATACTCAATAATATAGCACCAATAGGTAAAAAATGCCGAGAGAGAACAAACATTGCTGAAGTTCTAGAGAAGCAGAAGAAAAGAAAAGGTTTTCCAGCTCATCTTACCTGCTCTTTCCTGTTCCATGTGTCCAGAGCAAACATTGCTGAGGAATTATGGTCGCTCATCACGCCGTTCTGTGCAAGACCCAAGGAAAGCTAGGAGGTTGTACAGTTATCTCCCTTGGTGTAATTCTAAACTATACAACCTACTACCTCAACCTGGATGCATGCAGTCAAAAATGCTGAAAGCTACCCACCACTTCACAGCCGACATAATGTCAGGGTTTCTAGTTAAAAAAAGTCCTCAAAATTCTCAGTGCACTAATTTAGAAGTCATAAATGCTTTGCTGGTGAAAAGACACCAAAACCAAACGCAGCTCCCCGCACTGCATGTGTTGATAGATAAGCCGTGGTTATCGCTGCTAGATATAGACAAGATCATGGTCACTTTTCACACAAGAAGGAATTTTGTCCCTGGCCAAAAAAATACTTTTCCCCCTCCACAGCAGATGCATCTGCACTGCAGCACAGAACATATACATACATTTTTTAAAGCACTTGAAGAAGGCTTAGGATGAAATTTGTCCTAACACGTCTTTTCCTTTTTGAACACATATAACGTTGACCTTGGAACGTGCACCTTGGCTCCGGAATGTTTAAAGGATGATTGCAGAAGCGGGATTAGGAGAAGAACGGCAAAAAGGGTAGAAAGTTCTAAGTAAATTTTACCCTTGCAACAACCCCTTGTCAAGATTCATGATTTTAGAAATGCAACGCTGAGCCTCTCTCGGCAGTCAGAATAAGTCGGTGTTCCCTTAACAAGGAACACATTACATTTTTAACTTGTATTAGTTCACAGTCAAACAACCAGGATGTTATCATTGTGACTCATTCCCATTACCCACCAAGGTATTACTTAAAGCAGTATGCTGCCTATTTATTACGGCTTACAAACAGGGATTAGCATCCTAAAATATGCCAGTGCAGACAGTGGAACTGAATCAGTCCTGAGATCCTGCCTCTCAGGTGAATGCATCCTCAGGCACAGCAGCTCTGTGCTGGAAGGGGATTACAAGGGGATCAGACCCTACGAACCAATGCTGAGCTGTGCTGAATAGATGGCATCTTGGTTGTTTCTATTTTCTTGGGATAAAGTAGCATTGCTGATTATGAAAAAGTCAGTGCCCTACCTTTACATTCAAAGCCTGACTAGAAATAAAGGAGGGAGGTGAGAAATAGTACCACTCTTCAGAATTCAGCTTGCAACAGCAGAAGAATACTTGAAAAACACAATCTTTCTGCAAGGTTTAAATGTGCATGATGTTGCTAGTATCAGTGGAATTTCTAATGACTCCATACTCGGTAAAGTTTACTTTGACCTGATAGGCTCTGTGGAAATACAACATATTATTTTAGATGACAGTACAGTACAGCACCTTAACAGTAGAGTCACTGTTAACCTTTTTATTAGTTAGAACAGTGATCCAACCACAAATTCGGATAAGGAAACTGTGGCTCTCTGGCCCTGTACGCTGACCAGGAGCCCCAGTTCCTTGATGTAACATCGTCGGTTTTGCGCAGCGAATATCTGTCCTCTGACATGAAATCCAATGATGTAACTAACGTAGCTCTATGTAAGCCAATGAACCTGTGTGCTCATTTAGGGTGAAGGAAGATCTCAAATCCCACCCAATTTCCAGGTGACATAGGAGACGGAACTCCCCTTTAGACTTTCAAAAATGTGCTATTTCATACATCCTCTGCAGCTGTAAACGAAACCATTTCAGTATCGTATGGCTAGGCTACTCATTTTTTCTACAACTTCACCCTTGCAAGTATTTTCCTGTACCTCAACCTTGTCGTGAATGTTAGATATTACATCATTCAAAACGTTTAAAAATTATTATCTATATGTCATCAGTTTCATTAAGGAAAGTACTGTTAACATCACCACTGCACTGAGACTGACACAGGCATACCTTGCAGACCAGGTAGTTACAAGCAGAGCTGAGCAAAAACCTCTCCAATAATTTGCTCTAAAATAGAAGGTGAAGAAAAAGTGTTTTGTTTCATTTGTATCCTCAACTCAGTAAAGGTCCTTTCATCGACGTATTACAATAGAAAATTCCTCATGAAAAAATTCCTTATTTTCAGCTTGCCTGAGAATAACCTCAATTTTTCTCAGGTTGGCAAATGCCACTGTGACTGTTTTGTTCATGACTCGCCACCTCTCCTTGCTGCTCTTCCATCGCAGCTTCAGCTTCCTCTTCATCGCCACATTTACAAATCCTTGAGCTGTCAACTCTGTGCTGGCACTTATTCAAAGAGCATTCTCGCTCCCTCCCCCGTCACTATATTGAGCCGGTGAGCTATGCCCCGCTTGGCACACGTGCTTCCACTGCAAGTACCAAGACCTGCTCCAGGGTGCCATGGCAGTGTCCAAGCACGAACTGCTGGGAGAAGGTCCTCACTGGGAAAACATTCTCATTTGAGTTCCCACATATGCCAGTGCCTCTCTGCGCAGATGTGATAGTAATAAGCAAGTCTTTAGGTGGACCTGTATGCAACCTATGCTTGCTTTACAGAGCAATACAAAGACGCTTTAAGATAAAGTATTTTCTAAACTCTAAAGCTGTTTCTGTCCCAGGGTCTGACACCTAACTCACCCTCTGGTCAATTTTTAGACACCTCCACAGCCTGTCGCACAGATTATCCGGGCCAATTTTCCCCATTTCTGAGAGCCTGGCTTCAGAATTACAGGTATTTTGTCCCCACTGCTTTAAGCTCGGATGCAGCTTGGGCAGATGAAAGCGTATTTGCACCCCAAAGGAACTGTAATTTCAAGCAGAAAAAAGTGTCATGAATCTAGTCATTCCATCAGTTAGAATATCTGCTGCTATTACTGATATGAAGTATTGAGTTCAGGAACCGAGATCAACTATTAAAAGAGGAGTTGTCTGATTACCATTACAACACCTTCTGCACCTTCACAACATCCACCCGTGCCCGGCCCTTCGGTAACGACCTGGGTACCACAACCATTCTTCTTCTGGGAGGAGAGCAAGAGAGATGCGCAGCGCTAGTGTCTATGGAGACACTTTCTTTTGGTGGCATGAATCTCCATGTTTGTTTTCTGGTGATTTTTGTCAATTATGTCTTTACCCAATTAGCATAATCATACCTAATTATGTAATTAGGGTAAATATGTAATCTAATGACAATATTCAATTACGATACATATCAATGTCATAAAAGTTCCTGTTAAATATTTTGGTAGGGAGAACTGCATTACATGTAGAGCTGTGCATTCCTATGTAAGTTCATGTGCCCCAGCGCCTATTGTTTGTGAACCCTTTTAGGCCTCTTGCTTTTTCAGAATCACAGAAATGATTTCACACTTCTGTGGACAAAAGGAAATCTCTGTCCCAGCCCAGCTAGTTTTATTTTAAAGCAACAGTGTAATCAAAATATTGGGTCCTTTTACTTAGTATAACCCTCTTATTTCTAAAAAGCAGTAGCTGAAGTAAATGTGGAAAAGACTGCTGTCTTATCTCAGAGAAGACAGAATTCATTTTCAGTGAATGCTTATTTTCAAATGGAGAGGAAATGTCATTGTAGCAGTTCCTTCCGGACAGGTCAAGGGTTTCTATCCCTGAAGTTAACCACAGCCCATGCCACTGACCTCAGAAGACATTAGATCAAGGTGCAAGCTTTAGTCTGGACTAGGAAGTTATGCAGAAGCATCACTCATTTTACTGCCTGTTCCCTTCATGGACTTCAGGTGAGAGAAGAATTCAGAAACCTGCTTCCCCTACTTTACACTACATGAACACAAATTTTATATTTAATTTCCCCAAGATGGAAGAGAATTCAAATCGAAAACTGATTTTTGAGGACTGAACATCTGGAATATTCCATTCTTTTAAAAGGTGCTTCAATGCAAAGCAGCAATTTAGTCACGATCCACAGAAAAGCAGGGTTTCAGAGGGCAAAATATTCCCAAGTAATGACACAAAAACCAGTGCCTCATGTATTAATCCCCTGCAGCTATACAACACTTTGTGTGCAGTTACAGACCACTCCTATTGACTCTACAGATACGGACAAGACAGTAAGGACACCAGCAATGGAAATTCAGTACAGATGTGTTCAAGAAAGCTGAATTCTATCTTGTTATTATCAGCAGCAAAATCATCAGCTGAGATTTGGCTCTGAATCTTCATGGATGTGAATGATGTAGAAGAAGGAAGAACCCACCTTTACTTTCAGATCCCAGGCAGGCTATTGCAGGGCTAGCCAAGGAGGGGGCGGAAAGCAGAAAATACTCATGAAGCAAACATATTTCCTTATGTCATTGAGAAAAAAATAAATACCAAAACCCACAAATGATATTGTTCCAGTTTGAGGTCTGAAATCTTGTTTGCTAAATTTCAGCCTGGAGTGATCTTTTTTACAGCTGACTTTCATAAACCTCAGACAGAAGAGATTTTACAATGGAAATGCTGACGATTCCTACTGGTCATCTCACCCATTCAGCTTTACTTGATTAAACTTTGTTATTAGAACTTGGTTGTGATGAGGAACCTCAAGAGGTTCAAAGGTTTATTCCAGCTCAGAGAACTCTCGTAGAAGTGTGGCAGACACGCTAAACGGGGCTGGAACTTCAAGAGTCTGCAAAATAAGGAAAGAAGTCTCATCTGGGCTCAGCTGAAATCCGGAGCAAGTAAATATTTTGCAAGCTATCCAAAATTTTTCAACACATTACAAAAATGGTCTCTGTCTCAACTTTTAGCAAGAGTTACAGCAATCTGAAGGTTTACTCAATATTAGATTTCAGTATCTGGTACTTTCTAGGGGAAGGGTAGCCACGCTCTCACTCCTGAACCATATCTGGCTTTTTGTCAGCAGCTGGAGTGCAGCATCGGCTCTGGCTTAGACGACACGACACAGACACTCCGTGCTGGGTCTAAGGTGGATCAGGGATGCTGACAGGGAAGGTGGCACAAGCTAGCAAGGGCTGCAAGGCTGATGACTCTAAATGACCAAAAACCCTAGGTTTTTTTGCTTAGCCCAGGCCTTCTCTGTGATTGAGCAGTGCCCTATGCTTTTGGCGTGAAGCTCAGTGAGCCCAGGTTGAACGCTCTTTTTTGAGATTCTGCATATGCACACTGAAAAGTAAAGGAACTCATAGATGATTGCCAGGAAGCCATACCAAAACCTAGTGCCACCTCCAGGGTGGCATGGTGAGGCTGTCTTTCATCATGATACTGCATATCCATAACCAAAGGCTCTGCAGTCCAGCTGGAGCACATCTCCTCTCCTCTCCTCCTTCAGATCGCTGTGGCTAATGCTACTTATGTAATGCTCCTAAGTTATGAAGCCTTCCTGGCTCAAGGGCAGGTGTCTTAGTCTTGGATTCTTCCCGTAAGAGCATCCTCTCCTTATTTTCTCCCTTACTGATTAAAAGCAAATAAACAAAGAGGGGAAAAAAAAAAAATCAGATTACCGACATAGTTATTTATCTGCCTTTTAAGAGTTTAACCAGATTTGATTATCTGAATAAGAGTATTTGGATATGGTTCAAATTCCAGGGTACACAATTATATTCTGCTTATCATGAATCCCATTTGCCACTGCATATGGTTATTCTAATTACCCAAATGCTATTGTGTGCTCCTCTGCTGACACGGGCTCACTATGCTCCACACCAGACAAGACTGGGAAAAGGGGGAGCACACAAGCGTAATAATTTTCATATCCCAGTGGATACCATGCAGCATACTTGTCTGCAAGGGACCTTACAGGTGCTTTCAGTGAAAGATGTCAGTAACAGAAATGAGGAATAGTCATCTTATTTTGAGGGAGAAGGACATGATTTACCAAATCTGAAAAAAGAGGAGTTTGCTTTGGAAAAGCTTTGCTTTGCTTCTTTGGACAAGAACTACTGCTTCTGGTTTAAACTGTAACTCTGGCCAAATGAAACACAATTGTAGTAAAGCCTCCCCAGGTGCAGATACAGCCACGTAGTTCCACAGGAGGTATTTTTTTTCCTCTTGGGAGGTACTAAAGCAATGACTCTGCCTATTGCTAGAGAAAGGGACTGCATTAATTAAGGTACCAATTTTTTCAGAGGATATTGGGACTTTTTCATGTCCCCAAGGCCTTCCTGGTACTTTCTACGTGCAGGTGTTCTGGTTTGTTTCCAGCTACAGTAACTGCCATCCACTTCTTTAAGTTCCCATGTAACATCAAACTGGATGAAGTATTCAGTACTTCCTGCCCTTAGCAATTTTGCAGCACGTCTGTGCACTGTTATGCAGTCGCCGCGCCTCAGTGACAGATGAAGAGATCTCTGTGCACTCTGTATGGCACTTGGATCAAAGCTGCTGCATAAATGTAAGCTCCGTATCAACAAAGTGAGGAAAAAAATTCATTTGAAACATGCAGGTAGAAGCTCCACAGACTCCAATTAGTTTTCTCCATCCTAAAGGGAAGACACATTTCAAGGTTCTTCACATCATTTTGTCAGACTCCAGTTTCGCTCTAAAACTTAATGAAGTGCAGTGAAATACAACCAACGGAAAAGAAGTACAAATTAACGCTGAAAACACAATACAGTTCTTTTCAAAAGGCTGAGCTGAAAAACAAAGGGGCGGGGGGAGAATATTGGAGGTTATAGTTAAAAAGGACAGGGGGCAGTTTAACAAGAAACAGACCCAAAACAAATTTTAAAATTTAGTAAAACCTAAGAGGAGAAGGAGGGGAGGGGAAAGGCACACGAGCTCGTGGCAGGAAAGCCGAAGCTGGAGCCAGGCCATTCCAAGCACTAACTTGGGCTCGGAGAGCGCAGCCCTAGCAACGTCAAGCAAACAGGTACAGCGAGCGAGCACCCCAATACGAAGACCCGAATCACACGTAGCGCTGTGGCGGAAACCCTGGCTCGGCTCAGGGAAGCGACGTGGGATTGCGGACAGAAGCGCCGACTCTACCCGTGCCCGCCGCGGCCTCCTCTCTGCGGCGGCACCTCTTGCTGCAGAAGACAACAGCGCCCAAAGAAGCTTCCTCGGCCACGTTTGCCCTGTGCTGTAAAGCAGAGGCCACGGCGTCTCCGCAGGCCCACGCAGTGGCACGGCTACCCTTTTTCTTTGCCAAGCACCAGAAAACCAGAAGCAACCAGAAAACATGCTTAGCCTCAGAATACAATGCGCCGGCTCTCCTCTCGGCAGCTCAGGGCCTGCGTCTTAGCCCCCCTTCCGATGGCACATTTCTAAAGTTTGCTTTCTAAGCATCCGGCCATGTTTAGATCAAGTCTCTCACCGAAAGGAAAAAAAAAAAGGCGTTGGCTATCGATTAGCAGGTCCCAACATAGTCAGTGAGAAACTACACTAAGATATTTGACAAAAAAATCCATTTCCTCTTTCCTCTTCTTTGATTCAAATATTGAGTTTCTAATCCAAAAATATGCTTTCAAACCCAACTGTGGTATCTCATTTTGCGACACATCTGCCCCATTCCCCTGCCACGGGCTTTTGGCACTCTCAAAGCAATGTCACCTGACGTGCCAGCCTCTAGAAACATCCGTGACAAATTCCAGGCTTTTCTCAGCGTACTCTGCCAGAAGCCTGATGTCTCCAAACGGCTTTACAGAGAAGAGACCACCATGCAGAAATATGTAGTATATTGGGAATTGGGTTTGACCAACTCATTTCTCCTCGGAGGTTACACTAACTGAGCCAATACTTCCTTTACGGCCATAAACATAGGAATCTAATGCAGTGAATATTCACAGCATTTAAAAATAAACAAAACCCACCACAGAATATTAACAGCCCCTCAGCCCCTCTGGGAAGAAACATTTTTACTGTCCCAACTAGATGCAGTCTCATCCTGCTTCTCTCGCAGCCCGTGATGACACCCTACTCATTCCGCTACGGACAAAACAACATCCACCAGCAAAGCCAAAGCGGAGACGGGCACCGGCACCACGTCCCAGCGGAGATCTTGCCTCGAGGTCCGTATTCTGGGTAGCATCCCACAACTAGGCTTCAACGTGGCCGTGCAACACCCTTGCCTGAAAGAGATTTATCCTTCCCCCTCCTCAGCCACCTCTTACTGTTTTTTGAAGAGCCAAAACTTTACTTGTGGACGGGTGTCAAAGGCCTTGCACGTTTACGTAACTGGGACCAGAACGGTGGCGCCCAGCATTCGCTCTGTGCTGTGGCAAAGGTAAACACGCACCTGAAAAACAGCCGTGTTGCACTAGGGAGACAGCCCGGCAGCAAAAATTCTTCTGGAAACCTCCCATTTACTGCAGTGCGGCTTTTATACTTCAATTTCCGATACATGCAGGAGGGGAATATTGACCACCGGTTCCTGTACCCAAAGGCACGATCACACAGAACGCCGAACTGTGCGTTTTGTTTTCTCTCTTAAAAGCTAGGTTCAATTCGCAAGGAGAAAAAAGAGTAGTTAAACTGAAATTTTGCTAGCAGAAGCCTTCTTTGACGTTATTTTATGCTTCTATAGTAAATAGAAAACACATAGAAAACCCTGGAAATTCAGCAAAGAAGAAAAAAACTTTTTTTGGACTGCAGCAGTGTGCGTCAAACCAGCCAAGTTCAAAACCAGAGAAATTTAAAAGTGGAAATGCAGACCAACTCTTTGGTGGAATTAACACTGAAAGCTGCTGGAAAGAAATAGTCAGACTTTATTTTGAGTTTACAGCCTAATTATTTTCATATAGAATCTGTATATTGGGGTTTGCAAAAATGACTTCTTCAAACATGACTGTTCCACTTTTGCAACTTAAAAATGTTAGTTCTACGCAGCAGGTTTTATACTGCCTGCTTACATGGTGGGTTTTTTCCTGCTCTACCAGTTCTTTGGAGTTTACAGCACAATTATTTTCCCTTAAAAACTATTTTAAAAGACATAAATACCATGAAATTGGAAGGAATGGGATTCCACAATAAACTAATGTTTGAGAGAAAATAGGAATTGGAGGGCCAATACCCTCCTCTGTTACAGAGCTGCAAGCCTGCAGTATACCCAGTGATTCAAAGTTACTTGATATAAAGGCAAACAGAAGTTCTGCTCCTCTCGCAGACAAATTGCTGTCAATAAGGAAAGAATGGATCCACGTTACTTTATAAATGAAACCATTTTATCCGCTTCCCAACAACCTCAGAATTAAACAGCCTAAGAACACTCCCTGCCATGTCCCCACAGCCAGACCTATGCATAACGTATCCGAGATTTCATTTCTTCAGTCTGACGTCAAATAACTCCCCCGTCCCATTTTACTCAGGCACAAACGAGTTGCTGGTTTGCACGAGTGTATTTTAACACTAACCAAAGCTTGAAAACTGATATGATAATTGCAGAACAAGATTTGCAGCTCTAATTTTACATTTCTTAAAGCACGAGAAGGGAGGAGGGAAGAAGGCATTAGACGAAAGACACAAACAGCAAAGTTCAACATTGTCAGTTCAAATGCATAAACTCAACCCTTTGCGCACTTGCCAGACAGACACATACCTATAGATACAAGCTTGTGTGGAATATGACCACAAGTTCGGATCTACGGGTTTGTGGCAACAGGCAGGGATCTCTTCCGTAATTTGCTAGGTTTGGGGTTTGATTTTGTATTTAGAGAGGAAAACCATTTCTGCAAATGAAATTTCAGAGCTGTTAGTAAGTAGCAGCCTTCACTCTCCTCAGCACCTTAAAACCCCTCCTTTGGAGGACGGGGGGGCAGGGGGGAGAGAGTTGCTGATTGACTTTGCTATAACATTAGCTCTGTTGCTACAGTTTCCTTAACTCCCATGTAAGCCTTTGAAAGAAAGTCGGCAAAATAAAACAAATTTTAAAATAAACAAAATAAAGCAGATCTGTGTTTCTTTCTTGTAAGTACTTTGCTGGACAGAATTACCGATGATTACACAGTACTGAAGAATTAACAGCCAACATTGGAGGTATATCGCTAACAGTGTAGCAAATTATGGAACAGTAAAGTTTTTGTAAGTAGACAGAGTTGCAATACATATGCATACCCCCACCCTGCAAAAAGTTGTCTTGTTTCCATTCTGGCAGCCTGGTTGAAACAGACAGCAGAAACAACTGCGCAAGAGTTGTTTTAACTTTCAGAGAAGTCATTACTGGTTTGGGGTTCTATTTTAATTCTGTTTTTAAAGAAAAAAAAAAATCCTTTCATTCTGCTAACCAATCTAGAAATTTCCCCTAACTCCAGCTCTCTGCTGTCTCACTGCATTTCTTCCTAAAATGACAGAGACAAATATAAAACTTCTTTAGGAATTTTCTAATAAGTCTTGAAAAACAGTCGTGGAGCAAAGTTTTGCCACTGCAAGCAAGAAGCGTCCCCTCCTTCCCCCGAAGTTTCCAAGTTTTCTTTCCTGCGTAACTAACATTTCCCATTAATGAAATATTATTGGGTGGGCAACTGGTGGGGAATTGGGCTGAAAAGCAGTCCGGCTGTAAGCTCCACATAGAACTGCTGAACAAAATCAGCAAGACTAATTGTTGCTTAAAGTGTCACAAAATTTTCAACTTCTACCTCTTCCCTTTCTTCAGAGGATAAACTATACTAATGCAAGCTAATATTTTTCTCTGTAAAATGAAACAGTCAACACTTGGAAAATAATTTTGCTATTTGCATGCTTTTAGAAAGTTCCCCTAATTCTTGTGTAGGTTCTTAAAATAAATCACTTCAACCTTTCCAGCCTGGTAAGTATGCAATTAAAAAACACAATTTTCCTTTATTGGAATTACTGCTTGGGCTGGGTTACAAGAAGCTCCTGTTCCATCCAGCAACAGAGATGTTAAACTTTCGCCATCTGTCCAAAGGTTACCTAAATTGATCATCTAAGTTTAGATTCCTATGCTTACACTCTGATACCTACCTTAAAACTGTCCAGCTTTTCCAAAGTTTTCAGCACTCAAAATTCACGCCAAGAACAGCAGCTGCAGGGGTTCAGCATCTTTGAAAAACCAGGGCAACTTTTCTGTTGGAGCCTACACGCCATTTCGGAGCACCCAGAATTCAGAAAGCTCCAGCCCTGCAATAAGTGTGCGGCGGTCAAGGCAGCGGGTCAGGGAGCACGTGGTCCTGCAGACAGAACAGAGGCACATCATGCACAAATACACGTATTGTGCACTTCTTTGGAACCGAACTGCCAACGGAATATAACAAATGTTACCCTACCAAAAATAACCCAAGCCCTTCCACTACAAAGCTCATTTCTTTCAGGGAACCTAAGATTAAAATTCAAACTGCCTTTTGACCCTTCTAATCGGGCCTAATAGGCACAATATTAGGAGTCGGTAGCATTGCTGCTGCATGTACCAGTTTTTCTTACAATGGCAGGGAATTTTTCCATGTCACTCTCGTGCTGCGTAAGACAGAGTATTTTCTTTATGACCAAAATGATTCATTTTGACCCTAACGTTCTTTACATTAATGTATGTATATGAAGGTAAGCTAATTTGCGTGTTTGTCTGCCGGCAAAGAAATACTTCATTTTTTCATATGAGATAGGAAAAAAGTAATGATCTTACTGAAGCACACATACTATGCGGAGGTTGAATTTTCACTAGATTTTCCTAGTTCTAAAAGTTTTTTTGTCCCCTTAATAGCTCACAATCTCATTTTCTAACCACCGGGATAGTTCCAAGTCCTCGAAGGAAACCAAGATGTAACATTTGGGTGGCCTGTACATACCTCCTTGTGGGATAGGACACGTGCCCTCAATTCTGCCTGGTCTGAATGGAAGTTGCAGGCACCCAACGCGCTTCAGCAACTGCTCTTTATTATTACTGTCTCCTCTCAGAGACAGAACTCAGCCAGACCTTCCAAGAGCCCACCACATGCTTGTAAGGGCAGCTGTTAGGTGTTGACCCACAAAAAATACGCCCCTTATTTAGCCGCCTAACCGAGGGCTGATCTCTGCTGCAGTTCTGGCCAACCATCTCCTTCTCCCTTGCTACCTGATTGGCTTTTCCAAAACAAAAGGGAAGAACGAGTGTTAGGATCCATCACCATAGCTTCAGTTGTTAAAAAAAGGGAAGAGGGAGAAAAAGAGAAAGCAGCGAGAGCTGTCTAGAAAAGCACCTCTGTATGCCAAATAAATCACTCACGCGGGTCCCCACTATAAATCTGAGCGACCATTTCTGCATTCCTGTGAGCCTCAGAGAAAGGCAGCTTGGTGGCACAGAGATTTCATTTAGTGGCACCTGTACGCTGTAAATTACAAGTATCCAGGAACCAACCTACTCCTTTTCATACGTTTTGGAAAAAAAACTTATGGACAATTTTTGAGACAGTGAACTGATAAAGGCAGCAGCAAACGAACATGGGTTTGGTTTTGGAAAGACACAGATTTATTTTTTTTTTAATGAGCACTGCTTTGTGAAAGATTAATTTCACCTATATCAAATATATTCAGGGAAACTGAATGAGAGCCATAGATCATACAAGATCTGGGTTTTGAAACACTTCCCTACACTGATTAATCATACAGCTATTCTACCTTTTGAAAACCTGATGAACATATACACAGTGGCAGAAAATCTGTGATAGGCAAACAAATCAATCATCTTCACACTGTATTTGTCTAGAATGCTAAGATTACAAATAAAAAGTTTCAACCTGTAGATTAAGGATTGTCTTATTTATATTAAGGATTGCGATACCCTTATACCAAGCATACTTCGCTTCACTATTAGTTTTATAATATGTCAAGGATCACAGGATCAACAAGGCTTTGGTACTAGAACCTGGGACAGCCAAAAAAGTAATACACTTTTGTTAGTATTAACCCAGTATAAGACTGGCATTTTCTAGATTTATAGCCAAAGGAATATAGAAGGAAACATGTAGAAATAAAGTCTCTAAAGACATAACATTGGTTTTGGTCTGTGGGTGGTATTCTTGCAAACCACAAAGCATAAATGCCCTGTCCAGGAAAATCGATCATTATGGAATGCATTGTGTGCCTGAGTAAAAAGCTGTTTGCAGCCATTTCATACTTCTGCCACGAAAATAAGACAAATAAGAAACACGACTGCTAAATAATTCCCATTCTTTTCCCCCACCCCTTCCCCTCAATTTGAACCCCAATCTATTTAGGCCTATAAATATATATATACTTATATATGTGTACAGACAGACACACACACACACACACACACACACTCTCTCTCTATCTTAGATTTAAAGAGCTGTATCAATAGATTTCTGTATTTCAAATAATTTTAAGAAATTATAAGGAAAAGGAAGATACTGACTGGAGAATGTATGAGAAACCAAATTACCTCAGTAGCAGCATTTTACAAGATTTCTTATCGAATGTGCGCTGCCATATTGCTAGGCCCAACTCTTCAAGGAACGTATTCTGGAAGACAAAATATTTATGGATATTTTCCTGGCATATTTTCAAGAAATGGATTCTACCTTTATACATCCAGAGGCTACAGCTTTAGAAGCAAAAGGAACAGACAAGGTCCTAAGAGAAATTACTCCCCCCTCCCAATATCCCCATTGTAGAATTTTTTTTTGGAAGATTATTTTCCGTGTTACACCTTGGATCAATCCACTCCTGCCCTCCCCCACACAATGAGTTAAATCTGTGGAAATAAAACACTTCTTGTAACACAAACATTTAAGAAGTTTGCCAGTCCCATTACCACCAAAGCGATTAAGAAAAATAAAGCAACGTGGAGGTTGCAACAGCAAATGCATTCCCTGCTAGTTAGTAACACGCATCAACTTCTTAAACTGGTTAGTTATCATATATAGATCCTTATCCAATTACAGTTTGATAAAACAGAATCAAATAGGAGGAGCGTTACCTGCTTTTGAGAAGGTTCACCAAGCAAGCATTTTAAGCTTTTTGACTCTTTTAACACTGATACAAGGAATAATTATTTCTCTCTGCCGATGCGATTGTTAAAAGAAGAGAAACCCCGGATTGTGGTGGCTTCGTGGATGCTATTCTTTTTGCACCACAGCAGGATTCTTGGCTGCCAGTCCAAGCTGCTTTCACTTGCCAAGTTTTAAGATGCCGGTTTTGCCTTTCATTTTATTGTTCCTTTCGCAACGTTAAAGACCGACTTAAAAAACCATGCACAGCTGCTATCGGGGAGG
>JAVJGG010000082.1:290906-309603 GCA_035590195.1 Aviceda cuculoides
CAAGATCAAGCCTTCACAAATTTTTTGGCTCAGTTTCTTTTTGTCTTCCCCCCCCCCTCCCCCCCCAACCACCTCCCCCTGGAAAGCTTAAAAAAAATAGACGTAAAAGAAAAAGTAAAAGCGCACAGCAAGATTTTGAAAGCAACTCAAGTGAGGCAGCAACTATTTTCCCTTGAGTTATTTCAAGGTACAGTACTTCGAGGATAACTCTTTCCTCTCTCCACCCGCCGTCACCTCCTCCCCTGCTCTCCCCACCCTACATCCTCTCTCTTGCCCCATGCTATTAATAAAGTATCACACAAACTGGGGAAAAAAAAAAAATCCAACGTACCTTGATCACTAAAAGGCCACTCCCTCCCATGGGAAGGGAGGGGGTTTCTTCAGTAGGCAACTAAAAAAAAATTGTACAGGGAGGGGAATAACGGGACGGTTCGGGGGACAGTCTTGCCACAATCCTCTCACCCTCTTTTTTTTTTTTTTCCTTTCCTCCATTTTACAGACTATAAAATATATAGTGCATATTTTGAAAATAAAAGAAATTGTTTTGAAATAAATAAATACGTGAAAAAAAAATCAGCCCAGATCCAAATACAATTCAAATGACTAACAATGTCAGTCTACTGCCAATTCTGTGGCAAATCGGGAGAAAGCACAATAATTCCACATGCTGAGATGTGAACAACTGGAAAGAAACCAACTCTCTAGAAGTCACAATGAAAACTATTACGGTGCCCCCACCCCCAGCGCCACTGCCATCCCTTTCGGAGTCTCCCCCTGTACCCTCCTCCCTCCAGGGGGGGAAAAAAAAAAAAAAAAAATTAAGCCACTAATTTAACAAAAGGAAAAGGAGGAGGAAAAACAACAACAAGACCATCAACTGAAGCTATTTAAAAACTCAGGGAATGTTTTATTCACTGGTGATTTGGGACAACGCTCCCACGCGCGCGCACGCACACACACACCCCACATGAAAAAAAAAAAAAATCAGACAAGTTGCTAAGGAGACTTGTGTAAACTCAGAATACAGGCACATTTCTGGCCTTTCCCCCTATATTCCATCTCGTATTCCGATCACGCACCACTGCGGCACGATTGCACCAATGCACTGCATTAATCTTGGCCTTAAACGGGCTGACTGGCAAAGCAAACTGTGTGTATATATCATCTTTCAAACTTAACAAGTTAAAGGGAGAGAGGGTGGTGGTGGGTGGGGAGGGCTCGGGGGGGGGGCGGGAACCTTCGTGCTGAATATAAAATATAGGAGCCGAGCTTAGTAAGGGAATTTTAAAGAGGAAGTGTTATCCAGGCTTATATATAAAGCTGCAAGCCTCCCCGAGCTTTCTTGCGTCTCCCTGGCTGTGTCTCTCTCGCCGCGCGCTCTCTCCCACTTCTCCGAACAAAATCCCCCGTCCCCTGGCAGATGTCTGAAACCCTGCCAGATCTAACAATGTCGGACCACTCTCTGCCACCAGACATTCAGGGCCGCAGACTAGCTCATTCTCTCAGCACAGTAGGGTCATATATACATATTAAACAACCATTTTGATTTTTTTTGCCAATCCCTGATGTGCGTGTTCCTAAACCATACATTTAGAGATGATATTTTCACCTTCTACTTTTAGGAAGGGGCAGGTTAAATCAAAGCCTGAACCATTCACGGAAGGTGACTGTCGCCACACAGCACAATCCCTTCCTCAATAACTGACAGTGCAGCAGCCCTTGGCTGGGACAAAATTAAACTTGTTTTTTTCCTGCTCCTTGTTATTTGGGTGCAGGAAAGCCATCTCTTTCTTTAAGCCCTCCTTCTGTCTCTCACAATCTCAGATCCTCTCCCACTGACGGACAGCTCGGTACAATCATTCAACACCTGCCTTTTGCTTGTTTTGTACACTGCATTTCACAAGACAAGGATTTCAATCCTCACATGAGGAATCCAGTGATCTACAAATTCAACAGCAGCACGTACAGGAAAAGCCGATTTCATGGGCTGCGCCTTGGAGCTAGTCCTAGAGCACTACCCCCCTTTTGGGTCCAACGGAGGGCTTTTACCGAAGGCAGCATATTCCAGAAGGGGAACCCAAACTGCCCTAAGGAGCATCATCTTCACTTTGCAGCCAGGCCAGCAAAAGCAGAGGAGAAGCGAATCCGTTTGCTCAGCCTCACAGGGTTTCCGCGCCAGGGCAGGGAGCGATCCTGCCTCCATTTCGGCACAGTGGATGTCACACCCCAGTGCCACCCCATCCAGGAGGAGAAGCACCGTCGTGCGTTGGACATATAGGGTCAAACGCTCACTCCCTGCCCCAGAACTTGCTCTTCACGTGAGGGACCCAAGCGCTACGCTGCGGCAGGGGTGAGGGTGCTGAGCAGCCACACGTCCCCGTGGGCTTTGTCTCAGCTGCAACGTAAGATGCAAATGGGTAACTGTGACTAATGCTCTTGACAAGGCATAAAGGAGGAACAATATGGAAATCTGAAAGAAAAAGTATAGTTGGACTCAGAGCATGACGTGGAGAAAGGAAAGGCTGGCCATCAAGAACAACTCTACTGGTATCTTCCACTTAATCTAATGACAGTCTCACTCATAAGACCATTGTCACGGCACCCAGTGGGGCCAGTTCTGGCAGCGTGCTTTCCTTTCAGCTCCAAATGACAGCGTGAGGGAATTACTAACAGAGGAGAAAATTATAAAGTTCTAATCACTAAATTTGGGCTCCAAAGCAAGTGAATCTGTGGCACTGCACAGAAGTTAGAGAATGAAATATGTATTTTAAAAATGCCTCTCAGGGGGTTAGTGCTCAGGTGGCTATAGAGCCATCCTGAACCTCACTCCCTGAAATTCAGAGGTGTCTAGCATTGCCTTCACTCATCATTTCTCATTCCTCTTCCACAGATCTACTGTAAAGTGGAACATTTGACTCACCTGACTGCTTTATCTTTGTCTGGGGAAAACCACCTGAAACAAAAATACCAAATGAACAAGTTAAAACTATTCCTTTAAGAGAAAGGTTTGGCTTTTGCCCTAGCAGGTAAGGAAAAAGTAGGAATCGCCATAAAAATATTATTTCTCACATACTAGCTGTTTTTCCGAGTTAAACAAAAGCACACAAAATAAACACTTCCCTTTCCCTAGCTTGCTCAGCTCCTTTGTACAGATAGATGCTCCAAGCCCAACAATGCGGAGCCAAAGCACCTGCCTGCAGGACATCAAATGTTCAGGTCCACACACTTAAAAAACGGCCAAAATGAGATTTAAGATGTTGTTGTACCTTAACTGCTTCCGAAGGAGGTTATCGCTTCTACAGCAGAGCCAGGAGAAGACCATGGCACAGCTCCTTGTAAGTGTCAATGAAAAATCAGTCATTTTAACTTAAAACCAGCACAGGAGATGGCGTAGACCTAATCAGACACCGCACTGGGTTAGGGACTGCTCGCACACTTCTCTCCCCTGGGTGAGCTGCAGGGGGGAGCCGCCTGCAGACATTCAGACCTTCAACCAGTCCAGTTGCACTGGGAAGAGGATATTTGCCTTTGCCTCCAGCGAGCCATCTGTAGTTCGCCTTTGAAAACCTCTTCGTGCAAAGCAGACGTATCCAGCTCTGCTGAGGCCGATTTAGTCTTTCATCACTGAGATAGATAACCAAGCCTCAAGCAGCCCTGCCTAAAGGAATACGCTCAATACTGGGCAAAGATTCGAGTACACTGACTGCACCTGCATCGCTTCAGACAAAATCCATACTGACCACAGAGCAGACCATCATGCATGCACAGTCCGGGCACAACTTGAGCATTTTTCCAAGGAAAACAAAATCCATAGGTCTCAGACCACTAGACAGCTATTAAATAAACCATCAGGCCCAGTAAGACAGGGTATTTGCAAGGCACCAACATGGATAGAAAACTGAGAAGTAGTAAGGTAAGGCAGAAGAGGCAAAAATACCCTAAAACCACTGCAGATGCAGTACCAGGCGCTTTATGTGCTTTCCCAGTTCTGGCCCCTAAGGTTTTCAGAGGAATTTCTAGTGTTGCGGTTGACTAAGTGGGGCTACATTTTTGTTTTGGTTGCGAATTGGAAGCCACTATTTTTATCCACAAGTCCCCCAAAGCATCTGTTTCTCTCTAGCTATTTAAGACTTCCTTTTATAAGACCTAGTTAGAGGTATATCATTATTTTTAAATGTTACTCTTTCCAGTCACACTTACATTTTATCATCATTACATGTGTCATTATCTGTGTATCTGAACTGTGTAATTTGAAGATGAGGAGATAAAATCCTTGCAGGCGGTCTGAGAGTTACTTTCCCTTGAGCAAATATGTTGGGATAATACCTACCATTTGGTACAAGCTAGTGCATCCCCAATGAAAGGAAAAGCAATCCTTCTATGGGTCACGCTTTAAAGCCACCTAGAGAAAGAAACAGTTTGGAAGCGTCCAAAGAGTAGGCTAAATCCCCAGCAGAGAATGAGAATACCCCACTTGTTCCTAGCTTGTAGTCAAGGCACAACCATCTAGAAAAATCTGTACAAATATTGTTTGCTTTCACTGGAAACACTGTATTCACAGCGAGTTCTGTTCTTCCCAAGCAGTAAAAGATGGGGATATATCAAACTGTTTCATGGTTGGACTGTAAGACAGAAGACAGTATGTCTTATTTAATGAGCTACATGGAGTCACAATTACAACAGACCTGACAGAGTAGTAGTTTTGGACCACTTAAGGGTTCGTATAATGCGATGTAAATGCAACTCAGGTCATTTAATTCAGGAGGCCGCTTTCGTTTTGCTGTTGCTGTAACTGATCTACCTTGCTGCTACTAATGGCCATGGGGATTTTTTATTGCCTCGTCACCACTGTCCCCAAGTGACAGGCGAGTAAATGAGATCCACTCCAATCTCTCCGTATAGCAGGCAAAACTCACCCTCTTGTTACCTGACAGGCTAGGTACATCACCAGGTTCCAGAAGACTGTAAGGCACCAGCAGTGGGACACTACCACAACACGGGCAAAGCAGCAAGAGGCCAAAAGTCTCAACCTCCGGGTCTAATCTGCGAGACAGACGCATGCAGGAGTGATGTCTAAAACTGCATTTCAAAGGGAACAATCAGATGTGTCATGCGACCAGCAACAAGACATGCAGAATTTCAGTTCCTGACAAGCAATGGCCCCAGTCTGACCTAAGACTGTGTTGGACTTGATATTGTCCTTGGAGTAAAAGCTGCTACACTGTCCAAGAGTGGGTCAAGTGCACGAAGTGGTGAACAGTCACACGTTATGAAAGGTTTGGGTTACATTTTTCACACCTGTCGAGGCCTTCTAGCAAGAAATTTTGTCCTCTATATACCCTACCCTAGAAATCCTAAAGAGAAAAAAAATCTACCTTTTTCCACACAGAAGTCAAAGCTGTAATGAAGAGACCAAGATAAGCAAAAGCAAATAACAGACAGAACAGCAATGGTTCATTGGAAGTGGGAACAACCTTACACAGTTTGTAAGTGAGCAAAACACGGCGGGGACAGTAGGGGGTCTTTTCTTCGGCTTCTACTATCCAAACCCAGTTCACGGCTGCTTATTCAAAAAGCAGCTGCCAAGTGAAAGTTCAATAAGGGAAAACCAGCTCCGGTGTCCTAGGCTGAATAACGCACCCGAGGATTTGCAATTTTGCTTTCATTACCAAAGCGCCACGTGGTGCCAAGGCAACACTTCTTCAAGACGTGTGGGGAGGGTGGGGAGGTGTGTCAACCCCTGGGCGACCCTTTGGACAACCGTCTTCATTAGGACTCAGCACACCCTGGCTGACGTCGGGAGGCCTGCAGGGTGCCGAGGCCGCGGCGGGTGCGCGCGCAGCTCACCCAGGCTGCCCAGCCCTACGTGGAGCTGCCACTGCCTGCCACGTGCCCCCCGGGGAGAACTGCGCACACACCTACACATTCCTTCCGCATTATTCCATGGAAGGTTCCTTTGGCCACCGATTCACTGAGCTCCAAGCAGAGCAGCCCTCCAAGAGTCAGCGCGGAGACAAAAAGCTTGACTGACACCTCATCAGATTTGAAAGTCAGTTATAAACCAGGCAAGAAAGATGTTTCATTAAATGCTGCTGTGGTGTTTATATGACTCCAAACCAGAACACTACAACCCAAAAGAGGAGAATTGATTCTGTTTATTATTCTAGAGACACAAACCTCGAAGTAGATACAAATGAATTTAGTATGGAATAGATGTTGACACACCTAATGGAAGTCTCCAGTAACTGTCTTTACCTCTTCCCTTCCCTCCTAACATGAAGCTGGCAAGTGTCCATATCAGGTACTAAGGAGACAAACCTTCATCCCAATCTTCTCCATCAGGTTTGACTGTCATTTGTGAAGCACTTCTGCAAATAAGTGGATTCCAATCACCAGAACTGCTGCATTTAAAACTTCTTAAAATACAGCTATGTAGGCATACAAAATTGATCCTTCTTTGCCAACCTTTTCACGTTGCTCATGGACATTCATTCCTTGGGCATCTAACTGAACCCAGAGAAAAATGTACCCTACCTTCATTTCCCAGTCTTGCTACCCCTCAACCACCCTGAAACAGGCTGTTTCTCACTGTCATCAGGCTGAGTAAATAGCATTAATCATTGTGTCCTTCAAAATTGTCTGAGCATTTGTGCTCTTACTTTAAAATTTTAAATGGGTTCCCCCTTGAAGGTGAATGGGGCTCGAGCACTATTTTAACCCTAAAGTTAAGACTTCAGAAAATTACCTGCATCATCAATCAGGAGCTTTCAGTATTGCAAATTCACTGCTGAAAACATGAGAGCAAAGCATGATGTTTTACAGGCAGAGAATGCATGCACGGACAGAAGGAGCAATTTTCAGAAGCTGACAGAGGAAGTGCACAACAGAGCCTGGAATTTATCTCACATCTCTTGGTTCCAGTCCAAATGCTTAAACCACAAGATCATCCTTCAGGCCTAGGACACCAACAAAATCTTTAACTCTTGTAAGATCCTGGAGCACTTTCAATAATTGTTTTGTAGCAGAGATGGCTTCCAGCCTCGGACAGGATCCTGATCTGACTGCCCAATGCTCAAAGACAGAGACACAGAGTTTGGGACCTGTCTCCCAGCCCACACTGTTTTTAATACCTGATTTGGGCATTTCACATCCCAGACGTGACGTAGCACTCCACATACTTCTGCCTCAGCTGTGCTATGACAGTTGGCTGGGATCTGAGAATGGTGAAAGAGATTTTTCCAGATACAATACCTTACTGAGACGGTGTCCCTTGTCACTCCTTTCCTGTACAACCTCAAACAGGGAAAAAAATCAAATAACCAGAACTTTAGGAAAAACCCTAAAGTAGTGAGTAGAATTTCAAAATAACTTGGCAAGAGAATATTTAAGCACAAACCAACAAGTCTTCTTGGAGATTTGTGGGGAGGAAGAAGGGAGCTCTTCTACCATCCGAAACACTGCCTTCCGGTAGGTATAAAAATACTGTAACCCCATTTCCCTTCTACACAGAACCAGCCAGAAAATAAAGTGAAACATGTTGATCATCACAGCAAGAGTGATGGCTAGGGAGGGAAGGAAGGAGGGGTAAGAGACGTGTGTCTACATGCTCAATACCAAAGCAAGGAGGGTTGAAGCAAAGCAGATGTATATCTGAAAGCAGCCAGTCTTATGGGGGCGGAGGGGAGGAAAAACAATGACACCCTTGTGGCCACTTGTCCGTCTCCTCTTTGGCCTGAGACTAGAGAAAGGACAAGTGAAACAAATGGGGTCACAGCTTAGCACATATCACAGAGCCACCTAAAGGGGAAAAAACCTGCCTCTCAGTTTCAAACGACTCAAAGAGAAATTGTTCCACCACTTCAGCTCGTTTGGCTGCATGTCCCCTTAGAACAGAGCGCAGTGAGCATTTTATCTCATCTCCATTTTCTAAATCTAGGTCACCTCAATCCGTGGCTGCGCTGCTAGTGATACCTCTACGAATTGCCACAGTCTTGGCTTGAAGTAAGTCAGCAGCAACTTAGGAAATCCTAAATGGCTGGCAGTATCTAACTGGCAAATGGAGGGGGCTTCTTACAACGCAGTCTCTGCACAGTCACTGAAGGAGACGGACCACCCACCTTTGGTGATGGCTCACTTAAGGAGAAAAGCCTTTGGGCCCACAATCAAAAGCCAAGAAAATTCACCTTTTCGGCTGTTGGACACAGCAACAGGAGAATGCATCATTCATTACCACCATGCTATTCCAGTATGGCTACAAAACTTGCCTCTGGTAAGAGGAAACGGGGATGGAACAGACTGAGAAAGGGGTTCACACCCTGCTGTCAAACTTTCTGGAGATATCCTGATGTCTCTCTTTGAGATACTTGCAGATCTAAGACCAGCATAATTGAAGTAAAAAAAAATGAAATCTGAAACCAGCCCTCGAAGCTCAAGAAATGTAGACTTTTCCCTTTCCTTGCTTGTGTGGGACTGTCCCTTAAAAAGGCCTAAAGGATGAACATGTAGAAGACGGTCTCATCTGTCATAGCAATGTCTATTGCTGCAAACTGGAAGAAGTGCTTCAGACCTGCTTTAGATTAGAAAGAGACAGGAGAAATAAAAAGAGCATCTGACACCAAAATAAAACTATTTTGGTCACTGCCATCTCCCTTATTCTAAATGAAGCAATTGTGGGCTACGTTTGTTTTGCATTCATAATTAGCAGACAGAACAGATGGCAAAGGCGTCACTTAAAGCCACACGTCCGACAAAATAACCCAGGCTGCCAGTGCAATTTTTCACTAGGAACAAGGAATACTTTCCCCTCTTCTTCCCATTGAAACGTATCCCAGAGAAATGAGGCCAGCAAATGTTTGCATCAAGTAGGGGATTCACCGCAAAAAGGAATCCATTGTGTTTTGGAGTGTGTTGATTACTGGCTGAGTGAGGAAGAAAAGGGCAATAGCAAATGGATTGCTAAGAGAACAAAAAATAGGAATGGAAACTAGTGATACATTGCCAGCAATATAACAAGGGGCTCAAATAAACATATACTCTCTCCTCCCTTTAGTCTTGTGGTTCAGGCATAGGCTGGAACTCAAGACATCTGTGTTTCATTTAAAAGACAGCTGAATAGGAGAACCTTTATCAGTGAAGGTATCTGTTGTCCCAAACCCATACCTGACTCCTTCTGTATTAAATGCACTTATTGTCTCAATACCTATCTTGGTTAAAGGATACTGGAAAAATCGCTGACAAACAAGGAAGGCACAAAATTTAATGCATCACCCACTGCATGTGGACAGTTCATAACCACGGCAAGGAGAGACTATTTCGCTCGAAATCTGGACCGTAAAACACATGTGTGGCACTCCATCCTATTTCCTCCGCCACAAGCACAGGCAGGGAATGAGATTAAAAAACCCAAACCACATACTACTTGCTGAAAACATTGAAGCGCTGTTCCTTGGTCCCTTGGATAGTACTGTACTGTGTTTGGCTTGTGACACACAGAATACAGGTACGTGAACATCTCAGAGGGAGAACTTCTCTGGGGAATCTCTCCTGACAGCCCATCTTGTGTAACAAAATCCATTTGTTAAGTTCTTAACCTCCTACAAAGCCCCAACAATTAAATCACAGTGAATATTCCTGCCTGTTGGAAAGAAGAAGGACAGACAGATACTAATATAGTTTCATTCCTTTTATAGCCTTGTGAGGTCCTCTGACAGCCTCGCTGATGGACCACAAGAGGATTTTGGCATACCGTTCTCTGAGCACTATGGATAAGCTGTTCCTAGCACGCATGACTGAGCAGTATCAGGACACAGACTGATGGACAATATAATAAACATCACGAGCCATGCCTCACTCATATTGCAAATGTCCTAGTAATCGTGAGCTTCCGTAGCTATTGCAGTCTTGAAACTTCCTCTCTGATACTATTAAGATGCTAATAATTGTAAGTCTTGTCCAGCTATTGCAGCCACAGGTCTCCTCTCTCAGATACTGCAAACATGCTGATAATTGTGTGTCTCGACAGCTACTGCAGCATAGAACTCTGCTCTCTCTGATGTTGTAAATACACTAATAATGATGATGCTCAAGACTACTGTAGCCTGCTCAGCTGATCCTCAGCAAAAGAGCAATAGAGAAAAGAGCATAGATCTCTATGAAAGAGCACAGACTTTGGGAAAAAGGATAGCTGCCTCGGAAACAGCACAGACCTAGAGAAAGAGAACAGGTCCCTACAAGAGAGTTAAGTCCCTAGGAAAGCATGTAGACCTAGGACAGACCTCAGCAGGACCGAAAGCTACTATCTCCACCCCTCCCCCTTGTTCAAAGACCCTTCTGGAAAAGAAAAGCCTCTCTGGGGAGGAATACATTGACTAAGCCCCTTCTCTCTCCCAGGTGTCTCCATTAGGAGCGGGATGGACAGGCTGCCTTAACACTCACCCTTTCAGTGAGGCTCATGGGATCCCAATGATACTCTGACCAAACCCCTTGGCAGTTCTCCCTCAGGCCTTTCCTTCCCTGATTAACCTCCCCCTTCCCCCCAAAAGCACGCTTCGTACCGCTGTGAATTAGAAACATCCATATAATGTCACCACAGAGGCACTGGTATTCATGCAACAGGGCTAACACATGCTAACAGGGATGCTTCTTCCTACAAGGCAGCAGGGTAATTTTCTTGGGCAATCGCGGTGGAAAATCCCTCCCAAGCATTCCTGCCCCACTCACCATCTACTGCTGGAGGAAAGGGCTCAAAAGTTTCAGCAAGTTCCACAATATTTTCATATATAGTATTAAGAACATTCAACTTTAAACAGACAAAGCACAGTCACATTATTTTATGGGTGAAAGGACTTAATACAAAGCAGCTATATTAATGCAAGATAATGCAATTCATCTTCCTAAACCAGATGCTTCTAACGTTTTTGGACACCTTGTTCCTATTTCCTCTCTGTTGTACAGTGGAGACTTAACTCTGTTTTTACTTCTTTCCGCAGTTATCTGAACATTCATAAGCAGAGAGCATTGTGCAAGAAACAGGCTCATCCAAAACATCAGTGTGACTTCCCCTCAGCTTCAGCCTCAGATGACATTTGCTTTTTGTTACCTCCACTAGCTCTAATCTCTCTGTTTTTCCCAGCTGCTCAATAATCCAAGAGAAGGACCCCTATGCTAAGCCATCAGGACACACAGCCCAGGGGCATAGCTTAATACCCCTCCAAATTTAGAGCTGGACATTGGTCCACTGGCATAACTTTTAAACATTCAGCAACTGGTCTAAATTAGGAAACTGCTCCACAAAAGCTCCTAGAGCTGTTTTGCATCTACTGGGAACTCCCTTTAGATTTGTATGAGAGGGAATAGCTGCTACCAGTATACTGCCCTTACCATTTCCGCAGCTTACAAAGAGGCCCATGAAAACTTCACAGGAGCTACAACTCTTGCAGGTAAAACTCACACGGTGAGAAATCTGCCCCAATGGTCTCAGGCTCATTCCACAAAATGATTCCGATTCCATACACAGAAATCTGGCGATCTGGGGTGCCCAAGAGAGCGATTCTCAAAATATCAGACTTACGTCTTAGCTACCCAGTTTGCTGCCATGCATGTCCCACTCAGGCCTCTGCATAAAATGCAATGCCCATGGCCAATTACATGCAAAGCCCTGGAAGTAGATCACACCATCTTCCACTTCTGCAGAAGACCAACGGTTAAAACACCAAGGAAATAGAGGAGAAGACGGTGTCGCCCGTCTAGGCTCTCCAAACTTCAGAGGTCAGTGCCTTAACCAGCTGGCTGTCGGCTGCTGTCTAGTGTTAGGACTCGCTGCACTTCCTGCTAAAGTTGTGGAAAAAAGATGGAAAGATTCAGCGCACTGAAAGGTGGAGCACAGCTCCCTGATGTGCTGCCTGCAGCGCTCGCTTGGTAAAGGGGAAACCTGGGCTCCGATCCCCGTTTCAAGGACTACGTATACGTTCTGCATTAAATAGTCAGCAATTAAAATGCACAAACAGTCCTCAAAGCTGTAATCTCAATATAAATAGTCACTGAAATAAAACAATTCACTAGTCAAATTGTTAGTACAATCACTGGAGGAGGTAGGAAGGTGAATACCCGCCTTAAGACCTTGCCTCTGTCAATATTTAGTTATTCATGCAAAGGGGAACAGCGTTAACGTAGGCTGGAGTTTAGCACACATTCCTGCAGCTTGGATGCGGCTCAAATTTCCTAAAGGTAGGGGAGGTAATCGAACCGGGATGTCCCACATCTGAGGTGACCGCACTAACTCCTGAGACTCTTGGTGAAAAGAAGATGCTACCATGGCTGCTGCTGCTGCTGCCTACCACTTTTCCTTCGTCTTGGCAAATCCAGCCTTTAAAGCTCTGCGTTTTGCTTTGTGAAAGCTCAAGGCAAACGTATTATGTTAAGCATGAGGAAAAAAGGGTGTGGGGGTAAAAGATTCCCTTTTGGGGGAGGAAAAATGCAGACTTTTCTCCCTTAACTTCCTGATTCTGCCACTGATCTCCCTTACTCCCTCCCCCCTAAAAATAGCCCATTATTCACACAATCCAGGAACAGATTAATCCCACTGAAGTCAAGGGTAGTTGTAAGACTTCTGAAAACTTGGTACACTTCTAATTTAGGCACCAATGAATTCAGCAGATTAACAGGTGTCAACATATTCATGCACAGGGCTTAATGAAAGCAAAAGGCATTTGGACCCAGAATTCAAAAGTAGCAGAACAAAGCTGGTATGCTTATCATATAAGCATGCACACACGTTACTCATCAGTTCGCACGCCATATTATCATGCTATCTACACCCATATGTGTTATTCACTATGTTACACAGTAGGCATATGTGCATTCAATATTTAATCTGCAATAGCACTTGGGGACATCAATTAGACATGTGTTATATCTTTTAGAACATACATAAGCAGAGAAGTAGAGAGAGATGAATCTCAGTGCAAAGAAAGGTATTTCAAATCTCCAAAGGTGAGGCCCCTTACAAATGGACTGACTGGGTCAACTCACCTTTACGTACAGTGCACTTGTATGTCTTAAGGACTGGCTGTTACGTGGTGTCCTACCGTTTCTTCATGGTGGGAATTTTACCTGGTATGTCTAATACCTCTCACTTTCACAGCATTAATTTTTGCCCATAGGCAAGATTCTCAAAAGTGCCATAAGTATGCAGTTACCTCATTCCTACTGTCTAATTATAATTTCAAGAGAATGAGGTAACCAATCTCACCACCAATAAATTTATTATCATTGTTCAACCCAATTTTCCTCCTTTCTTTTCACTTATTCAGTTAAACCTATTCACATCTATGGTCTTGTATTAATGCCATGCATTTATGGCACTTCTTGAAGAACGACTCCCACAGTGAGAGGCAGCTCTGAACTCCATCTTGAATTCCAAATCTCCTGCTGGAAAGACACTAACTGGAGATGAGATGCCCACAGCCAGTTACAAGCTCACAAAAGAAGGGACATGTACCACCATCAGCAGCGCGGAGGCTCCTGCTAACTTCGGCAGAGCTACGTAAGGCACCTTCATGGCATAGGTCAGGTAGGCTGGAAATCTCCCAGGTGTGCTTTTTCCACAACTTCTTTCTAAGCTTGGGCAACTAGGCTGCGATACCTTAAGAATGCCTCAGCAATTCTCACAGCCTCTTGAAAATCAAGCTTTTTATTGATTTTTGCATTTCTGAGCAAGCCGGAAAGCCTCAGAACTGTGTATTACCAGTCACTTTTGACAATGAGACTGTGATACTGCTTGGGGCTTGCAAAATACAGACAAACATTATCCCGACATTAAGACATACTTTCTGATAACAAGTTTAAGGTTCCTTTGGCTTTCTTTCATCCTGTTACTACAAATTCTTGCCCAAATTTCTCAGGAGGGCAGAACTCAAATCCATTTAGATGTACCCATGCAGTAATAAATAAAATAATAATTAATAGGTTACTGAGATAAAGGCTTTCCATCTTAGGGCAGAGGAAAGTATTAGTTAATTAATCATCAAGTTGGCATTAACTTATCTTTTGGCACCTACAATAAAATGTAAATCTAAAATGAGCAGTAGGGGGGGAACAAAGAAATAAGAAGCCAACAATGGTTTTGGAAATGGATGACAAAATCCAAATGTTCTGCCTCACTGCTGCTAAATTAAGCACAGTGTTATCAGTGCAAAGATTAAAAAAAGAGAGATTTTCCTCTGAACCTTAAGTCACACTTCTTAGCTGCACAGGACATGACAGCAGTAGGGAAGACAAGAGAATTCACTCACCCTGAAAATGAGTGGAAATAAAAAAGGATCTGTTCAGTTCTTGATTTCCCCAAACACAGTTCTATAGAGTAGAAGAAAAAAGAAGGGCATGAGTTTATTGTACACGGCAGACGAAGAAGTGATCCCCCACACTCCTTCCCTTCCTAGGCACCACCCAACCTACCTTTGCCTTGCTCTGCCTTCAGCTGGTTTTCCCTGCAGGGCACAAGGCAAGGGATTATAGCCACCCTGCCCTTTTTTTATACTCCTAAGTGGAAAGGGATCTAGTAAGATCCTGGCTTTAGCTGCATAGTGTTCTGGGAATTAATTCTGGTGTAAAAAGGATGAGAAGGATTGTTTTCCCACCTTCCACCAGAGGCTCTCTGCTGCTCAACAAAGATGAAAGATCCTCACATGGAATTGACTTTTCTCCAATTGATTTTGTTTAGCTTCCTTTTGAGTAAAACTCGGCTCTTTCAGAGAGAGGTCAGTTCCAGAAACACATGCATAGTGTTCAATGTATGCATCAATCTGAGCATTAAGGCATGCACAGTTCTGCCATGATTCCTCTACCTACAGCCAAACTCCCCCTTCTCTGCCTCTTGCTCAGTAGGCATAATGAAAAGTCAGTTAGGTTCTTGTTTGTTCTGTTATGATTTTCCCAGATTTCTGCAGAAGCAAAAGAGGTCTCTCAACATCTCTGTCCATATGACACAGCAATGACAGCACAGAAGATGCCAAAAGGGACATTACACTCTCCTAAACTTCTTGGAAAATCACTCATCCTCCTAATTAACATTAAAGTGTGGGAAACCTAGGCCTTCATTTTTAAGCTGCTCCAAGGCTTTCCTATTATTTTCTGTTGCTGTTGATTTTTCATATTACTACTACTACACCGGACCATAAACTGGCAGCCTCAAGTCAAACAGATCCAAAGCCCATCCAAGCCAAACTACCTGTGCTACAGACTTTCTCCGAGATCTTGGACAAGCCATGTACTCTTCTGGTGCACCAGTTCCCCACCTACTGAGGTAAGACAGAAAGCACTGCTCTAGCTCATGGGGATGCAGTGCTGTGGGGCGCTTGAATATTATGGACCTGGAAGTTATCTAGGTACTAAGATGGAGAGATATGCTTTGATGCTCCTGGGCTCAAAAGACAGATCTGCTGTAATGGTTTTTGGATTAGGTAGTTAATCCTAGTCTTTACCATTGACCCATTCTCATTAAAATCACTTAATCAACCTATATCACCATGTATTTCTCAGATAAACCCGATAATGTATTCCCCTCAGAAGGAAAATGGTGAAAACAATTAATGCTTTGTAAAATACTGTTAAGAAGAAAAATATTACATCTGGCATTTTTACCCCAAATCCAGACGAGGACCAGCAAGGGAAACGATTATACACATTTCTTCCAAAACTACAATTAATAAATATTCAGTTCAGTTCCGTGTCAAACGTTTTCCAACCACCGGTGGGTGTTTATTTGATCAAAGTAACTGTGCTCCTTCCTGCCCAGGCACAGGCAAATCACTGCCTGGTAGACAGTAGGATGGATGTGCACTTAGCTCCTCCAGAAAGCCATTTTATTACCAAATGAACTGTGAATAAGGAAAGGTAGAAAGACAGCCTTAAACTATCTTTGCTTCTGCCTTTAACTCAAGATATCCTAAACTACATTTGCCTACAATAACCTCCCAGGAGTCCTACTATCATCCAAGACTCTCTGGAGTCTATAAACCCAGCGCTGCCAGAAGGCATGCGGGCACCTGATACAGCGCAGTTCCAGCAGCCGCATGACACCTGGGGAAATCACAGTATTGCACAAAGCCAGGTTCAATGAGCAAAAACCAATGTATTTCTAATCAGCAGGGCTACTTCGGCACAGCAAACGGGCCGCAGCTTCTCAGAGAACCCCTACAACCCCATCCGAATGAAAACTTATTACTTCCGTAGATCCATACACCATCCCCAACATTTTCTTGCCTTCTGTTTCCCTTTTGCCACCAAAATGATATGAAATCCAGCAATCCAGCACGTTCTGATTGAATGCACAAAACCTGCCAAGACCTGGTCTTAGCTGCACCAAAGTCCATTCAGAGGCGGTTGTTTTTTCACCCAACTTGTCCAGTCACAGTGACTTACAAATCCACAGTGAGGAGAGGTACAATGTTTCTGGATCTCTAAAGAGAGGATGCAGTTTTAGGTGTCGGGGTTTTTTTTCACTGAATCTTACATTCATTAATTTCATTTCAAGAATGAAGTCAGATTTTTTTTTTTTTTAATGTGGCTGGTTATTCGACGAGTGAAGCATTAGATTTGTGAGTTGTTCTGCAAGCCAAAACATGCTCCCTTTCATTCATAACACTGAGCTGCTCTGCGTTAAACAGCCGATTATCATGAATGAAGTGGGTGTAACTTCCTTGAAATCCTCCAAAGACCTGTCAAAGCAGAGCTACTGCAGCTCAGTTTTCTCCTTGAAGCGTACAGATCATTGGTTTAATTGTTCCACACTGATCTTGAAATATGCTTTCTTGGTTCAAAGCATTAGGTGGTATCATTTTTTGAGGAGGAAAGGGGAAGGGTGGAGAATGGTGCCTGAGGATAAGAGAGAAAAGTGGGTATATGTCTCAACCACCAAATTCAGATTTTCTTTTGGAATCTAAATTGAGCTTCATCCATTTAAAAGTGTGTCAGACAAAACCTTACAAATCAAAGCCCTGGCCTGTTTTGCATGGATAATCAAGAGCCTCTGGCTCTTTTTTTGTAAGAGGAAACGTTTAACCCTAAAGAGAAGAGGACTGATCTTATGGTTAAAGTGCTGGCCAGTGACTCAGAAAATTTAAATTTGACTTCAGCTCTGCCATTCTCCATCCCATTTCAAACCTTTTGGTGCTGCCCCAATGCTACCGCTTTTACAAAGGAACATGCTGAAATTTGCAAACTGTGATCGTCTTCGAGCCTAGAGACTGAAAGATTGCACATACACTAATAAACATACTACAGTCTGTGTCTATGAACTTGTTTAATATAAAGATCTTTCCAAGGATGGCCATTATCTTTAATAAAAAGACCAGCAGCATCTCAGCTATTCATCTTATCACACTTTAGGACACCAATGGATGGATCTTGGCCAGTAATAAATTGCCATAGTGCCACTGACTTTGGCGGACCCACTAAATATCTGATCCACATCAGATCTCTTGCCTAACACTTTTAAAGCCTGGCAAGCTACAGATGACTACAGAAAATTCAATAAAGAAAAAAAAACCACCCAAAACATTAATACTAACACACTTTCAAGGGTTAGTCTCAGGAAACCCTGGGAAAGTGGCACCAGTGAAAACTATTACGATTTTTGTATTTCAGCTCAGATTTTCTGCTAAATTTCTTTATCTCAACCACGACCAAAACAACAACAAATCTTGATGGGAGTTTCATGACAACAGTTTTTACACATCTCTTAACAGCTATAACACTAACAAAGGCTGGCACTTCGGGGGGCGGGGGGGAAGAAAAATATTTGTCCAGCATTTTGGAAATCTCAAAACCAGTAACACATTGCAGACAGCTCCAGAGACAGCACTGCTTCCCACCTGCTCCTTATTCCTTTATCACCTCCCCACAATGAGGTGATACCCACCTGGGAGGATTCACATTTGCCTGGAGGCTGTACTCTACCGAAATGCTGTCCCCTCTCCTTAAGACTCCAGCACAGTAAGCTAAAGGGTGCCCGCAGCATGGCAGGTACTCTACCAGCTCCATTTTGTAAAAATCCACCTCTCTTCCTTGCTTATCAGCAAATGGAAATCACAAGACCACGTCCCAAGCGATTATTCTGCTCCCATTAAAGTGAGCGAGAATTTTGGCACTGGTTTTAAAAGCAGCAAGAGCTGGCTGACATACAAGCAGGTCTGACAGGTTGCATTTTCATTCTCATTACTATTACGGGCATGAGGATTCATTTCTATTTATCTTTAGCTGGCATTCAGTCCTGGATTTAAACTGCATCTGTGGTTGCATTGCTGTGAAATGTATCACTACTTATGACTCACACTGCAAAGGACACATTTGTAAACTGACCCACCATTGACAAAATCCTCTCTTTCTTCATTTGTAGGAGGCGAGATGAGGCATAGGTTCCTTGTCTGATTCATTTCCTGAGGAAATTTTTACTCTATGCATCTTTTTCAGTCCTTATTCAGTCAGCGAGTAGTGAAGTGATTAATACAAAATCCATGCTTGACACAGAGTGGAAGGAGGATTCATTCAAATTCTTTTAAAATCAGCGCTTAATTAATTGCTTAGAAAAACAACCCATTGCCAAAAATGTGTGGGGTTGTTTTTTGGCTTTTTTTTCCTTTCCTTTCCTTTTTTTTTTTTTTTTTTCCAGTTGAGAAAGCTTTTTCAGTTGAGAAACTAA
>JAVJGG010000082.1:309703-329561 GCA_035590195.1 Aviceda cuculoides
GGGGTTTTTTTTTGGCTTTTTTTTCCTTTCCTTTCCTTTTTTTTTTTTTTTTTTTCCAGTTGAGAAAGCTTTTTCAGTTGAGAAACTAATTACAGGCAACGGCACACAGCGAAATGCACGAAGGACAAATCTGGCACCTTTTGAAATCAGCCCCTCGGAAGGAAGAATTAGCAGCCTGGACAGAGCTCCAGGCAACTCCAGCTCTCCTGCGTCTGGTGCTCGATCTAATTCACTTACAGCCAGCCCTGCTCCTTTCTCACAACACTGCAGAAATCCTAGGAGAGCTGGATATCTAACACCTCTGACAAACACAGACAATGATCAGAAAATTAAAATTGCCAGAAATAAATGATAACACAAAGACAGCCCTGAGGAAACTGCAGTAAGTTTCTTGACAATTTTTATCTACCTGATTATTCATATCAAGACAGTACTAACCAAGTCCAGATCGGGATGGGGTTGTGAACAATCCCTGGGGCTTGGAAGGCTGTTCAGAACTTGGCACTCGGGATCAGGCTCATTTCTCCATCCTATTAGGGTGGACACTCTTAGCCTACAGAATTAGGGAGAAAAATGAGTGTGTCCTTTCCCTTCATTTCTTCTCTCCCTCTCTCTCTCTCCACATTCTTCTCCTCTTGTCTTTTTCGCTGCGAGCACTGAATGATGGGATTTTTGACATCAGAGGAAAGTCATCCTTTCTCCACTCCCCCAGCTCCTGTCCGCTTCCTCCTTATACACGTCTGTTCGTTTGCATACTATATCCCCACTCAAAGAACGGGATCAGCTGATCCGACCGCAGCTTCATCTAACTAAGCATCCTAAATCCTGCCCAAAGTAGACCAGACTGACTGGTTCATTCACCCTGGCAGCCTGCTGCTACCAACAAGCCTTTAAAGTACATTTTGTAACTGCGACATAGCTGGCACCGACTATAGCAAAGTCATTGTTTAGTCAAGGTAAAGTGACCTCTATTTACTTAGACAACTCAGCTGCCTACAGGGAATAACTGGATTTGAGTGAAAATTTGCTGGGAAAGTTTCACTTTGGCTGGGCTGATGCTTACTACAATAAGCTAAATGTTTGGTCAGTTCATGCCCTTTCTCCTGCAGTTTCTTCAGCCCTTTGATTTATTATCTGCGACTAGACAGCAAATGACCCCATCCAATTTCAGCGAGTCTGTGGTAAGCCAAAGACAGAAGAGAGACTTGTTCGACTAAGTATATTTTCTGATCTCCCATAAATACCCCCTTGATTATCATAAGCTGCCAGGCACCTGCCATAAGTTGTTTATTCATGTATTAAAGAACAGCGTCAACTGAATCGGGTCTTTTTCTGCACGCAGCTTCTCAGTCTCCCCCTTCAACCGACGCCAGGCACCGGTGCAGGAGTGCAAGTTAATTCCAGCTGCGCTTCAGGGGACGGCGACCAGCACCGCTCGCGGGGTCAGGATAACGGCCGGTGCGAGCTGAGCACCACCCCAGGAACCGCGGACCCACTGACTCAGGCGTGATGGCTCTGAGTCACGGCGCTCCTCCTGCTTCCTTCTTTCTCCGGGGGGGCGGAGGTAGGAATTTCCTGCTGGCCCGTCCTTGTAAATCACAACGTCCTGTTGCAGTAAGGCTGCTGGGAGGGAGGGTCAGCGAGTGGGAGAACTGGAGCCGCTGCCCAGTCCACCTGCTCCGGAGAAGGAGAGATGGGGCACGCTGCCCCACTTGGGCATGTACACTGGGAAGCTGGCAGAGAGATACCACAGCAGGACCCTGGGTCCCCTTGCTCCGCATCCTAGTTTAATTTGCAGAACAGCCCTGACGCCTTCAGATACCTAAAACTCGACTGAAACTGCATACTATCCATCCAGCAACCCAAGAATCCAATTGTCCTCTTACAAACACATGAGTTGCGCAGATATAACCCAGGTAATTTTTCTGCCTTTCTTCAAGACAGCACCATAAGTGAGAAGAGAATCAAGCCCTAAATGTCTGCATGGCACCCCCTACACCTATGAATTTGGAGGTGAAAGCTAAGACATTTGGTGGAGGTTCTGGGACTAAGCCAACCATTGAACACCACGCTGTGAAAGTCTTCCCAGCTGTCCTTCAAAAAAGTTGAACTTAATTACAGTTGCAGCTGGAAGAATTTCACTATCACAAAAGAACTCAAAACCACGGATGAGCTGTGCCACGATAACCCTGAGAAAAGCCAACGTATAACTGTGAGAAAATGGGCCATGCATAATTAGGAAGGGAAGGAAACATATTAGCCTTGTGAAGACCGCCTTCTGGAGCAGATCTAACCTATTCGCTGGTGAAAATCAGTGTTCGGAGTAAGAAACTGAATTGCGAAAAGGAAAAGAGGGATACTGGCAGAGATGGTACTAGGCAGAATACCTGGTCATATTCCAGGGATGGTGAGATATGACCAAGTTTAGCTTACACCAAATACCTGTGCAGGAGGAAAAAGGAGCTCAGTACGCCATAGGAGTTGTTCCTTCAGATGCTACACAAAGAACTGGCCTGGCAGACAGCACTGATTTACTCCACAGGCTCACCTGACACACAGCCATGCTGTACAGTGCTTAATCACTTTACTTAGAGTAACTGTTAAGTACCACACAGTGATAAATAATACTACACAATAACATTAATAGCACCTACCACAACAGGATTACATCCCTTCAACTATGCTGGTAGAGTTATATGACTCGCCACCAAGTGTGGACACAGTAGGTGGGACTTTTCAACCTCCATCTATATATTTTCGATCATGCACCTTTACACCAGTTTAACTTCAACCCTTCTAGGGCTAACTTTGCTTTAGCTATTGCAGGGAAAAATATCACAGTGTTTAGCCAATGGAGACACAAAGGCACATGCATGCAGGGAGATCACCACTTCAGACCAGGACTGTTAAAAGCATTTTATGACACTGATACTGGAGGGGGAGTTTGTGGATAGTCAAACCTGAATGGATATTGGCACATTCTTTGAAAAGTATGGTTTTTGAGAGAGATCAAATGGTTCCAATCTGACTTTTACATCTTATCTGGAAGATGACGGCTCGTGGAGCATCTTTTGGAGCACATCATATCTGGGCATCAAAGACTTCTGCAAAAAATTTTCATGAGAGCTCTTCTGTCTACAGAGAGAGGTATAACCAAATGCAATGACAAGGAAATTAAAGCTAAGTAGATTTCGACCAAAAATAAGACATTCATTTTTAACAGCCAAAGGCAATTAACCCCTGGAAGCGCTTCTAAAGGACAGTGGGTGGTTTTCCATCACTCATCGTTTGAAAATCAAGGCTAGATATTTTTTATCTAGACAGATGCAGTTCAGACAGGGAAGCCTTACGGCCAGCCCTACACAGCAGGTCAGAGCAGACTCTGATGAGGACCCTGGCTGCCTCCATAACCTACCCAGCCGTTCACCTACTGACTCCCCAGCACTGTTCTTGCAGTACATAGCCTTGTTGTTCACAGTCAGTCTGTTTCCCCACGGATGACCAGACCTGACCCTGCTTAGATTACAAAAGCTAAAGGGTTCAGAAGTGAGGAAAACAGGAAATCCAAACAGTGAAAATCTCAGCAATAACGTTTCCTAACAAAGACCTTCAGATCCCACTCTCGACCAACAGCTGTCTTCATGACGTCCAAAAAGGACGATGTTTAGTGTGGTGAAGATTGTCCTTCTGCCATTTATTTTTACCCTGTTTATTTTTCTGTAGTGTGACATTTTCCTCCTCGTCAAAATCTTGGTCATAAATGAGGGCGCTAATCCAGCCCTAAGAAAACATACACGAACGCACATAGTCCATATGCTTCAATTAGACGGGCTCACAGGATGCAATTCTCCCTACAGAAACCCAAACCAATACCTGTGCACCACTTAAATTCCCCCTTTGGGCCACAAAACGCTACTGAATGCTGCAGAGCCTTTTTTATTTCAAGAGAACCGGAACGAGATGACCTGTAGCTTAATTTATTGCACCACAAAGTCTGGGACTGCAAAGCAACTCAAAACATCATCCTGTGGGGAAGCGTAAGCAAAAGCTGAAGAGTGAGGAAAGCTTAATTTTGAAGAAAAATATCATGTTTGTTTGCTTCGCTGTTTCTGCATTTTAAACCTTACCCAAATTTCCTGACCTAATATCATATATATACAAATCACAAGTACGGCTGTGATGTTCATGTGAGCTCTGTGGGCCAAATGTGTGGGTGGCATAAATTGGTGTAGCTCCTGTGCCATTGGGTCATAAGTGAAGACTTTTTCCTAGGTTTTTACAGAGGGTGTTACGGGAATTTAAGGAGGTTGAAGCAGTATTTTAAGGTCTGGTTGTTTTGCATTCAAATTTTAAATTTCATCCACGTTTTTAGGTGAAATTTGACTTTCCTGCCTGGCAGTACAGGCCGGGTAGGTTTTTGCCATTACACTGCCATCTAGTGATGCGAGTTTGCAAGGCAAACTAGCTGGCAAAAGATGGCTGACCAACAGCAAGTGCCCGAGTCAAGTTCTGAAAGGAGGGTCCAGAACTAAATTAAATTAAACAGAAAGAATTGCAAAAGGCACACCCAGTGGTGGCCCTCGACCATTTACGGGAAAGATCAGCATTATGGCACGTAAGATAACAAAACGCTTACAATAGATGGGGTTGCATAGAAGCTCATCCGCTATCCAGCCTTTATCCATGGTAGGGGACATTCAGGACATGCAAGTTTGCAACTGCAAGTCTGCAAGTCCGGCTGCTCGGCTGATACAAGCTGCTATTGCTCTACCAATTTATAACTGCCAAGCTCACGCTCAAGCAAAGCCCGCACAGAAGTTTTTCACAAGAACCACACTCTTGCAAGGGCTGGAATGCCTTTGGCCATGTTTCTTCCAGCTTTACTGGATACATTCCTCAGTATAACTCCCTCCGGCATTCAGCTCAGTTGTATCAGACCATCTGGGCCAAATTTATCCTCTGTGTAACTGATTGCAGTGGTTTCTACCATGGACCATTTTGATCGTCTCTCTCCACAGCCATTACTATGGTCAGTCAGCATCCAAAAAGGATTTACCAAGCAAGCACGTCACGTTGCTTACAGAAAATCCTCCTTATAATACCCATGCTCAAGGACTGGAGAGCAAAGCTGAGGCTTAACGTATGAACCTGAAACGAACTGGCCTTTATGAGTTAAGATCCCAGCCCTAATGTTTTACTCATCTTGAGGATATTTGTCCTCAGTGGTATGTGTGTCACAGGGCGTGAAAGTGAGAGTGTCTTGAGGTTAACGATTGTTCATACTCGTAGTGGATGAATCATATGATAACACCACAGCAACATCCTGTATAATTGTCGGGAGCCTCTATTTCTGGCAGCGTGTCCCTAGTCTGTCTCATGAGCAAATGTTATTTGTGCTTTACTATATAAAACCAAAACCAAACAAAATTATACAACGGGACACTATTCTGCAGGCACTAGCCAAAATCACAAGTGCCTAATTGAGCCTTCAGTTACCCACTTCAATGATGAATTGTGTGATGAAGTTAATAGGGCTGAGATGGATATCTCCGTTCTTCATCTGATTAGTATATGAGCAACTCTCCACATGTGAGTAACAATATTTGTGTTTCCTTAGCCACAACTGAACTCAGTGGGACTATCACATATATAAAGATCTGGGACATCGCTTGTGAGGCAGTGGGTGCTAAGGGAACAAGCATTGTATTGCAGGTCAGAAGATTTATGTTTTCCTTCTGGATGACTACAAGCAAGTCACTCCCCCCTTTTCTCCCTCCCTTTTGTCTCTTCAGACCTACAGTCTGCAGGCTTCACTGCTCTTTGAGCAGCAGAGCTGCACCAAGAGGACACCCAACTCGCCCCGCCAACCTCAACACAGACCTACCTGGGGAAAGCAAAACACAACACGGCCGGCAATGCCAGAGCACCGCAGCAAGTCACAGATTTAGAGCAAACTCCTGGGATGCAGTAAAAATACCAAGTATCTGTACCACCCGTGGCACAAAAAGGCACCAGTCCAGCTTGGACCCCCTGCGTTGGGAGTTGCAAACGTGCACGGCTGTGCCCTAAACACTGCAGCTGCCTGTGGCATCAGGGGCTACGCGGATAAGATACCCGGCCCCTTCGGGCTGCGTATACGGCTGCCGTCACGCATTCCGCCGTCGGGAAATGTCCGCTGTAGGCACTCCCGTCATACGCACGCTGAGGGCAGGGGCCAGCTCGTGTTTGTCTTCGCAAGGTGATGGCAGGATTTTGGCCCGTGGTTTGTGACTCCGGTTCCGAAGCACTAACGAAACCCGACGCGCTAACAAACGTAGCTCATGTTTTGCCCGCAATCGCAGAAGCTTCAAGGCAACCGTGGTTGAAACGCCCTGGGAAAAATCAAGCTAATGGCGCGACAACCTTTCTGCCTGGAATAAAACTAGGGAAAACCTTTAAATCCTGTAAAACTATCCATTCCAAAATTTCAGAACAAATGTGTTATTTCTCATTAGAAATAACGTTTTGCTTTGACATTTACTAGCTTTACTATTATATTTTCATATATTAAAGAAAAATTCAGTATCGACATAGCATCTTTTTAATCCATCTATAGTGAATACATATGATATTTTTAAAATAGTAAATATTCCGATGAAATGGTAAATTCTGTTCAAATGTATTTTCTTCTGAAGGAGGAGAGGGCCAGGTAGAGGAAAAGCTTCCTCCAGAGAATTTCAAAGTATGGGCCTGTTTCTGAAAACAGCTAAATTTGAAATCCTTTGCAAGAATTATCTTCCGCTTAGCTCTAAAAATACTGTTTTTCTAAAATGCCACCCGAGTTCACTAAATGATTATCATTATTATTTTTTCATTTTCATTGGAAATGCTTACTTTCAGTGTTTTAACCACTACTTGCAGTAGAAGTTTACAGGATATTCACACTAATAAGAATTAGCTTTTTAAAACAATCTAGGGGATTAGCCACACATCTTCCATTAAAACTAAAGTACCCTTGACTGCTTTACATTCTCATGAGATTCGTTTTAAGAAAGTCTATTTAAATTTCACGTAGAAGTGGGCCAATATTAGAGTGTGGGATCGGAAACCCTTTTCATTGTGGTGGAAGCAGATGGGAATTTCTACATGTGCAGCACCCAAAAGGCACTGCTCTGGATTCTGAAGAGACTTTAAATTATTTAATTCTGTGTCAAAGAAAAAGGAAAAAAAAAGAAAAAAGAAAAGACCCCAAGCGAACTAAAATCAAACAAACAAGCAGATGAGAACACCAGCAACAGAAAGCAGAAACACTTTATGAGGTCATGTTTACTATTTTGGCTTCAAATCTTTGGATCATTCGCTCACATTTTGCTGCTTTCAAATCCCAAACCTTAATCTGAACCTGGGTCTAACACAAATTCAAACACCGCCTCCCTGGGCCAAGGGTTTCAATAAACGCCTCGCTCCAGGACCCGCTGGCCCGAGCATTCCTTGCTGCAAAGTCAGAAAAAAAGTCCCGTCAAATTCAAAAAAATATCTTCACTGCTGCCTCCTGGTTTCCTGGCTGCAGCCGAGACCGGAAATATCTACATTTCCTGAGCAAGGCTGTTCTCCCGGGAACGCCAGCCCGCCTGCAGCCAGCGACCGCTGGATGCTCGGGCCGGAGTCGGGCATCGCAGCCGATCTTGAATCCGAGCTGGAATACCAGCACTGCAGCGTTCCGACTTAGCAGGGGACGCCGAGGAAGAGAAGGCGGCAGGGGAGGGAGAGGGGAGAGGAGACGTAAGCAGCAAAACGAGATGGGAATTTAAAAATGTGTTTAAGGAAAAAAAAAAAAAAAAAAGAAAAGAAAAAGAAAGGGAGAGAAAGACAGAGGAGAGCGTTATCAACAGCCAGCGTCTGTGTTCGGTGAAATCAGACGTAACTCCATAGCCCCCCACATTTTAAAGGAGAGTCTCCTTAGTCTGAGTTCTGTATATGGGGCACCTATTTGGTCCCCATTACTTTGAAGGGGGGTATTTTCCTGCAAAGCACAGTCACGTTCAACAAGAAAAGCAATTTGTTAAGACAACATGAAGGCCTGGTTTTAGCAGAGTGGGAAGAGATTTAATAGCCCAGAGGGAAGGGGGAAAGATGGATGAACACGGACTACTTCTGAGAAACTCTGCAAATAGGTGGAGCAATTCACAATCCAATAAACCCCACAGGGAAAGCCTTATCTTTCCTTCCCGCATTGGAAATCCATTCTTCCTTGGCTCTTTGTGGCCAGGCAAGTCTCTAATTATCCAGAGAAGTGTGAAGTCCGAAAGAGTCCATATACCTTTCAGGTAGTCATCTTACATTGCTCCTGTCAATAGAGAAGCTAATGTGGTAAAAACTCTGAAATACTGTTTATCTTTGCAATGTCTATGGGAAAAGAGTGCTCATGGTTACAGAGGCTGAGACACAGCTTGAGCCATATTCACCTTCTAGCTGTGACCATCTAAAAGTTGGGTTTCGATTCTCATCTAGTTTTTTAGGTGCTTTATATCTCAAATAAAGAGATTACCTGTGGGGGTAAATCAATCAACCCTAAAGCAGAGGGAAATGATAGACATTACCAGTTATTCCCCTGAGTAGTAGCTTGGTCTAGACAGCTGGATTTTAGATGACTGAACTTAATCAGAGAAATCTCACTCACAGAGGCAGTTTAAGGAAAAATAAAAATAAAAAATATATATAAGAGCCTAACTCCCACTGTAATTAAATAATAATCTCCAAAAATGGTCATCAGTGACCTAAGGTCACACAATGAGTTTGCAGCTGTGAACCACAAAGTCCTGAGAGCCGGTCTACTAAGAAGCAGGCTTGGATTTGACCTCTGCAGCATCCTATGAAGAGGATGTCGGTTGATAAAACTGTGCCATGTTTAATTGTTGAAAATAGCACCTCAACCTGACCAATATATAACCCAATCAATCTGCTGAGCCTTTACAATTTTTACCCACGAAACATCTTTGCTTTGGTAATTATCAATCACCCTTATGCAGAAAGGTTCCTCCAATTTTTTTAACTACTCAATCCTTTGAGAGACAGATGAATTTTAATGATTTAGACTATTAACCTAAAGGTTGATCCAGACTGGGAGGAACAGAATAATTTGTTTAATCATTATTATTATTTATAATTATTTAACATAGGAGAGAAAAATATCACCTTAAATGTCATCATGATGCTTTTTAATTGCCTCAGATGAAATTCAGAATAATCATTACTCTGTAAATGTATACAGATCTAATTTTAAATACCCTAAGATGCTGGATATTTATCTGGAAAATGCAAAGAATGCATATTCATTACTGTATAGGGAGTTACAAAGACAGAAAAGAATTGATCAACCATTTATTGAAAATTATTTCTTTTCCCAATTCACAACTGGGCTGTAATTTGACATGAGGCAGAAAAATAAGCTGAGCCAGGTGATTTTTCGTATTCATTCATTCCAGGACTTTATTACGTGTCCTTTATGAGGAAGTATGTTTTATGGATGTGTAAGAACATACTTTTGTGTGGCTATAATTTGTAATACTTATGTTGTGGAGTTATCTGCATTTAGAATGGTCACACAGAGGGATGACCAGCACATGGAGAATTTCAGTACATGGCGAATATTGGCACCCAGGCCTATGTGGGGAATATCGAGACACAGGAAATACACGAGACTTAACAGTTTCAAAGGATTTCTTGTTGTTGTTTTAGTTTGGTTTGGGGTTTTTGTTTGCGCTCATGTAGCTACTTCAGGGAGATGCACCTGCATGCAAAAAAAAGTAGGTTTTGGGATGAAGGACAACTCTGTGTAGGGCCAGCATCTCAAGGGAATGAAGAGCCTAAAAATGGAACTACATGGGGAGGATCCAGACCCATGCTTGTACAAACACACCAGAATTTAGTGATGATGCACCCAGTATGAGTAACCATCAAATTTAAGTGAAATGGAAACCATTTGGGGTTTTTTTTAACACATTAGAAAGACGGTCTGTTGTCAAAAAGCCTCAGAAAACAAACATAAAGAATTAAGCAATCATCTTTTCATGTTTTAAGATAATGGCAAGCTTAGAGCCTAAAGACAGTCATGCTAGTAATTCTGACTCCAGCACTGAGCTGATGCTTTGGGAGAGAATACAGTTTACATTGCACCAGGTCTGGACGCAGCACCGTGAAACTGAACTAATTCAGAAATGCTGTAACCAGCTAAGCTAGCAACACAAAGAATAGTTTCTATGGACTTAGGAAAGAATAGTCATTATTAAATGGGGGCAATGCTGAATTTTCAGTACTAAGGAGCACTAGGCTACACCAGATAGACAAGGAAAAGATCTTACTGGTTCAGAGAAACAACTTGATACCGTCATCACAACTCTTCAAGACAAACTCCAGCACCTTAGCAGACACAGCCAGCATCTGATTCACTGGCTCTGATGCTATCCCTTCGAGCCACCCATAAAGCCACCCATAAAATCTGGCTCCAGTGTGGGCTGGAACAGCCCTTGAGATCAGGGGGCCCCAGCTAGAGCAGCACAGACAAGGAAGAGCTCAAACCATCAAGCAGCATCCATCAACTCCTGCTTCGACAACAGCCTCGCCACAGGCTCCACGTGCAGAAACATCTCCGCTATCTCCCAGCCCACCCAGTTCATTCCTGTAGGTAGCCAGAGTCCAGGAGCAGTCTGTAACCCCAGTTCTCCCGCGGCGAGACAGTCTCCGGTGACAGTGTGGTACCTAACACCACCGCACCCGCCGGCCAGAAGGATGCGACCATGACAGCATCTCTGCACTTGAAAGAATAGCCTTCTTTCTGACAGCAAACCTTCCGCAGTAAATAACAATTAAACAAATAAACAAAAACAGAAAGAAAGAGCTATCAAGCTCCCCTGTAAATTAGTAAAGGATCCAACAGTCCAGTGCCAGGTGAGAGGGTAATGGACTTCACTACAGAAAAGCTCCTGGGTTTGCAGGAGTTCCAGTAGGTACCCTACATTTTGCCCTGCTCTGCCTTATTCATGCTTCATTTTCCAAAGCCCTTTGTTTTCCAAGCTGAGTTAGATCAAGGCCTCCCCATTTCCCATCACATACGTGTCTCCATGCCCCTGCTGCTGCTATCAGAGCTGGGGCACAGGCACTCCGAGTGCCTCGTCTCGGGGAAACATTTGCATTTTCATTGGCACAGGTACAGCATTCAGAATTCTTTCAGGCCAGTCCAATTAAAACAAGCTGAAAACTGCTGAGTGAAGCAGTTTCAGCAAGGATCTGCTTACATTCCCCCTCTGAAAAAAGCAGGGGGCCCACTTTCTGTAACTCTCTCCTTCTCTGCACAGCGTGGGTTTTGCTTTTTTTCCCTTTTTCTTTTTTTTCTTTTCTTTTTAAGGTGGAATAACTTGTGCCCTTTACACAGTGGCTCTAAGAGATGGATGGCAGAACTTGGGAATGCGGCTTCATTTTAAAACCAGAGCCCAGTCTGTAATACCAAATTGAGGCATGGGAAAAAAGAAAAAAAAAAAAGGAAAAAACCACCAACCCCAAAACTGGTAACTCTCCACAGATTAACACACTTTACATCCTTCACAAACCTTGCATGGTATTTTCTTAAAAAGGAACAGAGCCACATAATTAGCAATCAGTCGAAGCCTAAGGCTTTTCTACCACCACAGAGACTATTCAATGCCTACTGGCTCTACTAACGCACTCCTATTACTCTTGGGTTTCTTTTTGGACAGCCTCTTTCAAGCCTCAGATGTGTTGTAAATGCATACTGACAGGTTAAAAGATACCATTTTTATACCCCTGAGCCAAAAAAAAAAAAAAAAAATCCCATCTGACTAGTGCTGCTTTATTTTATATTGATAATCCTCAAGTGCTAGAACAAGGCATGAGGTTCTAGGAATGAGGAACCATCTCCAAGAGCCCCAGGGAAGGAAGGACATGACGAGGGTCAGGTTTCTGCACACACACCCTTATCCTAGGAGGCTGGCAAAAAATTGCTAATGGCAGTGGCTTTACCAGAGCCCAGCTCTGCTAGTCACAGTGGCCACGCTTCCCAACATCTGCATGCCAGGAGCCAGTGTCAAACCACAACTACTACAGAGAAAACACCTGCAAATGCCCTTGCATCAATCTGGGAAAAAATGGGCTAATCCAGCAGAACAAACCACAGCACATGGATTTGCATTTGTTTTCACCTCTGAGAATGAGGCTGTGTCAGTCTTGCACCTGCGCTGAATTGATGTGAAACATGTATTGCACGTAAAATTTGGATACATTTGGAGTTGAACTGGATTTCAACCAACCACAGGACCCAGAGGAATCTGAATCAAAATTTCTTTCTACCCACTTCCACTGAAAATGATCTCACCTTGATAAATAAGCACTGGGTTTATACAGCAACCTACACCTAAAGTTCCCATCAATGCCTGTACACCCAGGAGTTCCTACAGTACAACTAGAAACTAAATCATAATGCAACATTGACACATAATCTGCTCACCTAATCATCACAGCATTACTAATATGTTAATAAGAGAAGCATAGAAGAAACAAGACAGGTGACAGCTGGAGTAAACAGTGAAAGATTTGAGACAACAGAAATACCAGATTTCTTAGATTGTCCCTGAGAGAACACAATTCTCTTCTGTTCTTTTCTATTTGCTTTCAGAGCCCTGTTCTAGGAACAAGCTGGCCCAAGGGACTAGGAAACTAGGACATCATGACTATTCTGTATCAAAATCCTTTTCTTTTTCAAAGGCTGCCGGGATGCCCTCTTCAGTGACCTCAAGCAGCTCACTGTGTTACCTGCCAGACAGGTGACTACAAAGGCCATTTATTGATTTAATTAGGGCAGACAAAGAAAAGACATAATCAATACCTGAAGTACGTGGAACATGCAATGAGCATCCTGTGATCCCAGCTCTGCCTGTGTAGAGAATGTGGGTTTACTGATCTTTAAAAGTGTGAGCAGATCCTCAACTTTAATAATAATAGATAACAGTGTCTGACATTCACATGGCAACTTTTATGTTGGAGTGTCCTGAAGCACTTGAAAAGACACACAGCTATACACCTCTCCTTCCTGTCCTGCTTTAGAGCTCCACCTCCACAATGGCCTTTCTTCTCAAATAACCTGCAGGTTGAAACAACCCCCATCCTTTTCATCCAAAAACAGTAGTATTTTTTTATCTTTTAGAAATCTTTCTTTCTTTCCCTCGCCAAGGAACCTCACTTAGTCTCCATTTTGATTTGTCTCCCCACAGAAAAAGCAAACAATAACAAGCAAACATATATTAAAATATCCTCCGTGCAGAGAACTCCTCTCAAGGTATAAGCAAGGTCTGGACTGAATGGGTGATCTTCAGTGGACTGAATGGGTGATCTTCAATGGAAATCCAGGTACCACAGAAAAGAATATAAAGAAAATCTTTGTGACTGAGAGATCTTGGCAAGTAAAGGCTACAACCCACCTGGGACACTTGGCTTTCTAGTGATATTTTCTAAGGGCATCACCCATGTTGGGATTCCCCCAGTTGTACCCTACTAGGCATCCTTTCTTTCTGGCCCACAGGGGAAAAAGAGGAAAAAAAAAAAAAAAAAAAAGGAGGGGATCAGGAAACACTCACTTGGTCATGTCCTGAGCAATTCCCAAGATGCGAATGAGCCTAGGCTTCCTGCTGTCCCCTCAAATATCTTATTTTCCACTCCCACCTTTCTTCCTCCTACTTATCTCCCTCCCCCCTTGCCTTCTGAGGCTGACTGAGTCAACTAGTGCAGATTAGATGCCAAGCAATGCAGTCTCTGTACAAAGATTCAACTCCCACAGACATGCTAGAGAGATAAAAGCAGTCTAGTCAAACACTGTCCAGAGACAGCGCAGGGAGAGCTGGGCTCCCAGTGGCTCTGACTGGGTGATGTCTTGAACTGGTGACACTCCAGCAACTGAACAGCAAGTACTAGAGGCATAAGCACTTCTTTCTGGTGCCTATGCTTAAATACAAACGAAATGGGTCAAATTTTCCAAAACATCCACCCTCAGGAGATAAGATTGACCGACGGAAACCCTTACTCAGGCATCAAAGACTGCTGCTCAGAGGTGCAATGAAACAGCCCTCCTCCCCACACCACTGTACTGGGACCCAGCACTCCCAGGCAGATCATGACAAATACTATGCCAGGTACAGGAACACTCGTATTCCCTTGCTATTGATATAGTCATATGCAATCACACCTTTATCCAGCGACAGATACGCAAAACCATTTCCCCTGCCACTGAAGTACAAGAATTTCCACAACGCAAAACGGAGCCCATTTAACAAACGCAGATGAACAGTACACAAAACGCTGGTTAGTGTTACTGTAGCTATCTGAAGCCCTGCAGAGAATCTGTGCAAGTTTGGAAGGTAACGTCCCACGGGAAACGCGGACAGAGCCTACCTCTGCAAAACCTGCTGTAACCACACGTACCGTGGGCAGGCAGACTTGCCAGTCCGCAGTCGTGCCATTCAGCCCACCCTTGTAACGCTCTCCTGTCATTCCAAACAGTATTGTCTTCCCCTGGAATGATACACAGAACACGGTGGCATTTGCCGGGGTAAACAGTTCGGTGGCAAAGTGCCTGTCCCTTCCGTGGACCTCCAAACGACCCTGAATGCAGAGGTACAGAAAAGCTTTCCATGTTCATATGGCCCATCTCTGGTTACACGATAAGAAATGAAGTTGACACAGCAATATAAACATTATTACTGTCAACGTTAAGATAGACAGTGGGTACAGGTCAGGCCACAGTATCCAGGGGATACTCTGTAACAGTAGCTGTCATATTTATCTCTGGCTTCTTCAGAGCCAGTTTTAGTAGCTGGAGACAGAGCGCACAAAAGGACGATTCAGTGCAATCCATGATCTGAAATAAAACAGATGCGTTGCGGAAGTTTGCAAACTCCCCGGCACAGAAGGTTGGCAGACCTCCGCTCGGTAACTAGGGCCCGTCTTCTTGGCAGCATCAGGAGCCCTTCCATAACCCTGGTGCCACCGGTACTGCTCATGCTGTTCAGACGAAGGGCAGTCTGGAGGACAAAGCACTTGGCTTGGCAGTTAGCAGGGATGCAGAACTAAACCAAAGCTCAGAGGCCGCCTGAGCTTTTAAACGCTTCCACCAGTTTTGGCTGGCAAGGTTTCTTCTGCTTTTTCCGCTGTTCTGGCAAATTACTGAGCAGAATGGGAAAGCACATTGCAGCAAAACCTACCCTCCGACTTGCTGGTAGTTTTACTCTACGTAAAAACCGCGAGAGGTCAAGGTGCAAAGAATGTATATAGAGGTCAGGTTTCAGAGACTGCAGTGTGGCATGAAGCAATTTTGAAGATCTAGTAAAAGAGGATGCAGTAGATTGGGTATAAGACCAAGGATTGATTTGAACAAGGTCAGTTTTCTATCTGGAAAGCATAAGGGAAGATTCAAATGCTTTAATTGGGAAAAAAAACCACATCCCAGTTTGAAATTAGTTTCATACCCATTTTAAGACCAATCCAAAATGCTTTCGTTCGTAGCTGGTATTTCAGGAATGAGCACAACCAAAGGCACCTGGTCTGGTTTTACGGACTGAAACGCTTTTGGAAAGGAATCAGATACGATTTGGACAAAAACAATGGAGGCCCAGACACTGAGGCTGCCCTGGGAGAGTATACCAGCTGTCTGCTCAGTTTCAAACCTCTAATCATATTCTTGGAGAGAAAGCAAGGGGACCTGTTAGGGGTTGCCGAGCCCTGTGCTCGGGGCCAGGTCCAGACGGTGGAGCCAGCGAGCGAGTCCTCCCCGTGCAGAGCCAGCTCCATCGCCTCGGACTCAAAAATTCTGGCACCAGGACAACAGCAAACGAGACCGAGTCTCTGAACAGCCACCAAGGGCTGTGAACGAGGCAGAGGGATTAAAAACGGCAGCACGAGCAAAGATGAAATACTGGAACTCGGGAGAACAGCGGGAGGAAGCTTGGCAGTGCCCAGGCAGGCAAAGCACCTGCTGGCATCGACCGGAGAGGACGGCATTTAGTAGGGAATGGGTCCCACCGTCAGCCAGCATAAAGCAGCCCTGCTCCTCGCTGGCAGCCTGGCTGTGCTCAGGCACACCGGTTTTACGGCCCCTCTCCAGCGCTGATGGCTTGACCCCACAAACAGAGGCAGTGCGCTGCCTGCGTTAATGCAGTGGGCAGGATGGATAGCAGAGGAATCCAGGCTAGTGGTAGTGAGAGCACTGCCTCAAAGCAAAATAAATCCTTGGAAAGAAACGTATAAAACTACTACCGTGCCCTCCTTCAACTCCTTTAATCCTCACCCATGCTTGCAAACTACCCAGAAGCATTCAACAGCTGGCAGACTGCAATGCCTCCTCTCTTCAAATCATTTCTGAGAACCTGGGATTCCTCTTTTCAATTTATTTGGGCCATGTATTGTCTCACTGTGATGAGTGGACACCACATCTCAGCTTGCATTCATCCCAACAAGGTGCAGGCGATTAATTGAGACGCCCTGTTAAGAGCGTAGTCATCTTGGGCTCCACAGCAGATCAGCAGCACCTCCAAAGGTGATTCAGTCCACTCCGTCGACTCCAGGAGCTTTGTGCATAGGTGCTGGTGTTAAACACCACAAAGTAGGTGTGGTGAAATAATCCAGGCTTGTGCACGTGTGGTTCTGATCTCTACATAGGGCCTCTTGTTGCTGCCACTAAGTAGTAAAATGCCAAACATGGCTCATACCAATTCCACCTCTCACTAAAATGTTTTGTCAGCTCATCATAATCTTAAAAGAAACCTTTAAGTGCTGGGAGGCATCTTGGTTTCTAATCAGGCTCAGTCAGATTTTGTGGCCTCATATGCCTATTTAGTCAAGTTAACCTGGCTCACACTGTTGCTAGCTTCAAGCATACATACTTGAGATCAGTTTTTCCACTCAGAAAAAGATAACGTCTACAGTTTCCTCCCCTCAGATAAGCTTAAGAAGAAAAGAAAATGAAGTAATGTCCCTGCTAACCAATATACATGTGGTTCTGTATCCCACCTCCACAACAGCTCCCAAACCAGGACACCCCATAGAGAGATCCAGCACCTTTCTCCGCAGCATGTTTAAAAGCCTGCACAGCAGTGCCCTGAACCCGTCCCCTTTCTGCTGTGCCCTCAGCCCTTGCCATGATCAGCAGGAGAGATGGTCCCTTTCAGAGCAATACTCAATCTGCCTGAAGTCCGAGTCGCCTTCTGCACCCATTTATTTCTCTCCACTCACCCAAAGGTATGCTGGGAAGCATAAGACTGTGACCCAGGCCACCCAGCCACATGCTTAATGTTAGAGAACCAGCCTTCGACTAAGGAGTTTGCACTTACAGCACAAGAGAATGAGAACTGCTCTGGTGCACTTGCACTATAAAATGCTATGCACCTAAAAAGTTTTCAGTCTCCAAGTAAGCCACAAATATGAAATGTGAATGGTTTACACTGGCGCCTGCTTTTCTCAGCAGCTGAATATGCATAAACCATGTTGAAGTTAACTAAAGGAATGATCAAAGCACCAGGAAGCCATCACAAAACTGAGTTCTGGTTGTGGGAACTGTAAGGAACTTAAACTTCTAACCAGAAGCATCAAATCCTGACTACCAGATAAGGGAATTACTTCTCTTGAAGTCACCGAAGACACAGGTTTTCACCAGTTGGAGATCTGGCCCTACCTGAAACTCTTTCAAAGAAAGGAAATTGCATTCAGTTTCTTAGGAACTGCCCCAGATCTTAGCTGCACATTACTGGCATCCAAAGACAGAAATCAAAGCACAGGAAACTTCAAGGGGTGAATCAGACACTAAAAGAATTCATGGATTTCTAAGCCATCACAAAAGATTTTGATAAGCTGTTGTTCATTACCACTGTCATTATTTGTATTTTCAGAGATGTCATAGTGTTCTCGGCACTTCGCGAACAACAAGCCAGAATTCACAGACTTTTCCAAGCAAACTACCTAGTCAGGTTAATCCAAAAACCCAAAGGCCATCAAAAAAAACAGAAAATTCAAAGCTGACTCAGTCTGCCTCATTACAAAGTGCTTTCTGAAACTTCTTTTCATCAACCATTTGCTTACTATAAAACATTTTATCTAATACCATTTTTAAAATCATGTAAGCCTTACAACTGTGCAATTCCTTTCTGATATAAGAGAATTTCAACTGTGGCATTTTTATCACCTTTAAATCCATAGGCAGGGTCTGAGTGAGTTATCCCAGGTGCTACCCACAGAACTCCGACAGTGACTCCAGGGAAAAGGTACTGACCTGTCGTGGTGGTGATACATGTAATGCACAGCATTTGTGTTCCCTTTGAATACAACTTGAACCTTGCCTCAGTAATCCTTCCTTCGCAGTGGCATTCCCTTCTCATCCAGCTGCCAAAAGGAGATCTGAAACGAACATAATTAACATCCATCAGTTATGATTTTTTTTTTCCTGCGAAGCATCCAAAAACATATCTTAGATAAACAAACAAAACAAAACAAAACACTTGGCCTGAACCAAATCCTGGCTCCAAACAAATCGACAAGAAATTTGTGGTTGGGATCTGTCATATTAAATCCAGTGAAGCAAATTTACCTCAGATGTGTCCGTTACTACGACACCCGGACCCCAAACCATTTGGTGGGTTGGGTAACACCTTTTGGCATCTTTCAGGATGTGGCCCAGGGGTACGTCTGCACTCTGGGGTCAGGGAGGCTCCAGTTGTGTCCGAGAGCTAATCCAGACCCAGAAACACTGAGCGGTGCAGAGGAAGATGCGCTCAGGTTGGTTTTACATGAGCAGCCTAGCTATTGGGATCGGAGCATCTCTGTGACCTTGTGCCATGGCTACCTGAAGTCAGGACCAGCTTTGGGATCTCTTTCTCCCCGTGGACATGCCCTTAGGCCTGGACGTCTCTCACCTTTAGGAACCTGCCTGACATCCCCAAGGCACTCGTGGGATCAACAGTGAGAGAGGCACCTTTGGAGACTTCCATCTCTCACCATTAGCAACGATGCCTTAGGGCAACTCAAGCCAAACGGTCTAAGCCAGCCAGTGCCTCAGATCCAGCTCTTCTTTTGTGCTCGGTTATCCTGGCTGCTGCTTGGCTCACGCCCAAAAATGCAGCACCTTGGGAAGCCTGCATCACAACCCAGTCTTTCTAAACACCACTATCTGCAGAGCTGCAAGGAGACGCGTCTATCTTCCATTTTCATACGGCACATCTTTCCTTCCCATCGACTTTCCACCACTGCTCTAACTTCCAGGAAACACAAGGGATTTGGCCGTGGCACGTGGGACTTGAGGGCAAGACGTAGCGCTAAAATGGGAGAGGGTGAGAGGCTGCAGAGCTCTGAATGGGCTGCCTTGTCTTTGCAGCTTCCACTCAGTTCAAATTTTGCCTAAAAGGGATTAATTACCGCTGGACAACTCCACAGTGATTCCTCATCAGCTCTGGAACAGAGGAGCCCGTCACTATGGTGATACAACATTAAAGGGCTGGGTCCAAAATGTTATTCTGGCAGGGAGATGCACGCACCAGGCCAGAATCCGAGATCCCGGGTGAGCTGGTTGTAACTGGTGGAAATACTGCAGGCTTGCCCTGGTGTCCCTGAGATCAGCCCTGGCCTGCAGCCTCTGAGGAGAGCCCCATCCTGTCATGCAGATGGTTCGCCTTCTAATTTGGAGGGGCTGAATGACTTTTCAAACCTTTGATTCCTGACTGATACATTCACTTCAGGAGACACAGAAGTACAAAATCTCAGCATGGAGTGACTCCCGTGCTTTCTTTTTCTTTCCGGGGGGGGGGGGGGGGGGGGGGGGGGGGGGGGGGGG
>JAVJGG010000082.1:329571-436030 GCA_035590195.1 Aviceda cuculoides
GTGCGTTCTTTTTCTTTCCTTCCCACCCCCCACCCCTTCCCCTGTCTTTTCTTTTCTTCTCTCCCTGGACAGTTTTATAATTTTGGCGTGCGGCCAGAATGTCTGTCCTTATTAGCCTGGGCTGGCTGTGAAACACCTGCAGCCCATTATAGCAGGAGAATGAAAAAAATCAGTTGTCATAGGTAAAGTAATGACCACTTATTTCTTTGTTTTAACATACTAAAAGGACAGTTGAGAGGGGAAGCAAAAAATGACATAGCTTTACCATCACACCTGCCATTAACTGGACTCAGCTGTAGACACTGGGTCATATTTTTATCTGATAAGTGACTCCAATAAATTGTTGTCACTTCACACCAGCGAGGGTTCCAGTTTATTAAATATGACATGCACTTGCTGCATTTGAATAGTGTCTTGTGCACCTTTTTTTTTTGTTTATGTCTCTATTAGGAACTAAACAGGCACTAGGAAGAAACTTCCCTCTGGGCAGGTTATAACTAGACTGCCTACTGGCATATCCCTCTAATATCCCAGCTGGTACTGGCTGCAAACACTGCCAGATCCAGCAGAGCCTCCATAATGGCCAGGGAAAAGGGCTACGGGCTGGGACAGACACTTCCGAGTCCCGCGGGCCACTGCCTCCACCAGAAGAAGGGCTGCACATCCAGAAGACCGACGAGGGGATAGGCAGTGATGCAGAAGTGGTGCTCGGGGTACCACTGCAGCTCTTGGCTCTGGAGCTGCGCAAAAACCTTTTATAATAAACACAGAAATTGCCATGATCTAGGTACACGGAGGGACTGGTGAGACAGCGAGAGGCAATATCTACTTGCCCCACTCCCAGCCTACAGAACTCCATCTTACCTCAAAGACCAGGTAATTGTACTTCTGCAAGACCATCCACCTGGAGACGATCCCTACTTATGACTACAAAATCCTACTTCAAAAGATCTGTTTGTACACAAGGACGGCTATTACTCAGAAGAGGTGCTCGGTGCCTGCTAAGATGTTGACAGTAAAGAGATCAAAACGTCCTTCAGATCTCCCACCGTTCAGTAAGGCCACAACCAAAACATACCTGGGCTGAAGGAAAGGCCACAATCAGACCTCCTGGTGTAGACATCTCACTGGAGGTGGATGTATGTCATAGGGTATGCCAGAGGGAGAGGATCTGGGAGGACAGCTAGAGGGCTAAATAATTTATCATGCTCTTGAACTGTGACAACAAAGTAGGTAGCTTAAATGCAGCTCCAAGAGTTTTGCTACTGAAAGCAGACTCGCTCTCTAAGGACTAGATGGTATTTCAATCCCAACAGCCCATTCAGTGAAAATGCCACAGTCGGCATGTCAAGAGACCCAGAGTTCCTTCCAAAACTTTGCTGTGTTTTAATCAAACTTACTTGTCTAGCTGCAAGGCAGCAGAGACATTTACCCCAGCAGCTGACGTTTTCAGTTCTGCATCGAGTGGAGTGCAGCCATTTTAAACAAAAAAGGAAGAGAAAAACTTGTGACCACAAGAGACTCTGCCAGATATCCCCACTGCTGTCCTCGAGCGTGGAAACGCAAGTCTGCTGTTGCACACAGGTCTGACTATTTGCATTTTTAATAATTCAAGAGTTTAATTAGTATCATGGCCTTAATCAGAGGCTGAAAATATAGCTGAAGTCATCAGAGCTTAATTAGTTTTAAAAAAAATTCTGCAGTCTGAAAATGTCTCTACTAACATGAAGGTCTGTCCTTAGCTTTATGCTTTGGGGTTCAGCTGAGCTTTTACTTGTTGCTTCTAACTTGCTGTACCAGCACACCTCAGAATAACTCAAAATCTCCAAACAATATCGAGTCAAACCAGTGGACTTCCTTGTTTATCCCTATAAACTGTTACACAGCTTTCTTGAACCAGGCTCAGAAAAAAAAAACCTGAACAGACTGAAGAGAATATCTTAAATTAATCCAGGTATATCCCACAAGCTGCATGTGAATTTCCCCTCTGCGGGAAAAACAACATTCTTAGAACATCAACGAGTATCACTCGATCTTCAGTCAAGTCAGCAGGAACACAGTCCTGAGGGAAATAACTATATGTGGCCAGACAAATCACTGCTTAGCAGTGGGACTGCAGAAGCTGCTCTGTGTGGGAGCTCACACTGGTCCCTTGCAGCCCAAGCTGGGTGGTGAAGCACGGGAGGTTTGGTGCCGCTTCCCTTCTCCAGTGGGATGGATGTGGCCTCAAGCGGAATCACCACCGATTTGGGCTGAGGGAATCTGAAGGCCTGGCAACAGCCATCCCTTTACTCACTGGACAGATTGATAGCATTGTACAGGACATCCTGGATGAACTTTTTCAAACAATATGTGATTTAATGGGGGGACTCATCACCACCCAATGCTGTGGAGGCCAAATATACAACCAGGTTCAAAAATGGATTAGCAAAATTCATGGAAGATAGGCCAATCACAGACAATTAAATATGGTAATCCGGATGCAACTTCCAGTTCAGGAAGTTAGTCAGTCTAATGCCCTTCCACCTCTGATTTACTTGTAAAAAGGAAGCCAGAAAAGTTCTCCCTATGCCAAAAATGTCCCTTGGCTCCAAGCATTAGCTAGAATCACAATAAATTCTTTTTTTTTTTTTTTTTTTTTTGGCCGGTGGAGGGGGATACATTTTCATTCAGTAATGGTATTACAGCATGCTCTTCATTTCCCTCTGCAGCTCCCGAAGCTCTGCGCAACCTCCCATCTCCCTGTCCCCTTACGAAAATCACAAATAAATTGGTGAAACCTACTGGAAGGTGATAGCAATCAGAGATACCACTAAATTCCATTTAGCGAGGAATTAGGAATCCAATCATGTTTGTACACAGGAAAGGTCTGACTGCATCATACTGAAAAAACATTCTGTCTTTGAGAGTACTGGACCAGAGGAAGATGCTGGAAACTCAAGATGGAAAAATGTAAGTTGATTTGTCCACAAGGAAAGTTTCACGTAACCCCAGGACAGTTGCTGTTTGATTTATTCCCTGACACGCATGCCTGTGCAGAGGCTAGTTTTATACATATAAAATACATACAGTACATTTCATACTGCAGTGTTACGTATCCCCATCCCCTTTGAATCCTGCTAAACCCTTGCAGTCTCCGAACCCAAAGAGCAGCTTATGGCACGAGTTATCCGCGCTCTGCTCCCTTGTCTTCTTACCTGCTGCAAGCATTTCTATCTATTGTCCGGTTTTGAAGGTGTTTAGGGGGTTTGCTGGAGAGCAGGGGACAAGATGACAAATGAGCTAATACACCGCAATGGAATGTAAGTGAGTCTCAGCTATTTTTAATTAAGAAGCGATGACAGCTGACTAAATTCCCTGACACTGCAGTTAAAGGCTCCCTGACCCAGACATTATTGGACACACTCCTAAGACCAATATATATTGGTCCCGACGGTGCTTCTATTATTGTCCCCGCCGTCTCGACAGATGCAGGACTAACAAAATCTATGTCTATTATCAGCATGCAAATAGCGAGATAAACCTGTGAATGCTTATGAGCAGGAGGAGGCGGCAGGTGAGAGGAGGACAACGAAGGTCATTTTCAAGGGAGTGCTGAAAGTGCCGATGTCTGGTTCCAATAAATGTTCAAAAGGTTTGGACAAATTTAACTGCCATTTTCGTTTTCGGTTGGTTAAACCAATGATAGATTGACCATGAGAGAGGCAGAGAGACAGAACATTTTCTGCTGTAAGGCAGATAAAAGAGGCAAAGCAGTATGGTGCCTTGGACTGGCTTTTCTCAGCCCACAGATCACAGGGAGGGCTCAACTGAGAAGGCTTTTCTTCTAATTCCCAGACCTGAGAGCCCAGCAACCTGACAAAGTGATCTGGAGTTTGAAGGACAGTGATTCACCTGGTTTCATCTACGGACTCTTTAGCAGAGATGAGAATACAGTCGAGATGTCCAGCTTCCACTGTCACAACAGACTGGCAAGAAACTGACTGTTTCAACAACAGCCTGTCTTGGAAAGATGTCATGAGGAAGATACCAACCACAAACAGACAATACAAAATTCACTTTTCTTCTCAGGGCTTGCACAGAAATGAATCCAGCAGCAGATCCCTGTACCTTGAGCTCACTAGTCGGTTTTAGCAGGACAGAAAAAGAAGCGATTCCTTTCTACCCTTCCCAAAGGATCACGGAGAAAAGGGCTAAACCGGCAGACGCGGCAAAGTCACACAAATCACGTACCAACTTGGCATATGCGAGACAAATACATTAAGGGACACCATCAGGAACTTTCCAGCGTGGTTGCAACGGTGGGAGGGGGAAAGAGTTGCTTTCTGCTGTTGCTAAGACAGTTCCCCCACCCTTGCTCCCTCCCAGCCCAATCCAGGGGCTTTCTCCTCTCATTGGCTCACCAGCGGCATCGAACGATCCTGACAGGTTTTCCTCCTCCTCGCCCTATTGGCTTCTGCCCATGGCCTATTATCAGGGGAGAGCAAATCAGACACGTAATCGATAGTTTGCGAGGAGGAACGGGGCTGCGCGATGCTACATTTGCATTAAATCTCTTGCCGCCCATGTCCCTGCATTCAGATAAGCACGGATTAGCCGTACCGGCCACGCTCGCAGGGGCGAGCGTAGATGGCAGACGGGTAGCAAAGCCGAGCTGCAGTGAGCTGTCAGGGAAAAAGGCAGCCGCTGCGCGCTCTGGGCCGGAATTTCAGGCCAGGCTCTACCTGACGAGAAGCTCGGATCCCGACCTCGCAGGCAAACCGGCACCGTTGGAGGACCATCAGCATCTTGCCTGAGCACCGATCTAGAGGCACAGAGCGAACTTCCCTTTCTCGTAGCCTGACTGAACCAGTGTCCCCAGCTTGTGTACTCGGTAGGGTGGCCAGCTCTGAAAATAAGGAAAATGTGTATAGCAGGGGAGAAACCTTCTTTCTCGCAGTGCCATAAGTGACGCCCTCCCCGGCAAGCTTTTAGAACATTGCTTTGTCTGAAGGCATCTGGAGGCCTTCCAGGGCAGGCAGAGAGCATGGAAACAGCCCGCGAGGCCAGAGCAAGTTTCCCTGGCTTGAAGCAGCACGACTGACGACAGTCAGCTCCCACAACAGTGCTGCCTGCTCACCGCCAGCCTTCAGAAATTCAGGAACGGTGGTTCCTTCGTCTTGCAGCACCCCTGCCAGCTTGGCTCTCCCCGCCTCACCAAAACGCCATTACTGGGCAGTGAAACACAGCGGCAGTGGGACAGCTTCCCGGTCCTACCACAGACCAAGGCCAAGGTCCAGGCCTGGAACCAGATGCACAGAAGAGGCAGGTGAGTTGGAGCAGGTTTCCAGCTGCAAGCAAAACGGGCTTGAGCTGACACCGTGCATCAATGAAACACCAACGCAAAACAACTAGATGTTGCCAATGGCTTTAAAAGCAACTGCAAAAGAAAACTTACTTATCGGTGGTGGGGACATCAGACACAGGGCATCAAGCGCACAACCAAGTTAACGTGTCAGTAACTACTGAACTGGCCTCAGGCCTTAAAGCTTTGCAGTTTAACTTGCCCAAGTAAAGCAGCTGATGAAATATTCCCAGGCGCATTGGGACACTGGGGAAATAGCAACCCTTTGGCTATTTTCTTTCACCACACAGGTGAGTCAGCATCCGGATGACGGAAGAAAAACCGGTGTTTCCTTTTCTGTTCGGGACTGCAAGTGACTGGCGGCAGCAGGAGCTCAGTCCAGTTTCTAGCCTGTTTCTAATAGACGTGTACACAGACTGCAAGAGGTCAATGAACCCAGCAAAGCCATCCCCTGCAGCTGGATGCACACACAGGGGATGTACGCCGTCCCCTAAATACTACATCTTCCTGGCCTGGTCAGTCCACTTGCTCTCTGTCCTTTACATGACACAGAGGTTCAGTTAGGAAGAGTCATAACTTAAACTGTTGTAAATCAATACAATTATGATGCAAGACAGAGGAAAATTTTCTATGGAAATTTCCACAGCCAAACCATTTGTTTATTTCAGGGGTGGGGGTGGTTGGACACAAAACACTGGGTCAGTTAAAAAAAATCCTAAGTGTCTGACCTGAATAAATCAATTCTTATGAAATCCACGGGGATACTTTCTTCAATATAAGATGGAACTTCCAAGTTAAAAGGACGAAAGAGAAGAAAAGAGGGCACATAAAAATCAGGTTCAAATCCCTGCTTGGCCTCACTCAGTAAGGACTCTGAATTAGGTCTACAGTTACTTAAATGGCTTCAAATATTTTGGGATCTCTCTCCAGTTTGTAGGATCTAAGTTTCATCCTCAGGCAGAACAGGAAGAATGTCCTGAGCTCTCAAAAATGTTCATGACTTTGGACAAATACATTATACCCAGCTTCAAAACAAATCTGTTCTCTTTTTGATCTTATGTAATAGTCTAGATGTCTGTGTTTTGATTCCTCCCGATTGTTCACTCAAACCGGTACAGAGCTCCATGAAAGAAGATTAATGGACTGGAAGGAAACCTACACTTTTTTTTATATCTCTAAACCATGTGCCTCTCTTCTGGTTACCTTTGCAAAGACAAAAAGCGTGAAATTTAGCAACAACAGAGACGATAAAAATGAACTCAAATAAGAACTCCTATCATGAGTCAAGCCTGCTTCAGCCACTCAAGAAGACAGAGCCTATGAACAAGCCTTTTTGACCAATAAAAGCTTTTCAAATAAAATGAAAGCTCTTTCAGACTAATTCAAGAAGCAACCTACGATGGAAAAGATTCAGTCCCTGGGATCAAACTTGTCTTTACTGTTAGTGCCTACACAACAACACTTTATCTGGACCTATTACATTTGCTGTAGGTGGAAAAATAATGAGATTCTTACCATGAACATGTAGGAAATACCCAACAGAAAGGCAGAGCTGTACGTGATAACCTATGCTGCTACGTCTATCACGGTGGGCAGTTCATTTTCGACTGCTCTCTCCACCACGCAGGGAGGAAGGTGTGCTCCCTTACCTGGCAGCAGGTTCAGTCCTCAGTGACCACGCTGTGCCCGTCCTCAGCAAGAAAGGCAAGGAGCACGGGTGGGCACTTCTTCGCCCCCAACACTTAGCAGGCACAACCTGGGTTAATAGGAATGAGAAATATATGAATATAAGGAATAATAGGATGGATGACCTGACAGGAAACTGCAAGCCCAAGCGGAGGAAAGATTGTGTCCATAGCTCTGTTCCCCCCACCCCGATTCTGCTTATCGTGATGTCTCTGCTTCTGGTCCAAGGCTTGGACCTCAGGGCTTCCAGGCTGCCATTCACCACCTGTCTGGCATAGCTGATGGAGAACAAGGAGCCAAGAAACCTGAGAGCCATTTCTGAGCCAAAAGCCTGTGTTCCCAGATTCAATCTTGTTTACGGACTTCCAGTTTGAAAGATTTTCATAATTCCCAATGTACTACTTCTCAGAATTGTATTGCCTTAAAAATTATGGAAATGTCAGTTGCCCTGTCGTTTTTGTTATAGAGAGGAAACTATTTTCCGCATGCATTACAGAATTTTTCACAAGAAAAAATCCAAGGATACAGCCATCCTTACTTAGCACATCGTATAACTGTCCATGAAGGGATTTGACTTCTGCCTATCTGCTTCTGGTTTGTTTCCCAGCTTCATTTCATTAATACACTTTCTCAAGAAGTTCATATTATTAATGAAGCCAAACCACGGGAATACTTCTCATAACTGCTCTATTTCTCTGATGCCAAAGGCTGGTAAAAGGTCTCCAAACTTCAGTTTCGTCTTTAAATGGTTCTATGCAAGGTAACTCGATGTTACTAGTCCCATTTTGCTATTAAACAGAGGCACAGAAGAGTGCTAAGAATTGTCCCAGGCCATAAAATAAGTAGAAAAAGACAACCAAACCCCGAGTCCTGATCCACAGCCTCTTGCTCTGTCCCAGTGGACAACATTCTTTCCTATGATTACTAAAAATATTGGGGTCCTCTGTGAAACAGACTGGGATGCTAATTTTTGAGGTGAAATGACCAACTCAGCATGGGAAATCGTGTAAGTGAATACAATACTCTTAACTTCCTGAACTCTTGTACAGTAAACAGCTTAACAACTTGTTTCCCACAGAGACACCTGTATTTCAGCAGCGGATAAGAAATGACACATGTATATACATAGCCACGTTTTCTTTTTTTCTAGCTGTACACATACATACATATCCATATATGTACAAACATAAAATACATGCTTTGATATGTATATATCAAAGTTATTAAAATTAGAAGGAACTTTGATGTTGGACTCGGCATGGTCTGAAAAAATGCTAATTACACCACAGCATAGCTGTGGGAATGAACTGCCTGCTCTGCACACAACACTTCAGGCACATAAAATGCAAAGACCTATTTGGAAGAGAGCACAGAGCCAAGACATTTCCCTCAAGATGCTTCTTCTCACCCATCACACCTATCACCTGTTCACGAAAATTAACTTCCCACGTCTCCACTGGTTAAACCTTGACCCCCTTTCCAGAGCATGGGCCACCCCACAATACTTGCTCAATATCACCACAACACCTGGCTACCTAACAATTACATTTTCTGTAATTGAAGTGTAGACGTATCTAAATAAGCCAGGATGAGATGGCTGGATGCCTTTGGTACTAATGCCAGTGCTCTCATGAATGCTGACTCTTAAAGCAAAACAAGTGAAAAAGAGTAAGTAAACCAACAAGTTTCGAGGCTCATTTGTTTAGGATGACAGATCGACAAACAAATTTTTTTTTTTTTTTTTTTTTTTTTTTTTTTTTTTTTTTTTTACAAACAGCTTTTTATAACTCATAACCCAAAATAAGCCCTGACCCAGCTGTGGTGCCATGTTAAACAGTAATTACTCTATATAAGGCTGACCAAATGGGAATATTTGTGGGCCAGTGGAATGAAATTATTTTGGGACTTACACAAACTTTCTCTGGGAGTGGTGAGACTAGCTGTGGGTAATGTGGTGTACCTAAGAAACAAGCGCACACAGGACAGGTTTTTTTCTTCTTCTTCTTCCAAGCCTCCATTAAAACTCACTAGGTGACATTAAATGACTTTCCCAAATTTCTGCTCAAGCGAAAAGGAAGAAAATGAAGAAGTAGAAGTGAAATTTGTTTACTCCTCTATAAAAGAGGCTTCACTATGTCACTGCACACATTTTGAGATTCTCCCTTTACGTGGCTACCTGTCATGCCTGCTAAACCACACCCAAACATATGGCACAGCATACGTAAGCAAAGCTGCAAAGCAAAACCCTTGTAATATTTCATTATACTGGGCGGGGGGGAAGGAAAAGCAAAAAAAATCAAGCCTCATCTCCAGGTCTTACCTATCATTCAGGTTGCTTCACCGTGAGCTACTGTGCAACATCAGCCACCGCAATGTCCACCATCAGGCATTTTCCTGGCTAGGACTGTCACGAGCACCTCGCTTCCAACCCGGCCCACAGGCTACACAGACGGTTCCTTGCCACCTCGCTGCCACAAAGCCAAACCCTTCCCGGAGACTGGCCTCACGGCAATTTGGGCCTTTTTGCTTGACCTTTGCTTGAAACGATGCTAAACTACATCAAGACACATTGCGGAGTAATTCTTCATCCTGTCTACACCAAGGAGGCACTGGCACTCCTGATCTTTTGGCAGCGTTTGGGCCCGCTGAATCTGTGCTGCTGAGGCTAAGGCAGGCAGAGCCCATAAATCCAGACTCCCTCATCCTCTCAAATATCCAGTTCATCATTTCAAAGCACCTGACTTTGAAGCAGGCGAGGCAGCACAGCCTGCAGAGAAAGGAACGAAAGTCCTGTAACCTGGGGCATGTCCTGCCTTGTAGGAGGGTGGGGATCGCTGCGGGGAATCCGAGAAGAAGAGGCTGACAGAGCTTTCAGAGTGGCAGTGCTCAGTTCAAAAAACCTGCAAAAATTAGTGGCATGCCATTCTGGTGCAAGTGGCAGTTTTCCAGTTTCCAAAATATCCCTCCTCCTTATGTCACGGTAAAACAGAGCAAAAATGGAAATTGGTTTAGCAAGCGGGAACATTGCAATTCAAAATAGAATCAGAGAGGATTAAAGCAAATACCCAGACTGTTCTAACCTGTGTTTACGGCCCAAATACTGTACCAATTCCTGTTATTTTCAGGGGTTTCTTCCTGTGTTGTAACATTCTCTCTGGGATTAAACTTGGCCCATGCAACATATGACTCATTTGACTACAAGTCCCTGGGCATGTGCTGCAGGTTTTGCAGATGCTTATCACTGACAACCCATCCTACAGCCTCAGAGCCCAATGCAGCACATTACACGTGGGTTTTTGCTGAAGGGGTAGGAAGAAAATGACAGCATCTGCCTAACACTAAATTTTCATCCTTAATTAAGGACTTCAAAAATAAGTCCATTTTCTGAGCAGGATAGTGGGCGGAAAATAAAATAATGCTAGTTTTTAATGATCTCAGTGAAACTCAAGTCCATTTTCTAGTTAATATGCACCCTTGCACCCAGGAATTTCAAGTTAAAAATTCGTTGCTATGGAACTCATGTTATCTGCAGCACCAAGCACTGACAATGGCCAAACTAATCCCTGGTAGGACTCCTCTGCCTTCACTGATGTAAAACAGATTCATTGTTTTCAGGTTTGCTTTTCATTCTACCTGACTTTCTGCATTCCAGAAGATAACTTCTTTTTATGCCTGTCTCCGATTAGTTCGTTGAATTACCTCCACATTACGTGATTATTCAACAATGAGTCCACCCCGCTGTTCTTCATTCTCTTTTAATGACCAACATAAGTGCCAGTACCATACAGATACTCACTTAGAGACACAGTAATGTGTTAAATTCACAGGTGAGATCAATTTTAGCTGCAGCAAATCACAGGATGTAGCAGGAGGTAATCCAAAGAATAAAAATTCACAGAACAGAAAGAGAGGAAGAAAGAGAAAAAAGATAACCACACAGAAGCAATGGACTTGTGTAATACACCGCAGCCTTAGAGTACCTTTGTACAACTATTGTACAGTTATAGCAATGGGTTATAAAGCTTCTGAGCTCTTAATTATCAGTTCGATTCACAATTGGCAAAGCTCTTCTAATAGAAAGGAGCAAAAAGCTAATCTCTTCAGTTGACTGGCCACTGAACATCTCACCTATAAACAGCTCCTCCTAAGGCTGTTTGCCAGTGGGAGGGAGCAACTATGGATTGGGACAGCAGCTTCTGTTCTGCGGTTCACAGAAGGGACTTCACCAGCATTGGTAGATCCTGAAAGAGAAGGAAATTCGCACTCAATAGTGGAATTAAATGTGATTTCTACATTTTACTGAGTCATCGACTGCTGGAGAGCCTAGCTCTGTTCACATGCTGAAAGTTTGATATATGCCTAAAAAGAGAGCGAGTCTAGGCCTGGAGAATTCAGGTATTTCCATACATTGGGAAGTGCACGAGAGTCCTGCTGACCACGGTGGACACGACTGTCAGTACAAGTTAACCAAGAGCCAGAGCCTCCTGCTGAAGCAACGCCCGAGGTCAGAGCGGGCTGCGCTGCCCTCTCCGGTGTTCGCCTGCTGAAATCCGCAGACTTGCATCGGCCAAAGGTAGGCAGCTCAAGGTACCTGCCGACCTTTAGGCATATACCTCACCTGCCGAGAAGCAGAGCTTCCAAACGCGGAAGCTGTGAGCCCTCAACTCGAGGCTCCGCTGACTACCAGGATTGCTGGACTCCTACCTTTGGAGCCCTGATCCACGCTCTCGATGCTCCACTGACTAAGGACAGGTCCACGTTCACATTTCTGCTTTCATCGGCTAAGACCGGGCTCATGGGAATATCATCCTTAGTCTCTTCGTCTTCAGATACATATAAATCTGCAACCTTCTTTTAAACCCAGTCAAGGTAAGCATGACACAGGAATTGCAAGATAATTAGAGAGAACTATGAAAAACAAATATACATACCCTTTGTTCCATCGGGTTGCTTTGAAACACAACGCTGTGGTTTATTCCTTCTCTCTCAATCTGTCACCAACATTCGGCTACATGGGAGGAAACAAATTTAAATTAAACTCAAATGTTATGTTATGTTATGTCTCGTTCGCTATTAACACTTTCTAAACAGTGCTGAACCTCTTACGTAGACACTTTGTGCTATAACCCCAGACTATAAGGCCAATAAAGCCACAGCAACTGACAGCAGTTACAGACCTGGGCTATAGTCTGAATTAAAATATAAGAAACAAGTAATAAAACCAGCAACAACAACAACAATCTGAGTTCTGCAAAAGTTACTTAACTTCCCAAGCCCAAAATGTTCATTGCAGTCTTTAAATCAGCGAGACGCGTGTGACAGATGGCTGCTACTGCAGTGCAAGTAATACACCACCTTTGTACAAATGCTATATTGTACAAATATTCATCAGTTAATTTCTACAACAACTGTGTCAGGTAGGAACACTGCCCCTAATTTTACTGATAAGTAGGCTGAGACAAGGGTAGAGAGGATTGTCTAAAGTGAATAAGTAAGTAACAATGAGAATTCCAAAGCATCCTCTCATCTCTCAGTCCACGTAGGTTGTTTTTTTTTCAATTTAAAAAAAAAAAAACAAACAACTTTGGGACAGTATGACCCAATGCCACCTGAAATTTGGAGACTTAAAAAACCAAACAAACAAACAATGGACTTCAGCTGGCACCCTGGGTTCATAGCTAATGAAGCATATATGTTACACTAAAAATGCAGCTTAGCTGAAGTATCCATTTTTAACTATCAACTGAAGTGAAAACATTAATTCATGCAAATCAATGTTCCCTAAACAATGATTTTCCTCTAGAACCTTTCTGGGTTTTTAACACAAACTCTTATCTAACATAACCCATTTTAAGTATTATATCTGCAGAGTTCAGCAATTAGCTCTGTAAATTGTTTTCCTTGAGTGTATGGAAGGTTACATTGCATAGTGAAATATGAAGTGTATACTATAGTGACTGAAAATCTCTCTTTGAACAATGATTATCTTTCAAAAAGGCTAGGATAAGGGTCAGATTACCAAAATGAATTCAAGCCAGCTATTAGAGTTCTACTTGTACATCTGAAGGCCCCTGTTATTTCATGCAAGTATCCACTTTCAGTGCATCTTCAGCGGTTTTCAAATGTAGTTGATTATATGTAATATCCACAGACCGTGCTTTCCTGAAAACGTGGCCAGGAAAATCCAATCTGAGGAATAAACAAGCAAGCAAATAGGAAATGGGTGCAAAGAAAAGCACAGAAAGAGGGAAGGGACGGTACATAAAACTGCTAAATTAAGGCAGGAGATAGCACTGAGGGTACTTCAGATGCTGCTGAAAGTGAGGACAAGGATGGAGAGGCTACGCCTCATCTGTCTGCTACTCCAGAACAAACTCGTGAGAGTTGTAGAAAAACAGTATTTTGCATGGAGGTTGTAAAAGACTGCTAGAAGTCACCTAAGCCATCCTTCTACCGAAAACATGGCTAACCTCAAAACTGAATCTGGTGTCATCCACTTGAGCTCTGAAAATCCCTAAGAACGGAGATCCCACAGCCTCGCTGGGCACCTACTCCAGCGCTCCACCACTCTCCCAGGTTTGGGTTTCCGCCTCCCCTTATATCCAATTAGAATTTCCCTTGTTGCAGCTATGACAGAAGATTTTTTCCCACTTGTTTAAAGAAGGCTTCGTTCAGCTCTTCCTCTCAGTCAGGTGGTTCATAGAAGACGCCCACCATGACACCCTCTTTTTGGGCCTCCCCACTCTGATCCTGACACACAAGTTCCCAACATCCACTGCTACTCTTCTGCACAAACACAACCCTCTCTCCTTGTTTTCCATGTGCATCTTTGTCAAAGAGCCGTATCCATCCATCCATCGCAACACTCCAGTCACATGAACTATTCCACCATGCCTGCCATTCCAGCAAACCTTGATTAAAGCCCTCGGTACTAAGGTACTAATTAAATAAAAGTAGTATTACATACACTACGTGAAGCAAGGCACACAGATACCAAGAGGGCAAATTGCCCAGCATCAAGTGTTAGTGACAGAGCTGCGAAGACAAAATAGGAACCCAAACTCCTCATCTTACACGTTACCTTTTAGACTAAACAGCCTTTGATGATGCCCTAGAGGGCAAAATGAGAAGGAAAGCTTCTCATGGAGAACAGTCATGCGGGGCCAGATGCTCAACAGATCAAAACTGGTGAGCTCCACTGCTTTCAATGCAGCTATACCAACTTACATCAGTTGACGATGTGACCTATATAACGAAAACTAGCTTGAAGCAGCTAAGGAATATAACCTTGCTTTATTCCAAACACATTATATTTAACGCTGTCACTTATCTTTTACATGCCAACATGCACGCTCAGGAGACAGACACATTTGGATACTCTCAGCTGGGAATCGTGTTCTTGCAATGCTCCTAGATGATGCACATACCATCTCTATTTGTGTTCACCCTTTCAGATGGCATGGTGCCCACAAAACAAGCTGATTAGCACTTGCCCTGGGCTATCAAGACAAGGCAATGGTATGTTTAGATCAGCAAACTGCATAACAATATAAATGTCATCTATTCTACAAGCAGCTTTGGCAGTACTTGCATCTTGTGCTTCTTTGCACGTATGTGCCAAAAAGAAACTCAAAGCCTTGCAAAAGAAAGACAGGCATGGGATTCACCAGACCTCCCGGTTGCCAAAACATGCTGTATAGCAGTGGGTGCCTCATTATAATCCCCAAGGACCATCTACCGGGTGTCGGATTGTATGTAACATGAACACTACGGGTACATACATACATAGCCTTTTTTGTTCAGCCAGGCTCATGAGCAGAAAACGAACCACAAACAGCGCGTCTGGCACAGTTCAAGACATGATCTGTACACTTGCCCAGAAAAGATGGCATCCAGCCTAAACAGAATAGCCCTGGGTGGTCACTAGCTGGTTGTGCAACATCTTTGCTGACGGGGCAAACTGTAGCAATACCTAGCAGATACAATGGATAAAGGGCTAAGGACACCGAGTTTAGGACATTAGCTGGAGTGCACGCCAGGCCTCTAATGGCCTGGCACTCATTAGCATTTGATTGTTACTGGAGACCTATACAACACAAAATGATGGTCCCACTCCAATTCCTGGTGAGCAAATGTCAGCACCATTATCACAGTAAGCATCCATCTTAGCAGTCTTACCAGAGAAGCCAAGGACTGAGTGGGAAGAAAGGCTGATCTATGTCTCATTGTCACTGGAGGGGACTTTCCAGGACAGGGCTGGGGTGAACTAGCAGGGCTGAGAACTGCTGCCTCTACGAGTCCTACTTAATTCTTCGGCAGATGGGACAGGATGCGGAAAGAGGAGATACAGTGCAGGAAAGACGCACCAAAAGAGAGGGAATGCTGTCAAAGGTAGGAAGGACAACTCTGCTGATAAGCAGAAAAACGTCATGGCATGACATGGTAAGTGGATAGCGGAATAACACACCCAGATCATCAGAAACAGAAACTGCATTGTAAGTACGTAACTAAAGAGCACACTATAGCAAATTCAAGGAATATTTACTAGATTTCACAGGTCTTTCTCTGCAGTTTACGTTTGGTTCACACACCAGGAACCAATAGCAGCGTTAAAGGTAAACCCTTCAACCTTTCTGTGTCAATTAATCCAACAGCCTGACGCAGAGCTCTCAGCACTCTGGAGTCTTCCAACAGTATCCTCCTCTAGGAAACCCAAGAGCTTTTTGCATAGTTTGTAGAAATTCACAACCAAATGCTTTATCCTATTTATTAATGACTATCATTAGCTTTATCGAAGTTTTATTTTCACACCAAACATAGAAACCTCTTGAACTAACTGTGTTCCAACCACTGTTTATGAGCGAGGCTTCCTTCTCCGAGATACTCCTTCGTTGTTCTGTATAACCTCACTGCATTTCTATTTCATTATACAAGTCTTTGGTCAATGCTAGAACCATAGCACAGAGAGTAAGACTACAGGGTGACTCTCCTAAGGAGATTATGCAAAGTGTCACTTAGCATTAAATTTCTATTTGAAAATGGAAGGCGTTTTATTCTTAGTTATGCTAATGAAAATCAGAAAAGATTCTTCATATTTCTAATATTAAAGTGGAGCCCTTAACTTTTCGAGAATCCTTAGTCATGCCCTTCTGCTATTGCATATTCCTCATAAATTCATATTTACAATACTTTATGTTAACAACTTCTTTTATTTCTGAAAATAGAAATCTGTCTGAAATGCTTTTGCTTGGTTAGCAGTATCCAGATGCATTAAACTTCTATTACATAACAGGATTTGTACTTTATACTCAAGTTTTCAGGATAGAGATATTTAAAAGATTATGAAATATGTCTGTGGAAAAAAAATGAATGTTGGAACATATCCATCAATATTTCAGTATAAATTCATGAAGCACCAGAATTACACGGTACAATTATCTTTCAGAATGTATAGCTCCTAGCACTGATCTTTACATTTAGCAGAAAAAATGGTTCAATACTTAGTAAATGAATGTTAATTACGACATTGGGAAAAATTCTGTCATAATTGAGTAATGAAACTAATGCACCTTGTACATTTGTTTAAAAAGTCTCTGCTACTCTGACTGTATCAAGCATAAGTGGCCTTTTATGTGATATAATTGCCAACATAAATCTTTATACAAAGTCTGATTCTTTCTGACTATTGACCAAAGATCAGATTTGGACTCTGACAGCAAACATTGCCATACCGTATATGAAATCTGTTAAAAAGTCAGTGGTACTTAAGATGAGCTAGGCAACTGGAGTCTGGCTCCAAGAAAGCATTATATAAAAGGACTTGGATTTCTCTCAAGGGTTTTGGTTTTTTAAGAAAAAACAATTAGAGGCAATTCTGTTAATACGTCACAGAGTCAGTCATTTTTTGTTTGGCTTTTTTTCCCCTTATATTCAGCCTTTGCAGAAATAGTTCCAAGCTGCCTATCCACTGATCTACCTATTTTCCAAAGTGTTTGACAGATCAGTCTGGGGTTTGATCACGTACCGTGTCAGTACTAGGTCCATTTATGGCATGTATATTTAAGATGATAAACAGGGCAGGTTTTGCAATGGTAATGTGGGACGTAAGAAGAGCCCAAACAAAGAATCCCATTGACATAGCTGTGTTTCGGATCAGGCCCACTGTGAATCTGAAGACGGAATAAGAAGCAGGATGGCTACTCCCTTCCAGTAAATATGCAAAGTTCTCTTCTCACATACAATGGAAACAGTTTTACACTGATGTAGATCATGGTCCATGGATAATCAGCCCACTATTCACTTCCCCAGCTTTGCGGAAGCGTAATCAGGAAAGCATTATGAGGAAAAACCTGCCCTGCAGGGATAGACTTGCTTTAATAATGTTTATGACTTGTCCATATTGTATTTATGTCTGGAAGTCGATTTCTTGGGTTTTCCCACCCTTCCCCCACTCTCAGCCCCAAAGACAATTTGCAAGCTGAATCCTCCACCAAGATAAATGGGGGAAGCGCCAGTGACTGATGGACAGTACTCTCCTCTCTGTGTGCTCAAAATCACATCGAGAAATAATGCTCGATTTTATCTAACACACAGGTCAAAGCTCACCTTTTCCTGAAGCAACTGGTCCAAAACCAAGCCCACGCTTCACAAATTAACACGTTTGGACTGCAAGTGCAACACTGACTCTGGTCAGCTGCTGGCCTCTCGTCACACTTGTCTCGAAAACAGTCCAAATTCATGCCACAAACAGCAATAATAAAAGAAAATGCTTGAAGACTTCCCCGGTATCTGCCAGGCTCACAATTTTTATTGAGCCTTACAAATGTGTCATCAATACTAGTTCCTTTAAAGCCATCAATCTCAGTCACCCAAATCCATCACAGCAAACAAATCCCAGAGAGGAACCAATCTGCAGAGCAATTGCAGAAAGACAGGCTGTGAGAAAACCCATACAGAAATTTGCTTCGTCTATGTACTCCCAGACACGTTCTGCAGGCAGAAATCTGCTGGGTTTGCTTTTGCTGTGTTATTCCACTCTGATTTCACCGCTCGCTTCTGCAAAACCTGCCTCAAACTTCCCCTTTTCCTGATGTGTTCAAAAGTCACCAAACACAGAAGCTTGATGTGGCTTGTGTGGCACTTAAATTTGATGGCATTCAAATGCACGCACCGAAATGAAATTTCCAGGGAAGAAGGTACATAGCAATTGATAGGCTATAGGAATTTCTTGGGCTTTCTGTTGCATTTCACTGTTGTCGAAGTGCTTCGACTAACACCACTGTAAGCTATGAAAATTCCCAGTGGGTGCCTGTTTGCTTAGATCCAAAGCTGACTGCATCCAGGGATGGCTTAAGTCATCCCACACAAAACCTTTCAGACACATCCCCTACCCAAAGGGCTACCGGGCCTCCCCTGGACTGGGAAACGATCAACGCTCCTGAAAGCAGAGCACAGCCGATTTTAACACAAACACCCCAAAACGAGGCAAGGCCGCCTTCACCACTTTTGGACCCAACCCACGCTGAAGCACGGGACGGCGTTTGGGCTCCCCAAACTCCAGGCTGCTCTGTGGCTCTTCCCAAGCCCCGGACCGGACGCCCGCTTGTACGTAAACGCTGCGGGGAGCCGGCAAACCCGATCCAGGGAGCCGGAGCCTGGGAATGCGGGGACCTGCAGCCAGCAGAGCTGCAGAGGTCGCAACCCAGATGAGAAAGAGAGATCTCATCCATGCCCTCGGGGAGATGGAGCCGCAGGAGACCCTTGCCAGGGCTCCGATGACTTCTTCTCGGCAGCCAGCGTGCGCCTGCAAGCACGGGTAGGCGGAGGGGAGCGCCTACGGCTCTTGGGCCTCACGGCTGCGCCGCACCTAAACCTTTGCGCTCTTTTATACCGCTAAGGTTCTTCTAAAAGACGTAAAATTAACCAGTCGGTCACGTTTTCGCTCTCCCGTGCACCACTCGGCACCCATATCTGTCTACGAGAAAAGGCCCGGAAAGCCACAAGGTTTCTTTTTTTTATTTACCTCTTTTATCTTTGCTTATTTTCTATGAAGCAAAGTAACCCAACCTTGGTTTAGTATAAACCTATCCAGAAACAAAAAACCTCTTGAATTCCTCTTCATTATAAATGGATTGTCAATGTGTTAAATAAATCAGTGAAAATGAAAATCCAAAAATAAATAGCCATCCTGCTGTTGCTATGACAACTCAAATTTTTTACCTGGACAGAGATTTTATGTTTCACAGTTAGTAATCACTGAAAAGGAGGGTCACATTTTTTTAATCTTGGCACATTTCACCACCTACCCCCAACATTAAAAAAGGGATTATTTTTGGTTACTTTTTAGCGAATGAGGGAAGATCAAAGAGACGAGCTATTTTTCATTCCAGACAGGAGAGACAAGATACACATACCATGTACAACAACACAGCTTATAACATCTACTCAGCCCAGAAAGGACACAGAGCACAAAACATTACTGCAGGATTTCAAAGGCTTTAATGCGCCCCTGCTCTGCAAAAAGCACAGCATGTATAGAATAAGATTAGCATAGCTTAAAACTATATTTTTGCTCATACATCAAGGCAATTTTACTATGGTAAAAAGCAACAATGTCTCAGAACGTCAGCAGGAAGTAAATATTTTGCAGCCTGTGCCATCATTCATGCCAGTGAAATGTATGTCTAAATGACCCAGCAGTCAAGACTGCAAAGTTAATACACCGCCTAGTCCTTAAAATGGTAGAAATCGAGCCAGTTCCCTCAAAGTCCACGGCTAGGGAAGGCCCAAAGCGCTGAAGAATCAGGGCCACACATTACAGTGGAATTAACTTTGGGGTTACATCTGCCATGGGCGATGGGAAGAAACTCTCTCATCCTCTGGGATGGTAAAGAGAGGGAAATTCAGCAGAGAAGAGAGGAAAGAGCCACTAAGGGGACAGCAGGTCTGACAGACCTTTGAGCTGGTATCACCTTGGTATCCCTCAACCACCCCCCAAAAGTCATATAAGGGTCTTTTATTTCATTTTACCTGCCATAAATAGTCTACTTAGTACCTCCTTGTCTGAAGGCTGGTGGGTGGATTCACTACGGATCAGATCAGAGAACACCTTCATCTCTTGGCTGGTACAAACATTTGCAAGCAAGCCTTTCCTTCAGCCCAAGAGGTGAGAAGAAAAGCCAAGATCTCTAAAATTTTCAGAAATTCAAAACACGGTTAAAAAAAAATCTCTTGAAAATAGTGTCACTTCAGTATGCTTCCATTGGCCAATTTCTTTGTAAAACGTTTACAGTAATAAGATGAATTTTTAAAACAACATTGTCTTGACCAAAATATTTTTCTTCAGTTTGAAACTTTGTAACTTGTTTCCAAAAAAACATTTAGAATCAGGAGGGTAGGGAGGAAGCAGCACAGAACCAAACTGCTTCTCGTGAAAAGTCTCCATAAACCAGCATTTTCCACAAAAAAATACCTTTTGTCACAAAACGTCTTGACCTCCCTTAAACAGAATTAATTAATCCCAGTCAAAATCTAGCCTAATGACAATAAAATGCTAAATACTCCCCAAACCAGACATAATATCCAGAGCAGTAAAGTGATAAATTCTCACAGAATCGTACACAATATATCTGGCCATGTTAGATATTTTTTACAATAAACCGCTAGCACAGTTTTGTTACCAACGTATGTTCCTACTAACCCAAGTCTGTGTCCAGTTACTCTTATTTTATATAGATATGTATACACACATACACACACACACTGTGGTTGTGAAAGTGCTCTAAACAAATATGGGTGTTTGCATCCTGACTTGCCCGAAAAGCAAAGCAGACTGTTCAAGCAGCAGCCGGTGAAAGCAAGCATTGAATTCTACTCAGAGGCTCGTTTTCCTCTAAATGGGCCTCTCAGACTCAGTGACAACTCTTAGCTGCCTGACAAAAAACACTGGAAGGAAAAAAAAAAAAAAAAAAAAAAAGGAACCTATTTTCCAGTGCAAAGTAATCCCTGTTCCATTGCCATGGCACCAGACATCCGTCTCTTTCTTTCATTGACCAGACGAGGTCCTCCTCAGCCCCTAGTTTCTTTTAAAAAAAAAAAAAAAAAAATTTTTTTTGTTCATGTGTGTGTGTGTGCCTGAATTTGTTTCCTTGGTAGGAAAAGGAGTCATTAAAGTATTAGTTTAGGTTGATTGATTCTTCGGAGACAGAAGAGCGTTCTGGGGCTTTGTAATCTCTGACATGATCTCAAAACAGAGGCTCTTCAGCATGATACAATATTGAAATAACAAAAGGAAGATGCAGCTTGCCCCTCAGAAAGCCAAACAGCACAGTTTACAGGCTGGAAGTCGAATCTCTCCCAAAACCTGTGATTTTTTCAAGGTATAATGAACGTTAGTAAAATAAAGGAGAAGTATAACGTAATTTCTTTTTCTTTTAACTTTAGAGCAGTTTATACACATGGTATGATTCTGAAATGCCCTCCACCATGGCAGCAGCTGAGAACCGGGCTGTAGATTGCAGCAAAATATAAAAAGAGAAGAAAAGCAAGAAACATTAACTGAGTCAGTTTAAAATGAAGAAGACAAGAGGGGGGGCAGGGGCAGAAATCTATGCTCAAAGACATACCAGTGCTGAAAACCATACAAATACTGCAGAGGTTACCAAAACCACCTTAGCTCTGCCCCCGTATTTTCAGATACCCTCCTATCCTCTCCCACTTCCCCAGCTAAGGAAAGCCAAGGGATTTCCAGCTTCTCTGGGTGAACAGAGTAGTACAAAAGTGCTGGGTGGTGACTCAGCATCTGTTGCTTTGTTTCAGTAGATTCTCGCGTTGGGTAAGTTTAAAAGGCAGAGCCGACTGCATCTCCGTGGCTCTAGGAAGCTGCAGTTCGCCCCGTGTGCGGGGGCTGTTGCAGGTGCTGGGCTTTTTCAGGAATGATTCAGCACCTTGGCAGGATCGGGCTCTTTGGTGGCAAGAAGAGAAAACAGGCGTGCAACTGGGCGTGCTCCGTGTGCTGACTTTGCTTTAAGGGAAAGAGAACCTGTGCTTGCTGATGGGTTTTGTAGGAAAAAAACAAAAGAAAATTTCTCTCTCACACAGAAGAATGCCTCTTTGGCTGCAATTTCTGTGGCTCTTTATTAACGAATAATTCTAAATAACTATCCTGTGTGCCTTCCCTCCAACAAGAGTCCTGACAAGACAGATGGCTCAGAATTGCCTAATGCCACGGTTCACCTTTTTATTTCATAAAAAATCAATTTGCTGTGGCATCCGCAGGCCAATGCAGGAGGAAGCAGAGAAAGGGAGCAAATGTATATGCAGCGCACACACAGACTGCGCTGCTGACGGCGCACGCGCCGGCACACACACACGCAAAATTGATTCCCTGTGGCTCCTGCAGTCTGATCAATTTTGCATTCAGCGCAGACCTAGAGTGAATTTATTACTCCTCGGAAACTTTCTAGCAGAAAGGGAGATGGATCCATTACGGCAGAGCCCAGGGTTTCAATCAGGCATCTCCTGCAGTCCCCGTGCAGTTTTTGACTGGGCCCTTTCTACCCCGCTTCCCCTGAAGGTAAGAGGGCACCTGATTTAAGACCAGCAGGTTCAACGTTAAGGGTCACACGAATGTCACTGGCATTATGGCATTTCCCAGAGGCACTATTTGGCACGGAGGCCCCATTACACCACACGGATTTCGGTACTTAGATTGCAAGACACAGCGAGAGGAAAGGGAGAAGGAGAAAGGGAGAGGTGCGGTGACTTAAAACACACTGATGACATCGCCGCAACAAAACCGAGACATTCTGAGTCCAAACCATTCACCAACGTGTAGCCCGTAGCCAATTCCTCCTACCCAAGGCCAAGAGGACCCTTGTGGGACAAAGTTACCTTGCAACGTTCTGGATGCTTTGGCATTTACATCTCTCAGAAATCATGTCCCACTCCAGAAAGGAAAATATGTCTCCCCCAGTTGACACAAGCGTGAAACTAACTTTTGTCTGACACTTCCAGGTGTGACAGGAGCACACACAGAAAGCCAGAAGAAATCTTCTTCTATGATAGAGCTCCATTTCAGGGTCAGAATTTCTAGGGCCCTAGGAAATTGAGGGTATTTTTCTATTCCAGGAGAATCTGGGCTCTAGGAAGATTCTCTGGCTGATTTTATACACAGCAGTGGGTTCAACATCCACGTGCAATCTCTTTTGCCGTGCGCAACCAGGAATTACAGCAAACTGAGCCCAGGAGGGCTGAAAGAAGAGGGAAGACTGTTCATCTCATTACCCTCCCTGGAAACGATCGGGAACAGTAAGGGAGTGTAAGGGAACAGTAAAGGAAAGTAAGCTTCCTTGGCGGGGGGGGGGGCATTACACGATCTCTCTTCACTTTTAGTTCTCTCTTTCAATTTAGACCCGGTTTGTAATTCAATGCCTGCCCCAGAATATTCTCCTGCCTCCTTTAAAATGTCTGGGTAGAGGTTATGAACTCCAATGTGATTACTGCTGCAAAAAGGAAGAGGAGTACGATGGAGCAAGATGGCAGATGTTAGACGGTCAGGAACATGTCTGTAGCTCAATGACCTTTATGATTAGATTCAGTTTCTGGAAGATGAAGCTTGGATAGGGATATAAAGCTGGCTGCTCACTCCTGCCTCTGCTTTGAGCCAAACAAAATCTCGGTACCTACACCCAGAAAAATATTGCAACACTTCCAGCCCAGAAGTTTCAAACCTGATCTCCCATTTCTTTTTCTCACCCCCTCATACTGTGATGGATTTGCTCTTAGCTAGCAAGACCGTCCATGGCAGACAGATCAAGCACCTGATGTGAATTTTTTTGCCTGTTGTCTACTCACGCCTCACACAACTCCTCCTGAGGATGCTCTAGGATTGGCTCTAAATTGCCTTCTACCCATCGTGATTTTTATCTAGACAAATAAAATTTAAAGCACTACCAAATCAGAAAGGCAGCATTTCACACCTTGACTTCTCATAGGCACAAACGACAATGCCAGGTGCCAGACAGGGGAGAACCAGTCTCCCCCATTGTCAGTCCTGCAAGACGCACTGAAAACAGAACTGCACCAAAAATAGCTGAGCTGCATCGGGCTGCACGCCATTCAGCTCCTTTACACGGCGCAAATTAACACCAGCAAATGAGGTACACCGGGGCGAGCCTGACACACAGAGAAATTACATTCTGCTATATAATTCCGAAAAGGTCTTTCACCAGGATAATGAAAATGATACCCCTGCGAGCAGATTTGCCAAAGTCCTATTGTCTATGCTCGTCTGCAACACTTTCCTCCTTAACCATTTCCACAGACTACCAGAAGAGGGGGATCACATACAGTACTGACCAAAAGGTGAGTTTACCACCAGAATCAGTTTGCCTTTAACAGATTTTTTACTAATTTAATTTTGCCCTTTCCCCCTCCAATTCCCACTGGTGGCAGAAAAATAGGAAGAAAAAAAAAACCTCCTTTCCAAGAATCCCTGTGCCATGCGAACAAAGCTGCAGTCAGTGAGGTAAGGCGATAACATAGTAATTTATTGTGGTTTTAGTAGGAAAAGTGTGGGTTTAAGTTAAACCACACGAAATTTAAAAAAAAAAAAAAAAAAGAAAAGAAAGAAAGATTTAGTTCCTGAGACAAAGTAATAATGGAACAAAAAGGAATAATAATGGAAAATAATGGGCCTCTGGGCAGCTTTTATGGACCTGATTCAGGTTCCACACATAAAGTTGCAATGAAGTAGTACAATGCTGACAAATAGAGCCTAGCTGCAGTAAGCTGGTGCAGAAATCAGACCTATTGATCTTTTTCTTCATTTTTTTGAGAGAAAAGACAACCCAGCACACAGACAGAATTCAGCAGAAACTTTACCAGTACAACCTGAAGTGGGGGAGAACGCAGTCCCTGGATTGGCCCAGACTTCATGTACCCCACAAGCAGTGAAACTCTTAAAATATACCATCGGAGCCAAAGAGAAATCTTAGAATTCAAGGAAAAAATCTTGAACTCTAAAGCCATTAGTAGACAATGAAGAATTTATCTGCTTTTCCTGCCCCAGGTGGCAGTCTCATGAGCCATTCTTTAGGTAGTGGGTTGGCTGAAACGAGTTCTCACTCCCTCCCTGTTGTCCATCCCCTGACCCTACACCATTTTCCTAACTCAGAAATGCCAGGACACTGCGTAGTAGCCAGATCCCTGCTTTTCCAAACATCCCAAAATGCTCACTATAGCGGCATACCCGGCAAGGTACTCCCGTGCCCTAAAGGCACCTGAAGAACTGCAGTCTTATTGACAGAGAGGGCTCTCACTTTGGTTTACAGTGAGTTATCTTTTTTGATTGGAAGAGCAAGAATGCCTAATTTAGCAGATGCTGGCATAAGAGAGAAGTGGATAAGGCACCCAAATCCTGTAGACTGCCACACAAATCCCTGTCAGTCCATAACTTTTTCCCCATCCCTTCTAGCAGGTCGATGCAATGCATTACCATGCAGCAAATGGAAAAAATCTCTTTAGACATCGTGGGCCAGATTCTCTACCGATGCAAATCAAACCCAAGGAGGGATGTATGCTGATTTAGTCAAGGTGGGGCCCAGGTGCTTCCCAAAAAAACCCACCAAGAAATGAAATCTATTTTCACTGGCTTACTTTCACAGAAGAAAAAAGCCAGCTTCAGACACAATCCAGCCAGACCTCTGGGGAAAGGGGAAAAAAAAATCAAAAGCAAACCAGGCTCCTTCTGGTGTTCACAGCAGCCACAGTACAGACTGGGGGTGGGGGGTAAGTCTGGCCCGGGAAGGGCTGGGACCCGAGACCCCAGGCTGGACAGGGCGCACCCGCTAACCCCCGAACAATCGGATGAGCAATCTTTGTCAGGAACAAAAGCCATCTGCTGAGTAAAACAGGAATTGACTGGGAACAAGGACAAAGCCAGACACTATCACATGACGCACCAGTCTGTTCCAGCAAGATGCCAGGGTCAACGGCAACTAATGCACCCAATAAGTCAAGAGGAATCAATAATGCTAAATAACTCAGTGTCTCCTATACGAAGCAAATCAGTGCAAACGCAGTTAAGACAGGCTCTGCGCGCCGCACGCTGCAGACCAAAATCTGATTGAAGTCCATCATGTGACACGTCGGCACTGGCAGGCTGAGGTTCCCACAGCTGCACTAAAATGTCTTTTCAAGCTTGATACATGCATACGGCAGGTTTGAATATGGATGCTTGCTACCCATCTTTTTTTAGAGACCTAAAATGGGAGGAGAGCAAGGAGACACTGGATTTTTAGAAACACATACATATTGCCCACGCAAAGAGGCTGTTTAATAACAAACCCCACTTCCAAACCACCCCCTCACCATTAGAAGTATATTCCAGCTTCTAAATGCTGTCTGTGCGTTTGTATGTGTACGCTCACACATACTCACACAAGAAATACATGCCTACCCAAATCATCCGTCAATAACCAGCCAACAATACAGATGTTGCAAGCAGAAACGACTGTGCCACGAGGAAGGTCTGAGCCTAAAATTTGCAAGGGTCCTCGCTCGAGTCCCTAAAATGCCACCGTGCTCTGTTTAACTTTGGGTCAGGTCATTTAGCCCCCCTGTGCCTCAGTTTTCCATTCGTAAGGCAGGACACCGCCACTGCATTCTGCCTTTGGGATGCTACGAGAAGAATACATTAGCAAAATAGGACACACCCTGATATTACAGTAATATAGGCCAGGTGAGAACCTACATTTACTTGAGAAGAATTATTATATGGTTTAACCCAATTATTAATAAATCATTTACTCAAAGTTAACTACAACTCAAGAAAGTATCAGACTCATATTAGCTAATATTTCAACAGGTCCTTCTCTTTTTCCATGGCAGACTTGGCACGCAGATGATTTTGCACCATCATGACACAAAATGGCTCACTTATTTCAACCTCTCATTCCGACTTGACAGGTGATATCCTAACTATTGTCCTCAAAGATAACACTACCAACAAATATCCCCTCCTTACTTTGGATCCAAACTCAGATTATATCCCTGAGGGGAGCAAGCTCAGCATCTCACTTAGTAACTTTTCTGTCCACCTGTAATTCAGCACAACAATTCCATCACTGTATATTGAAAAAAATTAACACTGATTTTCCCTTAATAACTCTCACAAAGCTGTGGAAAGACTACATGCCCCTTGGAAACGTTCTGAAAATTCTAAAATTTATTATATTTCACACTTTGGGATTTTTTTTTAACTAGATTTTCCTTCTAAACCCACTTGCTCCAGCTGAGAAAGTTTGCAAAGAATACAGTATTTACAAGTTTCACTTTCTACTTTTTAACACCTTGTCTTTTATTACTATAGACTGCTATATGCATCTTTCCATACATGTTCAACACTTCAGTCCAGCTTGGCAATTCCTGGAACTATAACATGAATTTCGTTGTTAGATGGCACAGCGCTGTAGGGAAAACCACAATCCAAAATACATGAATGAATTCTAACCCATTTAAACCAAGAAACACAGGAAAGGGAGGCAATGCAGGGAGAGGCACTACTTGGCTATCCACATCTAAGAAAGTAACTGAACAGAAGTAATCTGAATCAAAGAGTAACAAAATAGCATTGCACCACACATTACCACTTTCCCTGGCATCTCTCTCTCAATCATCTAAATGGTTCATTTAACCTGTTCCTAAGTGCCTCTGCGGAAGAAAACGCAAATTTTTATGCAAGTGACTCATCACTTAAGCAAGGAGGATCTTAACCCGAGTCAGCAAATCAGTTAAAAGTAAAATCGGTAACTTAGATAAGCCGCAAAGCCAGGAGCAAGGATCGGTATACATCAAAGGGTGGCGTAGAAAACACATCTTAAATACGTTAACAAGTGCCAGAAAGTCATGTCTTGGCCTGAAAGAGTATACAGTTCAACACAGAGGCCTGCTGCCATCACAGCAACCAAATACAGAAAAACAGATTTCTGCAGCCCGCAGCAAAAACCCTCCCGTGGGAGACAGCACGCACACGACAGAGAACTGCCGTCAGGAGGACAAGGAAGGAAGTGTCGAGATTTCCCCCATTTGATTTCCTGTTTCCCCATCACTTCCACTCTCAAATATCACGAAGTATGGCTGGCCTTAGTCATTCATACATATTTCTCTACCCCACGAGCAACTGAAATTCAGGACTTTCAGGTAGAGAAAGGCAGCCGAATGCTTCTCTACACTCCAGACATAATAAGGCACAAAACACTGCACAGAGGCTTTTGTAGAGCAGGAGAAGGAATTAGGAAAACTAACACCAAAGAGGCCCCAACACTACTTTGAGCTCTGTCAAGCAGCTGGGTAAAGTATTTCAGGATGAACAGGACTAAGCACAGATATTATTGTTATTATTTATTATATAACATCACATATTGCTGCATTTTCAAGTCACCCACAACCACCTCCTGGAGCACTTACACTGTCACACTCTGTTCTTATGTTGCCCTAGTTTTCCAGCTTTCTTCTATGTAGGTAAATATAGAGGCCCCATCTCTGAACCAGCTGAGTACCTATTATATCCTGCTGTTTCCCCCTCACACTTATCCTATTATGCTATTACAGCTGGTGTAGGGTCGTGTGTTTTCTGTTTTGTGACATAATATTGTGGGCCCAATTCCACCATCACTAATACACCATATAATAAGGGTGAGACGCACAGGAGTGCTGGTAAGAGCACTTCATGTGGCAGGAGTCAGGGCTACAAATGGTTAGAAATCAGTTGGCAGGAACCAGGATCTGCTTATTCCCACAGATACTGTTATGCCTTCCATTTATGTACAAATTACCATCGTATATATAAAGACAGTACCAACATAAAATAACAACCGTAGCAAATACAGCCACCTCATATGTGCAAATAGAGACAACTTGGATGTATATCAGAATGAATAACCTCTCTCTCTCTCTCTGCCTTTTAAGCAGAGGAAAATATTGTATCAGGACTTCTCTTCTTCTCAGCTCCTTTCACCTTTTGCAGCTGAAGGTACCTCAGCCCTGACCAGCAAAATGGGAAGTGAGCAGCGCCGGTGGTATATGGGTCTTTCCCTTCTCCCGGACTCTTTGTGCAAGGGAATTTTTGTGACCTTTGGTCCTGAAGATCTCCACTGATATTTTTGTTCTTGGAACGAAGTCAAGGTGACCCTCTGGGATGCTCTGCAGTGGTTACTGGGTCCAGCAGCAGCTTGTTGTGCCATTTTGAGCCAATGTCCATGAGGGTTTTGAGCCTACACCCATTGGGCAACTGAGGCCAGGCTAAATTTCAGCCTGCTGCCAGCCCAGTACACAGCATGGGGAACAGCCGATCAGAAGCTCCAAACCAGATTAAAAAGCATTGAAAAGAGACAAGATTTAGCAACTCGGAGTTCTCCACTAAAACAGCAACGCCATTTTCAAGCCCAAGCTGGTGTCTCCTCGACATCAGGTCACGTAGAACAAAAAAGTAACTCCCTGCTGCACATTGAATACCCAGAAGCAGCAGCTACGACAGCAAACGAGGGAAAACCGACGAAGGCTGTATACCCGTGAGCACAAGTACAACATACCACGGGGCAGGAGGACTGAGCAGAGACGCAGGATCTGGTGACAGCAAAGGTTTTAGCCTTTCATCTCTGCCTGAACTAAATACAGCACAGGCAATGAGTATGACCTGTAAAATTACCACACAGTCCCTGTGACCCGTTCCATAAATGTCCAGGGTTTATTATTGCTGTTACTACACATGTAGAAGATACCAAGCAAGACTGGGTGGTAATTCACTAAGCTTTACAAAGAGTAAAAAACTTTTAAAGCAATGGGAGCTACATAGTTATTTTTAAGAACACAGTAAATCCCTAAATCTCTTTTTCACAACGCTGCTTTCAGGGATTCGCTTATGGTCACAGAGAAAAGGCACTGCAGTGCTACCACACCCAGATCTTGGCTGCTTCAATTTCAAGCCTTGGCAACAAGAGCAAAGGTCCTGGACCAGGACTGACATCATGGACACGGAATAATGAGCACATTTTTATCCTATTTAAAAATATAAAATGATTGCAAAATAGCATAATTATTGATTAGTTAGGGCCTTTTGTCAAAATCTTCATTTTTTCAGTAAGGACTACAATGAGAATATAAATTAGATTATAAATATTATGCTGTATCCATATCTTCTGTTACGGTTATAGCTAACCTGCTTATCAGAAAAAAAGAAGAGATATGCAAGCTGACGAAGAGCAAATTCTGCTTTTGGGTTCCTTCTCCTTCTCTGACTTTTAAAACAAGCTGCTCTAATCTGTCTCCAGTGCCACTGAAATAGGGAAATAAATCAAGGAGGCTAATTCTTAATTCTGAAGAATATGGAAGCTACTGAGCCAAAGGGGACCAGAAGAGCATTAGAAGAAACCATAAAGGGGAAGGAGGGACATTTGTGGTACTCAAGGGCTTTTGCTCAAATCGGCACCATCCCCGAGCTCAGAGGATCATCTGCACTGAAATCATTCTGTAAACTAAATAAAATAATAAGAAAGTCCTTCATAATTTCAGTTAAGTGCTAAGTGAATTAACCACCATCTGCCTGGACCAGACTAACTCAGGGAACAAGCCGAGGTATTCCTGTATCTCTTCCTGTGAATGGTCTTGAGGACTAAACTGAAATGTGACTCAACTCTCTAGGAAAACTCAATAGGAAATGAATGCTGCTGACCCGACAATGACTTTCCTGGCATAGCTGAAATAGGCTCACTGAGTAACAGTGATGCAAAATGCAGTATCGGTTTACTGAGAAGTATTCCAAAGAGTCCAGTGCACTTTGAAATAGTGAGATAATCACAGGGAGTCACTTTGTCTACTGTACCATTTGGTGGCTGATTTCAGCCAGCAGCTTCCTGTTTAGCGGGGTGAAAACCCCACTGTAATTAAGTAGATATAGGACAATCCTCGTATTGGGAAGACTTTGATCCAAAATCCATTGGAGCTCCCTGAAAGACTCCTACCAGCTTGTTGGCTGTTGAATCAGCTTCCATGAAGTTAAACCCTGAAGACTCTTAAGAGAGAAATAGGTTTTTTAGTACAGATTGCCTGGATTTGACCAAGATTTGACTGGTGTAAAAGATGTTAAATCTCGTTATCTTATTCAGAACAGTCCTATTGGCAGCAGCGACACATGGAAAGTAGAGCCATTCCCCTCAATCACCCCATAAACCAGACTTCCAGCTGTGTTCAGCCACAATTTCAACCATGCCATCCTGGGTGAGGATCCAGGAGTTTTACGGTGTAATGCTGCTGAATTTTTGCCACAAACTGTGCAATCCTATTGAAACATTACGGCTTAGTAAACTGTACCTTACAGAGATCTTGACATAAATTTCCCATTCTTTACTGTTGGTTTGCACTTCTTGCCAGGGTTGGTCAATCTTTTACTAAAGCCAAAACCAGTTCCCAACAAACACGCCGAGCTTTGGACTTCACTGAAATCCATCCAGGCATCAAGAACGGATTCGTAACTAACAGTAATTTCATAACTTCAGCATCTTGTGTTTTGTTCAACAGTTCATGTGGCAAGCATAGCCACGTAAACTGAAGAGCAATATCTGCACTGCATTTTAACTGAAGGATTCAGTAGTAGCACAATGAAGAATGCATTTATATAGCTCCTGCTTATTGAAAGAGGAGAGATTTTAAGCCTACTTAGGCAAATGCCTGTTTGCACAGCTATCCCATCTCTTTTTGATTCTTTCTTTATTTTCAAATTCCCTACAACCTTCAGGGGGGTTGTGTGTCACTGTGATCCACTTTCCATAATATCATACATTCCTTTGCAAGCACTCTAATACCTTTGCTTTATAGCCCGTAATGGAGAATCCCACTGAATTGAAATGATGTTACAATGAGAGACAAAGCAGTGAGAGATGAGAATTAGGTTTACTGTTTCTATTTCTCTTGTAATAAACCCAGTTAGCATCATAATCAATGCCCATCTTTATGGTGGATTAGTTCATGAAGACATCTAAGTCAGCCCTCCTCTTCTTATAGTTAGCCTGTAATGTCACAGACACAAAATTATATTAATAGGTCATAAGCTTTTTATGTACAAATGTGCAGCCTAGGGCTTTTTAGCTTGCTAGTTCACCATAGCTACCTTGTCCAGCTATCCTGGGACTGCACCCAGAACCTCCCCAGTTAAACCAATGATTCTTCACACCCTGAGCTGCAGGGTCAAAGTCTAAGAGCCAAGACAGATCCACATCCTCTGAGATTTGGGCACTCAAGGGACACACAACACACACACTGACCAACAGACTATACCCTCCTCTGAACAGCAGAGACTGGCCTGGGGCATCTCTGCTGAGCTTCCACTAATTATGACGACTCCAGTGTTGGTCAGAACACACAAGTAATTACAGCTTGACCTAGAGTTGGGGGACTTCAAGTAAGTCTCCATTAGCAGCACCGTGTCACATATCTGAGCTAACTCCAAAAAGACCTATTGCGCCTATATATCTCAGCCCTGCTCCAGGGCCAGAGATCAGCTCGGGACCTGAAAAATATAATGCCACATTAACCTGGCATAATTAGCCTCTGCATCAACCGGGCTGGTCCTGCTTTGAGCATCTGAACTAACCCGTCTGCAGTTTGGTCTCTGTACGTTACAGATACCCACCAAGAGGAACAGGCAGCTGGTGAGTGCAGGGGCCAGATCCAGTTCACGAGGCAGAAAATCTGGTCCCTGGGGAGGCTGGCTGATCAACAGGCCAGACAAACCAGTATTTCTGTGTGCCTGCTTAAGTGCGTGAAAGGGCAAGACGCAGGTCAGCAGCACTTATTAAGCTGCTAGTAAAACGGGACGCACACCAGACACATACCAGTGGGTTACGCAAACACGCGTTTACAGAGCTTGACTCGCACCCAGTTTCAACGACTTCAACTGGACCGTGCCCACCAGCAGAGTAACACGTGTGCAGAAGTATCTGTAGGATTACGGACGAATTGTGCGCGTAGCCGGGCCCCGTATGATCTGTACATTAAGAGAAAGGTTAGCATTTGATGTCTGTTTCAAATCGTAAGCAGCCCTGCTGCAATTAATCACAGCTTGGTTGATAACGCATACTGCACTGAAATGACAACATGCATCCTGGGAAACTAACACTGTCATCTTTAGCCGCAACAAGTTTATTTTAAACCTCAGAACAATGAGGGTTTGTCACCGAATCCCTTGCCTGATCTACTCTTCTGAATGCAGCTTTCTAAACAAGTAAGAAGCAGATGGCCCAAAAGATCATTTACCAAGGTTTAGATTTCTCTATCACGTTCGGGACGGCGGCTTCCAAAACAGGGGTCTGTGTCCTCGGAAACAAAATATTGCCTTAATGACTGAAACTATCAGGTTGATATACATAAACACCAAAGAACACCCATTCATTAGCACTCAAGGAAGAGAGTATATGCTACAAGGTGTGTTACCTTTCTATACATATTTAACTGCTGAACACTTACAACATGATTTTATTAACTACTGAATTAAACTATACACTGGATTAATTACTGCCTTTGAACTAATGCTGGCATTTCTTCAATCTCTCTCTCCCCATTCAGTTTTTCCTTTTATAGCATTTTACCCACTTTACCTACAAAAGTTAAGTCCATCCTGGAAAGCATAAAAAGCTATGTAACCATCTTAAATGATGTGAAATGACACATAAATGTTTGCTTTTTTCCCCAACATTTTGTAAAATTTATCAAAAATGAACTCTTTCTCCCTTTCTTTGCATGACGATATTAAAAAAAAAAGTCTCTCACAGGATTTAACTCACTAACCTACTATAGTTTTCGATAGAAAAATGTATTACTGTAAAACTCCTGATCAGCTTTTGCTTTAAATTAAGGTCTTAGTTTTTATCATGAGCTGATACCAAATCCACTGCTAAAAACTGGCAAATCATTTCTCCTTTCACACAGTTTCTTCAGGTGTAAAAGAAAAAAAAAAAGGCTATGACTGTATTATAAGGGCAGCTATTACAATGAAGAAACGTTCCATGATCTAGACCTGTTTCCTAAAGCCCATCTTTACATCAGAAATGTGAGATTTGTGCAGCCAAATTCTCCCAGAAAGTTAAACCCAAACACTTTGCTCCAGAAAGAACAGGCCAATCATCAGTCACGTGATTTATACAACCAGTCGCAGCTCAAAAAAAAAAGGACAAGCTGACAGATGTAGTCTGTCCGTGAGACCCCTTCTTCTTCCCCATCACAGGCTTGTCATGTGTAGGCACCATGAGGACTGTGCCACTACGTTGTGTGGAAAAAAAAGTAGTAGCCCCACCAGCCACAGAAGTACAGGCAGAAGGTACCTTCTGCAGCTCCAGCTACTGGGAATTTAGTAGGTATGGCTAAAATAGATCATGTAAGAGAAAGACTGGGCAAGTTTCTTCCTGGAGGAGCCACGAACCTACAGCTTGTCCTATAGGATCTGTAACAGAGATTCTTTGAGACCTTTAAGGTTTGGTAGATTCTTTGTTCTACCAGCTATTAATACGTTGCCTGATAATTCAAAGAGGGAACACATGCAGTAACTAAAAAGAAAAAACATCCCAATAAAAGATAAAATATGCAAATAGAAAAATGCATATTCATCAATAAGCAGATAGGGGCAGTGTGACATTTGCACGCAAGGCAGGTTTCAGGACCTTTAGATATGAGAACACTGTCCAAAAAGAAAAAAGAAATCCAATTAATCAGGCATGTCACTCTACCCAAGGCTCTGACCCCTTCTTGGCTTGGCCTCAACCTATGATATTTCCCGAGCCCTGCCCCAGCCAGCCTCCCACAACAGAGCCCACGACAGCATCGGCCCGTCGCCCGTCTACCGCATCCATCAACCCGGAGCCTAACGAAGGGCAACAATTCAGCCTCACCTCAGCTGGCGCAGCTGGAACGTCACCCTCTACCCAGATCCAACGCCAGCACGCGTTGGCAGTCGCTGCTCGTCTGAATCGCTGCCTCGTACCGGAGATGAGGCTGCTTCTAATGGATTTGCCTAACGTCGTGCACAGCAATAACGAGCTGCCAGTGGAAAAGGTGGCACTACGTACAAGTTCCGCGCTCCCAGGTAAAATCTGTCTGCTTCTTTAACAGGCCACATTTTGGAAACCTGCTCCTTCCGCTGGCCCGAGTTAACGGGTTTGGATAGTCGTAATTTCCCAGCATCAGGCCACCTACATTCACCAAATCATAGGATACTTCAGGTTGGAAAGGACCTCAGGAGTTCTCTAGCCCAACCTCAGGCTCAATGCAGGGTTAGCTCTGAGATCAAACCAAGTTACTCGGGGCTTTATGCAGTCTCTCATCCACCCTGTTGCTTTCAGCAAGACATAATCCTCCACTGGTAATCATCACTGCTGTTTGATTTCCATTGCCCACTGCATCTTGCTGAATCTTAATGCCAACTGGGCATTTTTCCGAGCTGCAGCTTGTACCTGAATTAGGTTTTTTTTACCACTTACCTATTATTTATACAGAATTCAAAACATACAACAAGAATAAGTGAAATCCCTTGACATGATGTCCTAACTCAAGCAGTTTATCAGCTTATTTCACAACGAAACAACCAAATGAGAAAGTTAAATAAATGAGGGAAAAAGAACCATGGTTACAGTGAAAATATCACCCAGTTCATTTAGATATGTGCCCACTGTCTAGCTAATCTATCTACAGCCTTGACAAATATGCGGATTTATCAGAAGAATAAATCATTTCATGTGGTCAGTACTGAAGAACTGAGATTTTAGGAGGGATTTGCATGTTGAGAAGGTGATGACTTGGCAAAGACTGGAAGGATTTTCTATGCACAGCAGGAATATGAACCAGAGATGAATATCAAGGTAGCTATCATCAGCAGAATGGAGGGACATATAACCAGAAACAAAGTCAGAGGTAAACTCTGTAGGAAGAACATGACTTGCAACCGGTTTATTGCTCTCTCAGCATTTAAAGCTAATGTTGGCAAATTCCTTAGGCATTTGGGGACAGATCACACCTGTGTTCAGTGTCCTGTCAGCTGATTCTACCTTCTCACTACACAGCATGTTATGCAGTCTCTTAATCTCATTCCCTTACCATTTTGCCAATTAATATAAGATGAAGCCAGACAAGACAATGACAACCTGTGAAGGATGGGAAAACTATTAACAGTGCAGAGCTTGATTTTTGTTTTGATAAAAGCTTGAACAGGCCTCTGAACCTTACAAGAAATGACTGCACATTCTGTAGCAACTGAAAAAAATAGACCAGGACCTACAACATGACAAGTGCCTTCCATTAGACTTCAATCTCTTCTCAAACCACGGACAAAAAATGTTGAAAAACCAAAGGAGCAAGTGGCAGGTGGAAACACAATCTGTGTATTGCCCTTTTCAAATCTAGAACTCACATCCAGGTTAAGTCCTTCACCATAGTCAAAGGCAATGTAAAGAAACAAAGTAATGTCCACAATATTCAGCACATGCACAACATTGCCACACTGGCTACCCTGGTTCAGAGAAATGTATTCACATAAATAAAAGTGGGAATTCCAGACACAGGTTGGAGAAAGCAACTGAGTAGACTTCAAGGGTATAAATAAAATTGAAGTTATACTGCAAATAATTTTCTTACCGAAATCACCTTGTGGCAAAGTGATATCCTGCACAGCTGAAATGATGTTCTGAAATCTGAATTAAGACTGATATTTGAGCATATGAGGCACTTCTGACACAACATCAAAATATAGCAATTGCCCTGAGTTAGAAAGAAAGCAACTACTATCAAAAAATTCTTTTCTCTTTCTTGCCAATATTGTCACGTGGAAGTTTTCTGTTGTGCTATAATACTAATGGCTTTCAAAGTCCTGTTTTTGTTAAACTATGTCACGTGTTTTGAATAACGAAGAACGAAATCTGCCAGTACAAAACTGTCTCAACCTCAGGGAAGACCAGACCAAGCAGGACAGAGTCCCGGACGGTTTTACACAAGAACTTCAGTCTGCCTCACCTCCTGCAATTGAAGCAGATCTCCAATTGATGTTGAACACTGTGGCAGTTTTCATCAGATAAGGGTCTGTCCCCTTACACTCTCTGTATTCAGAATCTTTTCAACAGACATAGTTAACCACAGATTTGCACTGATTTACTGAAAACCAACATAATCTTACCCATTAGTAGAATAATTGCCTGGCTAGTCTTTCACTCCACACTTCTCTCCCAGCTTCCCATGGCTAAATGAGTCCCTCCAAGCAGGCTTTTCCCAGTTGAAGATAATGTGTTCTTCCATGTCTTATTTCAGATGCTTCCACTTTAAACAGGGCTGTAACCATCCTATTTTCTACCTGTCAAGCTGAAATCACTTTGCTCCTATTGAATAATACCTAATTCTATAAACAAGCATATGGAAAGCAGTGACAATCCCTGGGGAAGATGCTGCCTATGACATGCAAAGCCTACCTGGACACAAAATTCACTGCAATGGCTTGGTTCTGGTGGTTTGTAAAACTCAAAAGGCCAGCAAATGCAGTGGGCTACCAAATCAGTGACTTACAGCAATATTGCTCTACATATGTGCATCTCAGGTGGTAACAGGATATGGATTTGGAATGGGTAAAGGGTTAGTAATCCAATGGTTCAGTTTTTCCTGACATTACTCACTAGCGGTAGCTCTTCTTGCATTTCGGACTGCATGGACCTGCCACATCCATAAGCGTGTAATACCACACAGGGCAGTGGCAGGGTGTGAAAGAACACATTGGGGTACAAGAACCTGGCCTCTGGTTCGTTACAAAACTTTACTGACAAGATTTATACCTGTGAGAAGCAAGCATTTCTAAGGACTCACCAGTGAAGCTCCCACCAGGGGAAAACGATACTTGCCTGAACCTCGATGAAGGATGGAGTCTCTGGAGAAGAGGCAGTAGGTGAGATCCTCTTCTCGTGTCTTGGGTAGGTCTTTCACGGAGACTTCTGGCCATGACTCTTACCTTCAGAAGAATCCAGACGACCCTTTCTTTGTTGTTTATGAGCAATTCCCACTGAAGTCATCAAGTTACTCCTATAAGGGGGAAAAAAAAAGAGAGAAATTTATTCCTATGCAGAGCAGGACTATAAGGGTCGTGCTTCACTGAAATCCCACAGGGAGAAGTTAAATAGGTGCCTGGGTCTTGAGCTGATACTGTGCACAGAGCGCTTCAACGTCAGATTACAGAATGGATCTGGGGTGGGGAAAGGCCTTTTTATTTTCTAATACTAAAAGCAACATCAACACAAGTTGTCTTGATAAATAAGGAGATAAAATTAATTTTAAAAATTAAACACAGAGCAAAGTTTCTCCTTCACTACCTGAAACAGTTCTCTCTTAATCCCAAGCCTGTAACAGTTCTCCAGTCAATCCCCTTGAATCACCCTTTTTGCAGCAAAACATATCTGTGGGGCCAAATGTTTCTGCCTTCGCTGTGAATAAACTTCTTTTTCCTCCCAGGTAGACCTAACATCTCAGCCACCACCACCACATTCCCACTGACACTGTGGAATGTCCAGACATGCAAAATTCCACCCCAGTTCTTTGGAGAGGATAATATTTCTCGACCCAGACCTACCTAAAGAAAGCACATCAAGTTGTTCAAATATTTATTCCTAGATTCTGGAAGGTCAGACTGACACCACTTCTACAAGCGGGAGTCCAGAGTAACGACTGAAACTCGGGATTTACACCCGTGTGTTTGCAACCAGCATGAAGTCACTCAGTGGGCATCTATCACCAGAAGTGCAAAATGAGAGCTTTGCATGCATAAAGCACTGCAAGATAAGCCCACAGTCTCAAAAAGCAAAGAAATGAGCCAGGCCTGATTCTGATGCTGCATCAGTATTCAGCGGCGGTTTCAGTGGGACAGCTCGGTATTTACACTGGAGTAAGGAAAATCAGGATTAGGCACCATCTGTCTCACAGAGTCAAGCGACCAGAATTGCTCTACACATTTGAATCCTCTTCCCCATTTCTTTAATCTCTTGCACATTCCAGGTTTTCCATTCAGCTCCAATGACAAAAGATTTTACAAGATGACAGTCCAGATTGAGAGAACAGAAATGACAACCTCTGACAAAAGAGATACCAAACTTTTATCAACGATAAGTGCTCCTTCCACACAGACAGTGGTCTGCAATGGTAAATATAAGGCAGATGTCGAATGGAAATTAAACATTGTGCTCCCAGGGTGGCCTCGGCTGCATTCAGAGTTTGATTTAAAACAAGGCCGGAGTTCTTTCATCATTTCTTCAAAAAGTTTCAATTCTAAAGATATTCCAAACAGACACATACTTGACCTAGAACTTGGCAATGCAAAACAATGTGTATGTGTTAAAAAGGCTAATACGGAGAATATAAGGCAAAGCAAGCTGTCTGTAGAACGGACTAAGAGAATTTCCTCATCAATTCAGTTATATTCCAGCGTTCTGAGAGTTAAAAAGTGAATTCAGGTGAAATATCTTTTCCCCTTTCTTTCAAAGTAAATTCACAACAAACACTTATCATTTGGGAAACTCAGACAACTAGATATTCTTAAACAGAACCAAAACAGGAGCCTAACTATTCAGCAGCTTATGGAATATTTCTCTGCAAGCTTCTTTAAGACTTAAACCATATTTACATCTGTGAAAGCACTCTGCCTGTTATTATTAGACATGATAAAATAGCACTAGACATTTGCAATGACTTAGACATTCAGACTCAAGAAGCACATATTTGAACGGTCTGTAGTGTTTTCTTTTTATAATTTCTGATAATATAATAGATCACTCATAATAATGTAATAATAGACTTTTAAAAATGAAATCCCCCGAACTGCTAAATATACTGTACAGTAAGGAGAGTAAGTATAAATTCAAGGGTTGAAAAGATGCCTGTATTTACAAAAACAGTTAAAAGCATAAACCAAATTGCATTTGCTTCTCCTTTACTTTGTTAGATTTTTAAGACAAAAAAAATACCAATAGTGAAATTACTAGGTAATTTACAACTTGAATACGTAAATATGTTTGCACTCTTCTTGGAAGCCATATTTTAGAAACAATTTCTTTTTCTAAACAATTTAATATCAAACGCAGTAAAACAAAAAACTTTTGAGGCCATGACTTTGTAACCTCCCTAAAGTTTGGAACACCGGAAAAGCTGGCCTGTTCACACAAGACAATCAAACACACACTTAAATGTCAAGTAAAGTCCTGTCTAATTTTTCCCCCCATGAAAGGAAGAAATTGTGACAAGATTTTACTTTTAGATGACCTGATAAACCAGCACTTTCTGGCACGAGCAGGACAGTCATTCCCCCTTCATTTCCCAGCACAAGATTCAATCACCTGAAACACAAACCTCATTCTGCACTGAGGTATTTTCAAATAAAACCAAGTTGCAAACAGTCTCTCTGGCCTTTTTAAAAATAATTTTCAATTGCTTTAAAACATAAAATATAGATGGATGAATGAATGAATGGACAGCTAGAGAAATGCTTTCAGTCATGCTTCCTCCCCCCCCCCTTAAAATTGAAAAGCATCAGTATCCAAATAGCAACAGGAAATTTTTACCTTGTGGCTAAATAGCTCACTGTTCACTTTGCAGCTGCCTCTATTTTTTGCTGGGCAAAACACCAATACAAAAGTCTTGCCTAAGAAACCAAGCTTTTGACATAAGGGCAGCGACAAACGCAAACCTACAAAGAATTTTTCCCCCGTCCCGTCGTTATAATTCCTAATTTTGTGGGATGTATTGCTGGGCTGTTTATCATAACAGTGTGCAATAAAAAGGACGACTAACTCTTGCAATTTTCTCCCTACTCCTCCCCTTGACAGGGGCCACTGATAGGGAAAGAGGCTCGGAAAAGCAGAGCAGTGAAAGGCTAAGAAACAATAGGCAACCATGGCTTTGACAATGCAGCCCTGAACCCTTTTTGCTCCCGCTGTGACACTTGCATTCAAGAGCAAGGGCGGCTGCCATCATAAGAATGGACAATGGCATGAGGAATACAAGGGAGAGGGGGGATAAAAAAAAAAAAAAAAAAAGGAAATCAGATGAATTCAGAGCTAAGATGGCAGAGCTCTCACCTTTTCCGCTTTTTTCGAGTAATCTGGATGGAGACGTCCCGCAGAGAAGAGATAAAAAGGGTGTGCTGAACTGTTGGATGGTTCTGAAGACTTCTGCATTTGCAAACGCATTTTAGAACTATTTGTAGGGGTATATATGCTGCATGCCATCTCTCTGTCTCTGTCTCTCTCTCTCTCCCTGTGTCTCTCTCTCTTCTGTTTTATGTCCTGCTATCTCCATCACACACCTCTAATAGTATGAAGACTTTCTGCCCATGTAAGTAAGTGAGAGTGTGTGTTCCTTAATGTTTGAATCAAGACACACGTCTGCATGCATTTCTAATCTAAGGAGCCTATAGCAGTTACTACAACTATCAATTAGTCAGCAATAGCTTGAGATCCCCATGTGTCTGGGTGAACAAAGGTGAGAAACACATGCAAATAGTACTACAGCACCTGGGTCACGTACAGTAACTTAGCTAGCAACAAATAATTGCATCTGTTTCTGCCTTTTCCATGCTTCTTGCTCATTGTTATGTAAAGTTACAGGTTATTAATGTGAATAGTAACACAATTAGACATGGCATTGTATATTTTCATTTGAACAACACAATAAAAGGAAATTAAGCTAAACTAGATGGAAATAAATGGTGACTTAAAGGCTTTAAACGAAAAGATTCTCTGATCTGTAGCAGTGCTTCCATTTTTTGATCAATTGTTCCTGAGTTAAAGATGCAAATGATGTAGATGTATTTGGTCATTTCATATATATTAGATAAGAAACCGATTATTCCAGAGGAGACAGAGTGGATGTCTAATTTCCTGAAGTTAAGTCCATAAAGAGGGTAAGCTAAATCTGTTACTATTTTTTTTAATTAAGCGACTGTTACTTTTAAGATAATTTTAAGGGTGCTTTTTCAGATGTTTTAGACTTAAGCCAAACAATTAAGAAGAAAGATACGGTACCTTTTACTCTTTCCTTCTTCTTAACCTCAAAAAATGAGCCTTAGCTTTAAAAACTGTCAGAGTCAAAACGGACTAAAAAAAAAAAAAAAAAAACAACGCCCTGAACAAAATCAAAAACAATAAAATGAAAAAGCTCCAAAATCCAGCACCGCCCTGACTCCACCACAAGAAAAGACAGAGCTAGGTTGCTATCCATGAGCAGAGAGCATTTCAAAGGTGACAACACAGTCTGTGGACAATGTTATTTACACAGATTTGATAAGAGCAACTACGGCTCCAAACTGTAATTTAATTTGCAGAAATTATACCCCGCATTTCGGAGTGCAGGGAACTCCAAAAATTAAGCAGTTTGACAGAAAGAGTTTGTTGCTGAGAAGGAAGCGTTTTTTCCTCACGTACAATATGCTCACAGAGTCCTGCGAGGATGCACGCTGCATAACCCTCTATCGTTAGCTCTCTTTCTACTTATATCAGCTTCCATGGGAGGCTAATTAGTGACACCAAAGGAAAAACCTTCTTCCCAATTTGGGGCTCCGAGAAACTGTCAAGTTTATTTAGCTTTAGGCAGCAGAAAGAAAAAAAAAAAAAATAATCTTATATTTAAAACAACAGAAATACCTCCTTAAAGAGCTAACTCCCCAGCTCCCTCACCTTTTAAGAACAGGCTAGTGGCTAGAAGATTACAGCCGACCACTGCTAACAATATAGAAGGTGCTGGCAATGAAGCAAGAGTAAAGCAAAGCTGCAGTAAAACAATGTCTTTGCCCAGAGAAGCCCTGAGCGCAAGCGTCCCAGAGCTGACTGTACAGCGTAAAAGCAAGCAATAACGGGCTTTAAAAGAAACGGTGCTAAACGGGGGTTGTGCTGACCCGCCATGCAGTTTCATTTCAAAACTTAGCTGCCGGGAATTGCAGGCGCTATGGAGACAGAAGATTTCCAATATGCCAAGCGCGGAGTTTATCGCAGGCTCTCTGAAAGAAAAGGCACGGCACGGAGGACTAGCACAACCCAGAGAGCAGCGGCCGGCTTGGCGACTCCGCCAGGAACAACCACGCTCGCGGGTCCCTTTGCCAGAGGTCCTATCAGGCAGACAAAGGCGTAACAAAAACTACAAAATAATCTCGCCCTTCGCCGAACAATGAGACCTTAAAATATACGTACGCGAGGGTATTACATGCAGAACAGGCAGGGGGAGGGGCAGGGGGACGAGAACGACATTTCCCATCAATGCGTTTTATTTCTTAGCGTCTGAAAAGGCTGTTTCCCACTTTAATGTGAATTACTCATCGCTTTTATCGGGCCGGGCTGTTGCCTGCAAATGGACATCTCAGGTGAAAGGGGGCATTCGTTTAGGAGTTCAAACAGAAACTAATCGCTCGATACTTATCCGGGGTTGAAAAGTAGTTAAATAGAATAGTAAATACTGTAATCATTCCCGTGGCTCTCTATCTACTAACACCACTTGGGCACGCAGGTCCGTCAGACAGTAAGGTAGCTAAGGGAGGAAGGCGGTTAAACCGGAGCTGGATATTTTTACTACTGTATTTTATGACCAAGTCCTGATACCATCGCTCCTTCAAACATACCACATTCCGATAAAATAAGTCGGCTATCTTTAAAAAAAAAAAAAACAGATGAATAGACACCACTAATCAGATGTAATGTAATCGAATGCTCTTCTTCATCTAATCTGTCTACTCTGTGTAATCTAGCTATTCTACCAGCTCCAGCATTTGTAATAGGCATGACACTGATTCAGATCTCGTATAATGTTATTTCAGTATTTTCTTCTTAAATGAGACTACAAATTGGGTGGCTACTTTGCATTCGAAACTCTTCATCGACTTGGTGAACGATATCACGTGTAAAGCAAAGCCGAACTGCACCTTTCTGCTACTTTTTAATTGTTACGTTTCATAATGTTGCAGACCATTCTCGGCGCGTGGCACAAATTTTTAAACGGACAAAAGAGCAACAGGAATTTAACAACAGAACCGCCCAGGATCAACAGCGAAACATGAAAACCACAAAGCTATTTGATAAGACTGCCTTCAGACGCAAGCTGGAAAAAGATGAAATCTTGTCAGCATACAACACTGATACATTTTATGTTTTCTAAAATGCAGAATGATTTCCTTAAAAACAAGCATTTAAATAACATCCACCTAGGTCTTCCCCAAAGAAAAAGAAAACCTTGTCTTATTTTACAGGACAAGCAGGATTCACAGATTAACGGACAAATCGGTCTGCTAGGTAAATGACAGCAGTGGAAAGAACAAACAAACCCTCTCATACATACAAATATATTTGAATGTAATAAAATGTTGACAACAGTTATGTGATTAAAGCAATTGTTTTTTTCATTTAAGGCCTTACCATTGGAATAATTTAAAATTAAGTGAGAAACATCAGCCCCTTGGGTTTTGCAGAAGAGATTTAATTTGTAGAAATAGTTGTGGGCTTTTTTAAACGTCGCTATTTTCAACGTTGCAAGATAAAGCCCTCTTTTTTTTCTAATTTTATTTTAAGAATAGACCCCATTTAGGATTTCACATTGTAAATCTCCCTATGTCTGAATGCTGTTACAAGGTTTGACAATGAAAGAATAATTCATGTCAGACAAAAAGAGCCCTTCAATCAGCTTCATGCAGCTTTTCTCCTGCAGGGCTATGCCAAAACGAATGTGGAATCCTGAACTGAACCATCCATCACATTTCCCGAGTCTTTCAATTAATGACACTGCAATCAGATCGATGGCGTGTAATAAGAAAAGAGCTTTGCATTTCTATACCTATTAATTCGCTGAGTAACTCCAGTGGTAAAACGTGACCAGAAAGGGAAAAGAAAAGAAAATTTCATCCTCCTAGCAAGATTTGGGGGGATGTTTAAGCCACCCTGTACGAGCCTCGGTTCTACATTCCTGCCTTACCCCAAGTCCTGAGTGCTCAAGGCAAAAATCACATAGGCTTTTTTGTTTAAAAGCAGGACAGTCTCCCTTCCAGACAGGTATTTTCTCTTCTGCTGCTAAGCACACGGAGCACTACGTGTTTTCTAGGTAGACGCTCTAGATTATAGAGAGGAGTCCATTTTTCTTCCAGGCTCAGACTGGTCAACCCCCACCAGACTCTTCTTAGCCAGAAATGTCCTCTACGCAATTTGAGCTGCGGAGGAGCGCAGTCACTTACAGGGCAGGACTCTGCAGACTCGTTCTCCGGTGCGAAGGCAGTAATTAGCGGCAAAATTTCCAGATCACAGAACATGCCAAGGATGGAGTTACCTCACGCAGTGATTAACCTCCAACAAAACGAGGTGGGGGAGAGAGCTGGGCAGGGGGTGAGGGCAGCCAGGACAAAAAAGTCTACTAGCAACCAGGGGATGAAATTAGAGTGACCTCATGTCAGTGAACTGGCATAAGATTTTGGATCGATGACAAAAATTATCGAGGCTCTGCAGAATGGAGCTGCCAAGCACATTTCAATTCCCTTACTGCAAACGTTGTGGGTATTGTTTGGAGAAGCCAGACGCTACAGGAAAGAGAAAACTGCAATTAACCAGAACAATGTGATTATTAAAAGGATTAATTCGGAATTGTCTTGTCTTCTAAAAGGTAGCTTTTTGGCCTTAAAACGCCCGTCTTACAAAATACCCTCTCTTTGAGTATTACGCAGCCGCGCGTTTCCTAAAAAGCTGCTGAGTCTCTCCTTTCTGGGTCACGCTGGGAAATAGGAGCCCAAACCAAAAGGCTTTACCACCTTGTGGCTGAGGAGCAGCTTAGAAGGCAGGAGCGATTTGGAGGACCTCCCAGGAGACAGGGGTGGGTCACAGGCGACGAGAGACACATCTCGCCTACAGAAAGATCCCGTTGTGTCGCCTTGGACAAGAAACTGGATGTGAACTGCCACTGCCAACGTTAACCCCTTCCTCTGGATCAGATGAAGCCTTCAATCTCCAGTGCTGACACGTATTTCAGCAGCTTTGGCTTTACCTCAAAGGAAGGAAGCTGCAGCTGTGATAGGAGACGGACCCAGGTCAAAACCTACAAAAAGACCTTCTTTTGGGAGCAAGACTTGCAGTGAGGTCGTGTATTGTGGAAGTCTTCGGAAAAGGAAAAGAAATCTTTATGAGAGAAAACAAGAAACGGAACAACAGAAAACAAGGGAGGTTTTTAAGGTTCGCTTCAGCAATCCTTTCAAATATCAAAGAGCACTTTTAAAGGACCATTTCTGGCTTTGCCTCTTAGCATCTTTTATGATCAAATTTCAGCAATTCCAAATTTCAGCAGCACCTCGAAAAAAAGCCTTGTTAATGCTGCATCTGAACGTGCCCATGCATGCCACACAGGGAGTCGGACACAGTCTGTAAGCTGGCGGGCCTAGGAGGGGAACCGAAAACACCATGGCAATAAGTGAAATGGGACAGTGCCCATGAGCTGACTTGCAAAATAACTGCGACTAAAGCACAGTGAGAGATGCCCACTCCCTGGCAGACAAAGAACAATAAATAAATAAATCATGTAGAAGCAAAGACAATTCATTTACAAATAAAACATGAGAGTTGAACGCAGGCTAAAGAAATAGGAAAAAAAGAAATCTAGGATGAGAAACCTGTAAAACTGAAAGGAACTTTGACTAGGAAGCCAACTGCAAAATATTTATATTGCGTGTCACTCTTATCTTTCCCTCTCTCTATAGAGCACGTAAATGCGTACAACCATAGGTGTCTCGGGATCCCACCACATTTCAGAAGAGCAGGTTTCAGAGCGCAGCTGCAGCAGCACACACACCTCAGCGACCTCCAAGATACAACCAGCCGCTCGGGTTAGAAGTCAGCCCAGATCACCTCTCCTGCCTTACAGGACACGTCACATCGACAACGACCCCAACCAGTTTTTGTGCACATGTCAGCATCTACACACAGGAAGGTGTCTTTAAGCCCAGGGAGGCTGCAGGAGTTGGGGGGGGACGACATTTCTGGCATTATACAAGATTCTCACAGCGAATACGTGCCTGGAGATTCACAGCTCTGAGCAGTGCCCTGCACTGTCCAGTTGCAAAGCACAGTATGTGCTCCACAGCTTAATAACGTACAAATGTCTTGTCTGCTAGTAGGTCAGGGAGAGGGGAGAAAGGGGTGCCGCCTCGAGCCATTATTTCAGCACTGGCTGCCTTCCAGGAGCTAACAGAGCTTCAGAAGGCACGGGCAGGCTTGCTTACATCTGCTTCCCTCTGCTGTAGCTGCAGACAGACTTACACACTGATATTTTCTTTTTTTTTTTTTTTTTTTTTCAAATGGATTTGGACAAGCTTGCAGTAGGTATTCGCAGGGTTCTTTTCCTCGTCTCTCTCAAAGGAGCTTTGGGAGCAACCACTGCAAATGAATTTGATAAAGAGAAGGCTTCGATAATTGTTTGTCTTGTTCGGCGGCTGGAGCAATGGCAGCATCTGGCTTTGTGGTAATGCATCTGTCTACAAAAGCTGTGGAGCCTCTGTTAGCCCATCGACAGACTAAGTCAGCCACCTATCTTGTTGCTGTACAGACAGGCAGACAAAAAAATCCACCTGGACTGCTCAAAGTCATGACCAAATCTAAGCTTTGGGAGCCAGACCTTGTCCCATGTGGTGGGAGGCGTTTCTGGAAATTTAGCTACAGAAACACAGAGCTTCAGCTCCCAGGGTCCTGGGTTCAATCCCTACTGATCACAGCATTTAAATAGTCATTATGCAATTTCCTTCTCTCTACTGAAATAGTAACTAAGACGACACCTTCACAATGCTCCTGGTGCTCTAGCACATGATTAATACTACAATTAAATTTCAGCATTAAAACAATCAATTCAACAAGGATGCTGCTAGTCAGCCACCACCTATAAAAACTCCCCTGTGCCTCCTTATCTAGGAATCCTATCCTTAGCTTTCTCCAAATCCCCATTCAAACTGCAGCACTGCAATCATTCCTTTCCATCAAAATAAAAGTAGGTATATTTCAGTACCTGCATTTTACAAATAATTATCTGACAACAGAGTATTATTAAAAGGTAGGTAAGGAAATTAAAGGAAAACCTGAAGGTAAGTGAGATCATAGAATCAAAGAATGGTTTGGATTGGAAGGGACCTTGAAAGATCATCTAGGTGCTAAAATATTGTGAGGATGAGTATGGGATTACAAGGCTGGAAGAGGTCAGATGTGATTTAAGTTCTCAAGTAAGGGTGGGGATTTCCAGAAGAGGCAGGAGTGTATCTCAGGACAATTCTACATTCCCTAGGCACCTAAATGAGACAGGCACAGGGTCCTTTTGAAAGGACAGTGTGTTGCCACTGGAATGAAAAAAGGTTGAGAAGCACTGGTTTAGGAGTCATAAAGATCAGGATGGGGCGGGGTGGAGTGTAATCCCAGCTTCACATCCCTCATGATGCCATCGAATCAAAAAGAGCACTTTGGTTTTGTTCTGGGTCCTCTCCACTGACTGATCTCATCCTCGGATAAAACAATAGAATCACATACACAAATATTGGCAGTGCTCAGCCTTGTTTTTCATTGCAAGCCCAAAGGGCACGTGGCAGCGAAATTGCAAGCTCTTCTGAGCATGTCTAATCAGCTCTGCCTGCCAGATTTTCAATCTCTGGTGGCCAGTTCTGTTCCCAATTTATACAAAAATGCAGCTTCCAGTACGCATGGTGTTCTGAGGACAACCTCTGGTCCTCAGGCCCATCTGCAAGAGGAGAACGCACACAGAAGGAGTAGGCACAGAAAGGAGTTTATTAATCGGCCTCTCTTGATCTCCCTGCTGGGACCTCTACTCGAAGCCATGGGGCACGGTGAGAACAGCTCTCCAATGGATTTATTTTTCCACTGCGCCTCCTGGAGGTATAGCCTTGGACATATAGCACAGAAGGTGGAAGGCTAAATCATATGAGGACTCCCAGCTACTCTGCAAGTCAATGAAATTTGGAGACCGCTCCACAGCGGAGAGCAAAAAGAAGCACCCTACACAATTGTCAGTCCCACCCAGCTCAGAAAGGAGCAGACAATAGTCCATCCTCACCCAAACAGAAGCAATTAGCTCTTGTTCCCTCATCAAGGGTGTTTTCTCAGTCATTTAATTAACACCAATAATTCAGTAGTGCCAACTTGTTTTGAAAGAAGAACAAGCGAGCTTTTTTCCTTTTTTTTTTCTTTCTAGAGTTGTGTAAGTGCCTACAGATGCTATAAAGATTTTCAGAAATATCCAATAAATGGGTTCTATTTAAAAACAAAAACAAGACAGACAAACAAAAAAACCAGTGGGCCTTCATCTGCATCTTTCGACAACTAAACAGCTTTTAAAACATCAACACTGCATGTTTAGGGTTGACACTATATTCATATAACTTTTGATGTAAAAAATCAGTTGCCGAAACTCTTCACGTAGTCTCCCTCTACAATGAAGGGCAAGACAGCACTTCAATAGGCAATCCACTTCTTCCTAACACAGGATCTAAAATAGCTAACATCATTCACTCTCTGGACATGCCCCCTTCTCTCCACTGGTTAGAAGGAGATCCTGACTGACCAGCACAGCCCTAAACTACTAATTTTTATACATTTAAAATCAGACAAGATTAATCCTCACCAAAGTGTCTAGCCCTTGAATGACTAACATGGGGATTTCCTACAGGGATGTAGCAGCCTAAAACTGATAAAACTCTCGAATATCCTATGTCATTTGAAAGTTAACACATTTCAAAAGCCCTAGCCAGTATCTCCACTGTCCCACATGACTTTTTGACATACAGACTGATATGTCTCATGCATTCCTCTAATATCTCAGGAGTGGAAACTTGTAAGAAAGAGGGTATGGACAATGTTACTTATGCTACTTAAGCAAACCTCTTCTTAATTTCAAGTGCCTAATCATTTTCTTGTGCCTGTTTCCTTGGTTCTCACCTTCTCATTGTTCTCCTACCTCTACTACACTCGTATATGTACACACACACACACACACACATATACATGTATATTTGGTCTTGACAGATACGGAGATAACTCTTACAAAAAGGAGTTTAATCTTACATAATGTGAGATACAGAAAAGAAAAAAAAAATCTGTTTACGTTTCTGTGGGCTAAGGAGTAAGTCTCATGCACTCAAAAGCTGAGAGGTGGGATAACTTGAGGTACTATCAGATGCTTATCAGATTTATGCCAATGGTTAGTGAGCCTTAACTGCAAACACAGACATATCAGTGTTCTTGTAAGTCAGCTGCTGCATGTTTTAAAGGGAAGTCACCTCTTCTCCAAGAGTACATTAGTCACATGTAAACTGTTGAACCTGGATAAATAAAACTTACCTGATGGTAACAGTAGTCACCTTATGGAAGACTTTATTACCCTTACATTAGCCTGTAAAATAACCATTATTACTGAACTCAGAAGTATTCACTGGTGTTTCGACACAGCAGCCTTCTGCAGCAGAATACAACAGGCTGACCGTGCACTGTGAGTATGATCCATACTTTCAAAGGCAGAATATAAGGATTATATACTGCTTCGGCTCACTGGAGGATGTGCGTGAGTTTAAATACCTGTGTATTAGAGTTCAAGAGAAACAGATTTTTGGTTCCTCCCAAAGTATTCTGAGACCAACCATATTTGGTCTGGAGTTATCAAAACTTTATATTCTAGTGGAAACCTGATAAAACCACTATCTTCTAAACAGTTTTTGGCGTCTAAACCCCTACACAGAAAAGATGACCCTACAGACCAAACACAGTGAGTCCGAACTCTTCAGTTTACCTTGAGATCTTACACAGAGTCCAGAGGCCATCTACACTAGAGAAGTTTGATAGAACTCCACTGTCTCTTTCCTGGACACTTTCACTTATTTATACAAGCGCTAAAACTGGCTACTGGGCTAGTGTATGATTTTCCAAGTTTTACAATCCAGTTTCTTTTAGGAATTCACCTTCAGAATGCGTGGTGAGATGATACTGTAAAAACAGTGTTCCCACTCTGTAACTCGTGTTACCTATGAGCTTGCTCAGAGCTCAAAGAAAATGGTTGAAGAACCCCCCGTAAATCAGGTTCAGCCTGGTATAAGTAGATGGTTTCATTAACAGTAGTAAGGTTTTGGCCCATTTTTTCAATTGAAAATCCGGTACAATGAAGCCTGCAGAACTGAAAAAACATATACAAACCGTGATCAGAGACATAGGTTTCTAAACCGTATTGAGGTTGCAAAAACAAATTGACATCAACATATGGGGAAAGTCTGAAGTTGCAGCAAACATTCGCATATGTGAGAAACTTTGGCATGTAAGAGTCCCCACTAAATTCAAATGTACAATGCACAAGATTAAAGTTATTCAGAGGCATTAGTGTTTGCAAGATCAGACCCTGAGATTTCTCTGTGTAGTAACAGTTACTTTAGGTTTAATCTGTTATTGCATTAATATCTATAAAGAGCATATATAAATACAAATCAGATGGCAGCTGCAGTCTTACTGAAGAAAAATAAAAAGATTGGAGGTCTAGAGGGGAACTAAAATTTCCATGATGGCAATTTCCAGTGCCACGTCTTTTGGGATTATCGTCCTGCTCAAACTGCAGCTTATTTTTTTTTCCATACACAATACACACATATATATATGAGAACGAAAAAGGCAAAGAAATTAATGTGAGAAGGAAGAGAAGGACAATACTGATGGGAAAAATTGCTTCAAAATGGACAGATTGCCCTTATATAGGAGCAAATGATAGTCTTAAGTATGGCAACCCCCCTCAGATTTCTCTGAAAAGCCTGATGTGCTCTACTTAACACTTAAGAAAATTCACTAGGGAATAATGACCTCTAATTTATTTTGGCTACAGTGATCTTCATCTGTGCTCCTGTTAATCTCACTCTGAAGATTTCAGGGTACTTTTTAACTGGGGACTGACTCATTCTCTAGCTGCCTAGTAGTTAATCTGCTCAGATATTTCCCCAAATAACCATCTGCTCTACCTTGCATTTGTTTCACTCTCTATCTTAGTTCTTGGTCTGTCCTGCTGGCTTATTCAGCACTCTTTAAATTTCTCCTCTGCCCTTATGTCTGGTTGCTTATGTTTTGGACAGACAATAGAGGTGATACAGGCCATTATTCATGAGAAGCTTCAAGTGTAACGTGAGAAACATCTCATCTCCTGACCCCTGTTAGCATAAGAATTGCTGATAAAATTCTGGACTGAAAGAGAAGAATCTTCTGGGAAAAATATAGGCAAAAGTTTCACTTGAGAGATGTGTTTTGTAAGAAGATTCCAGATTAATTCTCTGCCTAAGGACCAGATCTAACTCCTAGTGCAGTTACTGGGAATCTAGAGAGGTAGTGCAGGAGAGACCTTACATGCTTGCAAAATTCTAAAGAGAAGGATATTCTTTACCACTCCTACAGCTCTGTGCTCTTGCATTTTATTTTTTTTTACCCAAGGATCACGAAGTGATTTGCACACTTCAGTGAATTAAGACTCGCAATGCTCCTGGAAAGTGTATAAATGTAGTTCTATTGATTCCACATCTGGATCACCTAAGTTCAAGATTGAAGAGATCTCCCTGGATCATGCACTTTCATGTATCATCAAGTTACCAACTTTTAACCAGTTTCAACTGATTTTAACAGTTAGGTCTGAAAGAAGTTGGGGTGACGCACTGGAAAAATCACACATACTGAAAGCATAGTCTCTGACAAAGGATGATCAGATACTAAACTGAGAGTACATCTGATCATAGAAAGCAAATTTTGTTAATGGTAGAGCATATATCTGCAATTTAAAAGCAAAGGCAGGAACTGAACAACCCTACTGTCTGCTGACGTACCTATGGAAAACCCACAGATAGATAGGTAGACAGACAGATGCATTTGTCCCGAAGCAACAAATGCCATGCCACAATATACCTGCATAGCATACCGAGGGACAAATTCTTTCTAACACAAATTTTCAGAGCTTGTTGACCTTATCCCAGTTCATTCAATTTACAGATGTATCAGTAGCCCCAACAATTTTGTATCACATTTGCTACAGAACTCAACACTGTTAACACGGCCCATGTGAAGAAGAGCCTGCCATGGTATTGAACTGGAACTCCAGTGGAGTGGCATGCACCTTACCCAGAAGGGTATCAGATAGCACTGACAGGCAGACACATCCGTGGGACACTTTTTGGTAGAAAGAAGTGCTATCCTGCTTGCTGAGCCAGGATGAGACAAAGCATTTAGGAAAACCCGTTCCATCCTGTGTACCCTGCAACTGGGATAAATGACGTGACTAAAGTTTTTCCACATCTAGCTTTAGTGACTCTGATCACAGTTACTTTTTCCTTTTCCTCGTTCACTTGGAGACACTGTATCAACCCCAAGTAGCCTCACAAGCAAACTATTGATGCTGTTTGTACTTCCACCGGGTATTATTTCACACCAAAATTGCACAATTGGCATCAATGGGGTTGCCTTAGCAGAATTAGAGCACTAGGCCTACCAACTTCGTTTTATTTTTATGAGCTATATAGACAAGATAACGTGTCATATCTCAAAGTGGCAGAGAGATGTCTAGTCTGTCAATTCACATCCTCGGCTTCAGCTAGTGGAACTGCACAAACCAAAACTGAGATGGTTTACGTGCTGATTCACCACATGGTAACAGACTACAGGACTTGCACGTGAACCTCGTTGAAGCTCTTTAGCTGAACACTTGTCACATCAGAGCACAACCCTTCAATCCATTTCCGTCCTTCACAAATACTTAAAGGTTGATCATGCATCCAAACTCAACAGCGTTAAGACCTGGCAGAGATGTAATGGATGCAAATGAGTCAAAGCAACTCGCAACAGATGGTCCCACTTCGTCTAACTGGAGCCCAAAGGGTTTGTCATCCAGCTACAGAGCCATGCATGGGATTCAAAAGGCAGATGCACTCCCAGGATAGCCTCTGTGCCTCCACTGCACGATCACAGAGATCAATCTAGGATGATTAGCTCAAATCTGAGGTGAACACGGGCCAGTAACAGAAGGGGATCACTACCCCTTTAAAGATTTGCAAATGCATTGGAGCCCAATTCTGACAAGCAATTTAACTGTTCAGCAGCACAAAGCTGTGAATAATAATTCACACATTTCAGAACCTACACAAAATCACCTCTGAAATGCACCAAGCTCCGCCATTAATAAAATGCAAGCACTACAATTTTAATATCATGTTGTACCAATACTATTTAAATAAATCTTACCATATTCATGAGGGGGAGGTGCAACTTTCACAGTTGGGTGAAGTGAGATGCAGAGGTGCATAATCTGACCCAGGATATAAATCATGTCTGTATCAGCCACAGACCACAATAGTTCACAGACTTCAGGTGACTTTTCAGTGCACCGGATCCTACTGGCTCTCACCAGTGTGCTTGATTCAGCACAAACTAAGCTGATACTGCTTTAAAGGAAAAGTATTAAATAAATGACAAACAGCAAACCAAATGGGCAATTAATATTCTTGGATGGATTAAAGGAAAAACCTACACTTATATACTCAAACTATTCCAAAACAAAATCTAAACATACTGAGAAATGTTTATAGATGTTCAAACTGCTAGTGGCATGCAAGAGGCTTATCTTTCAAATATCAAAGGTCAATGAAAAGGAATATGTGAATTTCCAAATGTTCCTTGCTTGGCTGATCCATCAATATGATAACTAATACACACTTAAACTCCTCAATGTGCTCCCTGAAATTAAAACAACCAGATAGCACAGAAAGAGCTTAAATAACCATTATCAATGGATTTCAGATAAAAATCAAGAAATCATTTCAGAAAGATCACCCAACACAATCAAATGAAATAGCTTCGGAAACAGGTCAGGGAAGTGCGAGCTGGCAACCAATTACATTTTGTATGCAGAGGCAGTTCAGCCCCACATGAAAAGTTTGACAAAGTTTGTCCAAGCTACGTTCCTCACTAATTGATGGGGAAAAAACCTCCAGAAAACTCACAACTTTCTGCTCACCAACAGTGTTCACGATAGAGCGGATGTTTGCTTGGAGATAGGGTTTGGGTAGAGGCTGCACCTTTCCTCTCCTTGTTTTGGGAAACCAGAAGCGGCTACTTCGCGGTCCCCACTACCTCCCAACGCACGCGGGCCAGGACACGCACGCCCCTCCTCGACCCGTAACATGTCCCCAACAAATGACAGCACCGCAGGCCGGATTGCTGGGCATCCTCGTTTCGAGTAGGGGCTACCAGGAGCTCAGGGCGCCCGGAGCGCTGCGCTGCCGGCGCAACCAGCGCAGCCCACAGCACGGCCGTGGCACTCCTGACACAGGACGTTTTGACGTACACGTTGAGTTAGGCAAGCTGACTGCCTCTGCGTTAAGGGAGAAAATAGAAAAAGCCTGGAATGCTTACGTAGGTTTACAAGTCACCAGCCGTTTAAAGGCATTCAGGGTCCTAAAGATAGTGCTAGGAACCTCACTGAATCTTCTGCAACACTGAAACACTAAATCCCCATTTATTTCAAGAGACACTAGACACCAAGTCTTTCCTTTGTTGTTTGCTTTTATCTCATTTTCCACCTATCCCTTTCATTATCAACTGAACACCTTTCAAATTCTGGCCCTTAAGCACTTTTGTTGTTTAAAATAGGACCTGGAAGTCCTATCTACATGCTCTTATAAATACTACCCTGCTCTCAGCAAAATAAGAGGAGAGTCCTAGAAGACTATGGTACAGAAAAGAAATTCACAGTACGGGAGAAACGAAGGAACGCCATCAAGGAATTAACGTGTTGTCTGCATGACAGCACTTTACAGGTTTCATGCGTGGAAATGCAGAAACACTTCCACTTTCCTTTATAAATGGTGTTATTTTTAGTATCAATCAGAGGTACCAACTGAAATTAGGGCACCTCAATGCTACTGACACACTCCTGTCACTCTACAATCCAGGTCCTTAAGAAAAATATCAAACACTACTCATTCACCACAAAAACATGCAAGTTAGGAGCACTGGAAGAACAGTCTCACTAATTAGTTCAAGGGAGGGCATTTCAAAACAAGGCAACTGAAAGCACGGGTCAAGGTTAGCACCGAATTCACACACGTGAAGTTGGAGAGAAAACTGCTTCTCTCCGGGCGTCTCTTCCTGTTAATCCTGTTTCGGCGCTGGCTGGCCCGGCTGCCTCTCGCGCTCTCCTCTCTCCTGGGCGGAACCCTGCAGTTCTTTGATTTCCTTTCATATTTGCAGCTATGTCATTTCTGGCTGACCCTTCCCAAACCTCGGATGTTTTCTTCTTAGAGCTGCAGGAGCACTACGTATGCTTATCAAGAGACCAGCCTGGAGCAGGGCAAGTCTGAAGGCTTTGAGGGTCTTTAGCAACTTTTTGACAATTCTGAGAGGTTGGGGAAACCAGGAGGAAAGACGGGACCCATTTTCCCCATAATTTTAGCCTTTATTTTGTTTTTCCCTGACATGCACCCAGAAGGGTAACACCACGTATTTTTCCAGCTGTAGTGCCATTACTGTCTTGGATAATGGGGCAGTTACTCACAAACATCAGTTACTGGAAATCGTGTACAAAATTGTCCTGTCTCCACTTCCTGCTCTTCTCTCCCCCTCCACACAGACAGAGTCTCTTCTAAAAAGAGCACAAATTACTATCATTAAAGATGAAGCTTGTGGGTTGTGAAGTTTTGGCTGCTTTAAAAATCAGACAGACCAAGTCAGCTCAGCCCAGCTTAAACTACAGAACCACGGAAGATGGCCAGGCCACCGTGGGCTTTCACAGCGAAGAGCCCGAACCACACATCTGCACCACAGTTTGAAAGCTCGGGCTTTCATTTGGGGTTGCTCAGACCTAGACTATTTGGTCTAGCCACTTCTCCCACAGGAAATTTGACTCCTATATGGCTGTTGCATTTGGGGGTTTATGGGAGCTATCAGGATACATTTTGGTTACTGGGTGAGAAACCCCTGATAATTAGTATTCCCACAGGATGTGTCTCATCCTTCCTGATTCCCAGCGCATCAGAAGTACCAACTTATCAGCTGCTTTTGAAGCGCTGCAGCAACCCACTCTGCTTGTGCCTGTGCAGGACTGGTCACCAGTACCACACAAAAACCTCAACGGGAAACACTTTGCACACCAGAAGACAGGTCATGCACAGACCCTAGAAATGCCACCCATGGAAGCCAAGAACACCCTCATTTCATAAAAATAAAAGTTAAATACCCTTTGTCAATGTTACTAAAGCTTACTCATTTAAACACGGCATCATCCATATTACACTCCGAAGCCTACCAATACAATGCAAACCCACCACTTCTAGGTGTTAGCTTCTCTGAAGGGGCTGGAGCAACATAAGTTAGTCCTAAACATCTTGGATTTTCTGAGGAGAAATATTTCCATGAACAAATGAAGAAAACAGACTCCCAGGGCCCCTCATAAATTCTGGCACAGAAAGGCATGTGCTTCCATTGACTACATTTCAGAACAATATTTCCTGAGGCATTTCTGAATGGTATTGATTTACATGCAAAAGATTATGTCTGCAGCCATGCAAAAGGACTGGATGACAAAGGTGAAAGAACAATGCACCAAGAAACAAATGTAGACTTTTTTTTCTTCAAGTTAATTAAAGGAAACTAGGTCTGATTCCCTTTGTTTGACACCAGTAGGATACCATTCACTGCTCAGGAGTTAATCCTGATTTACTGCAGCAAATCAGAGCGATACGCGCTCAGCATATGAGCCATTCTAAGTTGCAATCAGACAGAGACTTCAGCACAATGCTCCCTACATCTGCAACAAACTCGGATCAAATTTTACTAATCACCTACCTCTTTTCAATCCATTATGTTGACCATTAAGATAATCATATGAATTTGTAAGTCTGAGATGGGGAGCCATGTGAGCCTCCATGGTTGTGTTTCTATGGAAACAATTCCCCTGGCATCTTCGGTCCACATTCGGTATTCCTGTCTGACTGTTCGTCTCATTCACACACTTAAAATCCCCATTTCCCAAACACTCATTTCAGCAGGGCTACGTTTTCTGCTTTCTTCTATTCATCCATTGAGCTGGATATCACAGGGGTGACGAAGTATCTGGCAGGTCACTGTGCCCCACTCCTGACCCAGAGAAATCAGGATGAAGGCAACAGGGCAGCACAGTCTCCACAGGCCCTTCTAGCACTTTTGCTTTTTTGGTGCAACTGGCAAGACTGAAAATTAGTCCTGATTATGTTTTAGAGGTTTGGCCGCTGAAGATCACACATGAATTACAATGGAAACTGATGTCTGCAGCAACTTCCATCCGGAAGCTACCGCATTCCCATCTCCTTCCTCTGCTCTCTGGCAGCTTCACCCATCTCATAAAAGCAATCGCTTAAGTGAAAGGTGGCAGCTTCTGAACTCCAGGCGCAGCCAAGCCACACCGCACTTCAGCCCTGGGACAGGATAACTCCCCATCCACCTGGAACAAGGAGCACGCAAGGGAGCCAGAAATTAACTTCTCGGTTCAAATTTGGCCATAATGCTTCAATTAACGCTCCATCCTTATGAGAAGTACCGCATCCCAAGCAACAGGGCCTCCATCACTTCCGTTGTGAGACTATTTCACAGTACAATGGGCTTCACACTTAATTTTCTTGAGAGTCAGCCCACATTTTTAATTGCTCAGTCTCACTGTAATTCAATCCCCGTGGACCATCGGGAACAATTCGTTCCTTGTGTCTGCAGAGTGGCCACCATCTTGATCGACTCAGCAAGGACGGAACTAAGGGTTTCTAAGGTTTTCATGAAAACATGAGCTGCTATACCCTATTCCAACTAGCTACACTCACTAATTGGGGTATTTACAGACTGCTCCTCCGTGTAAGTGTTGCAGAGAAGGAGGCATGTCATATGCATTCAGTAGCAGATTACGCCTGCAGCTTCTTAGTACTTCTCATGGCAATGTCCCTCCATTTTCTGGGACTATGTTAGACTTCTCTCTACTGACTTAAAAGCTCTCCACATTTCTGTAAGAGCAGGCGAAGAAAAACGTAACAGAAGAGTCCTTTCAGTCCATCCTTTTTCCAATATTCAGCTGAAGCATTAAACAAAATTTTAAGCTTTCTGGTACCAGCTCTGCTCGTTAGCTCTCTTGTCCAGAACGGGCATCAGCAAAGGCAGAGGCACTACAGAAGGAAGATGTCTGAATATCTTCTGCATTTATTCACTCTGTATTCTGAATATACCAGGAATTAACTTGCAGGAGTTAAAACACCAGTTGCCTCCCTAAACTACTGCTTCCACTCCTGCCGTTGCCAGTTTTAATAAAGCACAAGCACCACATTTTTAGACAGTGTAATTTGGCACAGATCCCTCAGCTCCATTGTTTTCACTGGCACTGTGGTAAGTTACACCAGATGAGGATATTGCTCTAAAAAGATTTTTGCTTTAAAACAAACACACAAACAAAAACAGGTTTAGACAAGACCGGGGATTTTGAAGCTGCATTCCTGTCTCCAGAAACTTCCAATGACTTGCAGTAGTCTTTGCTTCACCAAGCCACAAATTTGTAATGCCTTTAATCTTTCCATGTAAGTAAGTTCCTCTACTCCCTTAATCGTTTTTGTTGCTCTTCTCTGAATTCTGTCCAATTTACCACACAGTACAGACTACATTACATCTGAAAGGCCAGAAGTATGGTGTACAGAAGCTCATTTTCAAATTCTATGACCTCAATTCTTGGGAGGATTTCAGAGACCAGACACCAGGCTATAAATGAAGAATGTGTGCCCGTATAGCTGGGTAATTTAAATGCATTTTCTGTGAATAAATCTACTCGGTACTTTCTTGATCTGTACAATCTTCTGCCATAGGGGCCTAACATAAAAATACTTCAAAGGCTCTAACAAATTCCCTCAAGATGTGATCTTCAGCATTTCAAAAGCTGAAAGACATAGACAAGGTTTAAAGTGATCATGATATATTTTCAAGGTAACACTCTTCAGCCACTCCTGTTCACCCATTTCTTGAAAGTGAAATCATATCACCTCTCTCTATATATATCTTTTTAAATTATTGACTACCTTATGAGCAATGAGTGAATTTGACTTTTGGTTAGGGTTTACTATACTTCATTATCTTTAAATGAAGGACAGCAATGCTTCCTTGCTTCAAATACCTACCTACTAGAGAGTTCCAAATGGAAATCCTCCAGCCACAGACCCTCACCACTTCCCTTGCCTCTTGTAGCACTAAGAAAGTTTAGATTTGGATTCAAGTTTCAGTCCCGATGTCTCTCCCCATGTTGAGCTGAAACAAGACCCTGCATAGTAACACTCCCGTGAAATATTATTTTTACGTTACACCTCAGTCCCATCTCTGATATTAATTACACAGTTTGAGCTTTAAGCCAAAAGACATTTTGAAACTGGTGCTGGGCTGAAACCAAGATTCCTCATGTCCTCCAAACAGTTTCATAACGAACTCTCCTAGACTGCAGCATATTTAATGAGAATGCAGATGATCAATTGCAGCCCGCCTTGCACGGTTAACTCAATCAACAAACTACTAATGACTCCAGCATGTTACGGCTTTTTTGGCTAATGAGAACCGTATTGACCAGATTTTTCCCTTTCTCCCAGGATCAAACGCCAATATGGAACGAGTTCTGGTACAACTGTAACATTAGCCTGCAAGCAAAACGCTGACCAGCAATCGCAGGACACAGCCTGAGCGTCATTAGGGAGCAAAAGATCTCCCCGACGCGGGCCAGCCTTTCCGAACGCTTCCACAGAACGGGGCTGTCTGGGGAAACCAAAGCCCTGAGAAACGCAGAGCTGCAGCGAAGTACGGAGCTTCCACCTCGGCGCACGGTGTTTCAGACAGAAAAGCCTTTTGTTCCCGGCACCCTGGCTGCACCCGCTGCCTGTCCCACCACTCCTCCTCCTCCTCCTCCTCCTCACTGCATTCTGCTGCCATTGTGCTGCAGGATAATTTGTAGCAGGTGAGAAGTAAAGAGGCTCTGCTTCCTCTTTCCTTCACTTTTGTGCTGCCTGTTGCTGCTATTTTCCCCTCACCTCCGTTTCTTCTTCCCTCCTCCTCCAAACAGACATCGATCGACCATTTTCTGTATGGAAATCTCACAGCTGACCATGCTTTAAGTGAAGAGCAGTATTTACTGCAGAGCCTGAGAAGGGAAACTGTTCACCGGGTGTTATCTTGCCTGTTACCAACCACTGTTAAATAAAGATTTGCTCCCATGGAAAGCAATGGAAAGAATTCCAGTGACTTCAGTCATCTTTGGACCAGGGCTTTGTTTCCTTACAAAATAACCTTCAGTTTCCGGTACAGTCTGATTTCTAAAATGACCAATTTCTAAAATAGACTTTCCATTCTGTACCCTGGAGAAAATGCTGCAGTCTGACCAATTTCTCTCCATGAAGAGGAGACCTTGGTTCCATTTTTGTTTACGCCATCATTTTGCTGGGTGACAAGTCACTTCCTTTCCCCAGTCCTTCACTTCCCTCCATCAAACAGGGATAACACAGAATGCTTTGTCCTCTAGGAAGTAAAACTGCTGCAGAAAAAAACCCAGGTATTATTTTGCTTTTGATCATCTTCACGCAGCACCACCTGAAAGCCATGCACTCTGCCATCCCTGGCTGCAACCAACCAAAGCAAAACATAAAAACATACCAGGTAAAAAGGGGAGAGAGAAGGAGTAATTAGGACTTGTGAATCAACTGTCAATTCTCTAAAGCTTCTTTTCAGACTAAGCTAATTTGCTAGTACCATTTTGAACAAAAATCATGGAGAATGCACACAGTTCAGCAATAGGCATTGTGTTCCTTCCTCTTTAAGAGGTGCTCCTACGCAAGTTCTCTCCACTTTAAAAGGCTTAAATATTAAATATCATTCAGCTAAGTCATAGTGGGGGTCCACGCTTGACTTCATTCCTCTCTTAACAATGTCCTCAGGCCAGCCGCCAGGAATTCAGACACTTAATAACTTCCCAGGGCTGAGAACTCTTCACCTCGGGCATGCTCTCCTCTTATCTACAGTGGGAAATGTTCCCATTCATTTCATGGTCCCCTCTGACCACAGCACTCCTCGCTTCATTGACTTTCTCCCGCATTATTTTTCAGGTTCCAACTTCCCGGCCTCACCTGTAGGTCCAGGCACACCCTTATTCTGGTAGCTTCCTACTCCTCTTAACTTTGCCTTAGCTTTCATCCTACATCTAAACCCTTCGTCCCCTTCTCCTACCCTGACTTCCATGTCTTCTTCCGTACCACCATCCTCTCCCTTGCAAAGGCTGATCCACAGAACTCCATGACTCTGCTATGGTGACCAGTTCTGATAGAGGATCTTTTACTCAGCCTTCCACTTTTAATGATGAAGGGCCTGGTTTCAAAGCTGTCTTTCTAACAGTATGCCACCCTCTTCTCATACGCATTCAGCTTTGCAAGAGCAATTCCAGAGACTCGTGAGCAGAAGCTGGAGCTCTGCGTTCGCAAGCGGGTTTCTACTTTTCCCTTAGAGCATGCTGGGAGGTCCGGCGCAAACACTGTGTTTCTCTCCTCCAGCGACTTCACGCTCCTTTCCATCCTCCTTTTTTTCCAAAGGACGCAAGGCAGCTAGCTAGAAACGGCCACTGGAAATGGGCTTTCACTGATTTACTCCCTTTTAATCTCCTTCCTCCCCTTGCCCTGTACCATAAGTTTACGAAGAAAAATTCAGAATTGGGCCCAAAACTGTGTGATTTAAGCCCATTCTTTTCCACTGCTAGCAGATAGGAGCCATTCCCTACCAGCACGGTTTAAGAAATGTCCAAGTCATTCTAGGCTTTATTCTCCTGGGCATCAAGAAGCCAGTTCTTGAAATATATGACTGGCAACTCCTGGGAGTGGGTGCAGTCTAAAGTAAATTAAAGTTACAGTAAAAATAACTTTGCCACTGCTCTTTGTTTTCTTTTGTAAATGGAACAGGGCATTAGCACAGCCAGTTTTTGTAGTACAGGACTCCTTCCTCAGATTGCTTTTAAGTTTATTAGGTTCCAGGTTCAGGAAGAAAATTGTAGCATTTGATTTACTGGTGCAGGGGAAGAAGGATGAAGTAAGCGATAAATCCAGAAACACTGGTGCTACTCCAGCTTACTACAAGCCAGACCCAAGGAACACCCAGATTCCGGTCCAAGATTTGCACATGCATCAGATGTCCAGGGCAAGTCCTCTCCTTTCTCTGTGCCTCGGTTTCCCTGCTCAGAATAAGATGATGCTAACTGTGAAGCTGAATTCTGTTATATTTGGCAGAGACATAAAAATATAAAATCATGTACTCAAGCAAATCCATGGAGACAGTGTCATCAAGCAACATACTTCTATATAAAGTATGTCTCTAGGATACATACAAAAGAACCAGCGTGAAGGCATTAGCATAGTCCTACAGTTATGACACTGCCCACTACAGGCAGAAAAGGAAACTGCTTACCTAGAATGGATTGCTTGTGACTTCTGAAGCAAATATGAGACAAATAATGAATTTTCTGCCTGTTGTTTTGGGGTTTTTTTTCTTTTTGCCTTCAAAGAGAGGAGAGGAATGACTAGAAGGTTCTCTGGACAAATCAGTGAAACTAACACCCAACAAATGACCTTTCCTCAGTGTCTTATAAGTACCCGTCAACCTCAGGAGTGCCACCACAATTGAATGGTGAGATTTAAAGCCAGACTATTCATTAGAGAGCAAACTATTATTCTAGAGACTTAAATGAATTGGCTAGCAGCCAGCCTTCCTTACTGTTTAGGTACCACTAGTAAAATGGAAAGTGGCTGCTATTTGGTTCGCACAAAAGCACAGAAGAGAAAAAAGTCTTTTAAGAGGAACAAGAACCAGGCTGTTCAACTGACGATGGTCTGACATCCTCACAAGACGGCATGAAGGGTAAGCAGATACACGGCATAATCAGGGAACCACGAAAACAAGCAGAAGTCTGTAAACACCAGAGATAGCCTCTATTTTATGGCATCACTAACAATCAAGCAACTAAGCACTCTATAATGAATGCATTCATAAAATAAAGAGGCTGGGAGGGTGTCTCAATAACTCCAATTTTCTTTTATACAGTAGATACTACTGACTTGCCATATGCAGTTCTGAATTAAAAGACAAATTATCATCTCTGATACAGCCCGCATTTGCATTAAATGCTAACGTTTCAAAGTAGGAGTGACAAACCTCACCATTAATCATCTGTTTTGTATCAAGTGATATGCCACCTTTATCTCCCTAGAGCCCTTTTCTCAGGAGAACCTTCTTCTCAAGTTCCCCTTCTAAAACCGTTCTTTATGATGACTAGGACAAAAATAAAGGGGACTAACACGAGCTCTGTTATACAACATGGCACTTGTCTGTACAGTACAACCAGGAATAGCACCTCAGGTAGCAACAAGCAAGCCAGCCTCTGAACGAGAAGAGCACAGCTGTATTGGTTCTTCCCCACTCCCAAGTAATGCTGTTAGTATACCCAAACGACATTGAGACAGAGCTATTATTATTATAATACTACATAAGAAACAACTTACAGGAGTATCAGAATGGACAGAAAAATTGGGGCAGCAAGAGTAAGTAGCCTCACACCACACCTTTTTCCAATTCCCTATTCATGCTTTGCCCTTTCCCCATGGTTAGAGCAGCTAGAAACCCTTGAGATGGCAACACTGGATTTCTGCTTACCCTACTGAGGCACCCTAAGTTAGTTTGGGGTTACTCTACTCTGCAAATACACCAGAATCTTACGAGTTTACTTTTAGTCTCACCATGACGGCAGCAATTAAAACTGTGTGCAAGTCAGTCTTCTATCAAAAAGTACTGAGCTACTTGGACAGACATAATTCTTAATATGTCTCTTAGTGCTTCTGTGCACAACAGTGGCACATCATTTTCTTTTCAATTAAAGCTGGCTCTAATACTTGCTAACAGCCCTCAGTGAAATATTTTAACACAAACAGTCTCCATAACTTCTGACAACTAGTTGGTTAAGATTTACCCTGCTGTGGCTCAAGAAGTAGAAAGACCATCATACTGGGCAAGAAGATGAGAAGTTATCTCAGCAAGAGAGCATTTGGACAAGCTAATCTCCCTGTTTCCCTGGTGTCTGCGACGATGGTCAACTTGATCAGGTCCTGTAACTCTAGTGGAGAGAAACAGTATGCAAAACCCTTAGGCACTGGGATGACCGTGACCGAAGCTCCACACCTTCCAGAAAGTTTTATTGGGTGAAATAACCTCCTTTTGCAGACGGCAAGGTTTGAAAGATGAAGGAGATCCCATTCCTTCATCACTCTCTACAGACCTTACCCACGTCCTCAACACCACCACTACAAAGATCTGCTAAAATATGTCCAGCATGTTCTTGCTACTACACATCCAAGTGCCTCAATTTGCATTTAAACATAAATACAGAGCATTGCCTACCTTTCCATACCCACTTGTTTGCCAGTGACACACCAACTGCTGTAAGGCAGCTTGGCGTTTCTGCTGCCCTCCTCCTCTACCCCACACTGCACGATTTTGCAGATCACAGAGCAAACAGCAAGCTCTGTTCCTAACATGTTTGAGAAGTGTGTGCTTCAGGTCCTGCCATCCATGTTGAAATCGGCTGCCTTTCCTGCATTTGGGTTGTGTTATCTCAGCATAGGTGTTTTTCAGTTCAGTTGGCTGGGGAACAGGCACTTATGTTAATAAGGTCTCTGACATCTTCGCCTTTGTTTTCCAAGAGGTTTCTGCTGCATTCCTGCCACTCTTATTTACTCACCAGTCCGTTTGAAAACTTGCTGTTCTCCAGCACTTTAGCGGAAGCTTGTGGTTACTTGTGGTTTTCAAAAAGGAAGGGTGCATTTCAGATGACACACAGTAAAACAGTCTGACCATGTGTAAAAATAAGATTATACTGCACAGCCCAGGGTTCCAAGTAGTCCAGCTTTGCCACAGATAAGGCAGTCTGAGGAGGCTTAGGATGCAAATTGAGCACTTTTTCTTCAAAAACTACCCAGCTGCTGAAGGTGCAAAAGGCAGAGTTTTAGGATAAGCTTTATGGTGCAATTTGTTTCCATGAAACTCCTCTTACGATGATTTAGCTGAGTGGATCCAGAATCTGTTACAGTAAAACAGGTGAAAGTGGATATAGAAAAAGATACTTCCATTCTTCAAAGGCAGAAAAACAATTTTTCATCTTTTCTGACTGGATACAGTTAAAGAAGATTACAGCTGGTATGATTGCTCTTGGCAGCCTAGTGTTTGACCTATAATTCTGTAAAAATATAACTAACCCTTCATATATTGACTATCAGGAATTTTCCCCCATGTGCTTTTTGTTCTTCTCAGTCCGCTTGATATGGAAAATTTGCAATATTATAGATCTGCATATGAAGAATCCTTGGCCTATTTCATGATCAGACAGAACAGATTAAACAAAATTGAATACACAGTTCAAAACTGTGTCCGGTCATCTTAACTACGCAAGAGAGAGTACGCCTTCAAAACAAAACACGGTAAGGAAAGGACAAAAAAGGAAAGATCGGGTCTCTTCCTCATGTCCAAAAAGCCGAGAGAGCACTTCAGTGGCCTGTTTGTTGAAAGACGCCGAACAGCAGCGACGCTGAAGGACTGCAACACACATTCACCACTTCCAGAAACGAATCCATATTGCAGGACCACAAATGGGGAGGCAGCAAATCAATCTGCCTGATCTGTCCTCCAACAGGAGACAGCACCGCTTCTTGAGCTACCACAACATGATGCACAACAGTACCACATTACAGAGCTGCCTTCTTTACACATGGACTTTGAAGCCGAGGGAAACATTTGTGCAGAAGCCCAGCCTAGTGCGAACATGTTGACAAAGCTCAGAGGAAACAGCTATCCCGCATAGAGACTTTTTGCTCCCACCGCAACAAAGAGGGAGGAAAAAAATGCAGACTCTGAAAGCTGTTTGCCAATACTGCTGCTTTGTGTAACCGTAGCAGCTTTCAGAGAATTATCACTGCAAGCACAGAAAGGTAAATTAACTCTCCCCTGTCTGTGACAGAAGTAAGATATATATAAAGTTCAACATTAGCCTTAAACATCACACCAGAGGCAGCCTGTGCTTTAGGGAGTCTCTAAAGTACAGATTGCTAAGAGCTGGGAGGGCATGTAAACCCCACTTTTACAGTCGTAAACCCCACCTTTACAGACTTTCCCTAAGCACCAGTGGTCACTCACCGCTGCCAGCGCCAAGGCACAAGGCAAGGACCTGGAGTAACCATCCTTACCTTATTGCTGCCATCACCACCACAGTAGAGCTGCACACCACATCCTAACGCGCCGCAAATAACAAATACGGATAGTCCTACAGAAAGGGAAGGGAAGCTCTCCAAGCATCTGAGCTGTACCAGGTCCCACACCAGTCCAGGGAGAGGGATCCCTGCTTTCTCCATCAGCAGGGAAAAATCCTGCCCTTTCCTCCTGAGGCCTTTGTTTGCATGCAGACCAAGCTCAGCTTGCCCAGCTCACCAGAGCTGACAGGAGCTCAAAGCCACACAGTAGGCACGGGCATTGCCTTGCGAGTTTTGGTGGTGTTTATCTCCCATCTGCTGCTGATGGCAAAGATCTTGGCATACCATGGAAAAGCAAGGTTAATGCAGCTAAGCACAGAATCGGTCCTATGCAACTCCTTACTTGCCACTTTAAGTTTAACTTTCTCTGTTTACTTTTTAATTTAATGTATTCTTTTGATCTCTCTTTCTCTCCTTTCTCTTGTCTCCCTGAGTTTGCTGACACAGTAGAAGCATGACAAGCTCAGACAAGCTAACCTACTTTTTTCTTTTTCTCTCGTACATGTTAACGCTCCCACTCTTCTACCTAGCATATGAAAGCATATTGCAAGTATCATTATAATGATACTTCCAATCCCCCTGTGAAGTAATTCCCCCAACTGACAGGTGAAGAAACTGAGACACACAGAGCTCTTAAATTACTTGCCCCTCAAACTTAAGAGGAAGCCACCAACACAAGTGGAAATGAAACCCAACAGACTTCTCTTTTTCTTGGTGCCAATCTATATAAAATCATTATACCTCCGCCCATCCCAGGTCTGTCAAATACCTCAATTTCTAAATACAGTAGCAATAGCAAAACTTTAGCTACCCATTACACATCTCTGTGATTTAATTGCAGCCAAGGAACACCCACCACTAGGTCCTGTGTGCCTTCGGTCTGTACTGCCACCTGTTAGCTCAGGGTCAAGGGGACCATTCTGCTCTAAAGCTCAAGGTAGGTGTTACTGGGAAGGGCCTACAGCTTACCTGCTTTCTGTAGACCAAAGCCTCTATACGGCATGGAACAGAGTTTGTTTGCGCACCAAGCCATGTAATGTGCTCCATTTTTTCACTTTCAGCCCGAGCTTCCAAATACTCTGGACTTGGTTCCCTGTGTGTGCTCACATTTGGGAGTTTCAGCTGGACTTGGACAGGTTCAAACCCACGCCGAACTGAATTTCTTCATAACCATGGATATTGCTCAGCCAAGCTCTTTTTCCTGTACGTACGGAATAATTCAGTGCTAAGCCACGAGCTCGATTTTACAAAGATTAGATTTCCAGTTATGACACTGACTAGAATTCAATATCCATCACTCCCTCTAAGGTACTGAATAATCTTCAGCATTTACAAACCTGAACTTTCAAAAGCAAGTACACCTTTAAAATTAGTCTAAAATCACTTGAATTTGGATATTGACACCTTTGGGGTTAATATTCTCAAAGATGTTCTCTGCATCAAATCATGCCTTTTTTATTTTATGGAAGATTAAATTAGCACATTATCTCGGAGCTCAGTCTAAAAGGTGAAAAATCCAAATACTACAGGAAGTGAATGATAACCTCAAAAGTGGACTTTGGACAAAGTATATCAAGTCTACACCAGAGCACTCAAAAAAACCAAACCATATTAATTTTTGAGGTAAGTTAGTTGAGCACCATTTAAATCCCTGTGCAGACTTTTTACTTCACAATCAAAGTGACTTTAATTAGGTTTCACTAAACTTACTTTGGAAGCGAAACAAGTTTACATGAAAAGAAATCACTTTCACGATGAACAAGAGTGACCACAAAGGGGTTCAGTGCAGTTGAACTAACGCATTTTATGTACGCATCATTAGTTTAATACGAATTAACTTCTGACTATTCCAGTGTAGACAAGCCCACAGTTCTTTACATTTAAAGGTGCAATAATACTCCCTTTGTCTTGTCAGTTTGAACAGTGAGCTCTCTGGAGCAATTATACTGAAGGTACAAGACATACTACACTTAGGGCAGGATCTCTTGGGATTCAGATGCGTACAGCTCCTGCATGTGAGCAGTTAAGTAGCCTCCTTGGCTACTTAAGTTACTCACTTAAGTAAGTTACTCACAGACATACCCGCAGCATTGGATACAACAAATGAAAACCTTAAGCCGCCTAGCATCGCAAGCAACACATTCTCAAATATGCACTACTTACACTCAAAAGTTTCATCCACAGTCTCTTACATCAAGACACCAGGGTGGATCTGTGCGTGTGTATTTCAGTTCTAATGTTTAATTATCTTGAACACAGTGATATCCATATCACTCTAGAAAGAAATCAATTCTCCCTTTGCTGTGAGCTATAAATGCATGTATTCCATAATCAGCCTAACAGAACAGACATATGGGATTGTACATCTGGGACGCATATGAGAGGCCTCCTCATATATAAAATTATTTTGCAAAGCATCTCTCTCAGACCCAACTTCAGGTATCTTTCCTTTGTTTGCACACTGGAAAATTTGTCTGATGTTTTTGGTTTACAAGATTTTAAACAGTAAACACCCAGTTGCATTACCGGAATGCTTTTCACTCCTAAAATCTCTCACTACACCTTATACATCTTATCTGCAGTATTTCTTTGACACACTAGTACTCTCTGATTCTGCCATTAGCCCTGGGACTCATTTCTCCCATCGCTGACATGAGGCTGCCTCTGGGGTTAAACTAGGCACACGAATACCTTTCTAGGACAGCCAGTAAAGGATGAAAAATCACGAGACTTCTCTAACAGCAAGCAGACATGAAGCAAACACGAACTGGATTCAGACGTGTTATCAGTGCTGATGGCTCTGAGGGGTTTCTAAAACCAAAGGAGGAGAATTCCCACCGCAAAGCAGCTCCTCAGGAAGGCGCTGCCAGCACCAGTGACTCAGAGAAGACAGCAAGCACAGTCCTACAGAAAACTCACAGCAGCAAGCGAAGCTGCAACGCTGCCTGGTGACAGACCCCAAAATGATGGTGGCCCATCACAGGCCCATAGTGAACCAAAAAAATCTAGTCACCTTCCCGCCTAAGAGCTGATTTTCTTTTCCCCACTCCGCTGGCAACAAAACAGTGTGGATCAGGCACCCTGGGCAATTCTTCATTTGCAAACTGGCAATAATAACATTTCACTTTTGCCGCCTCCTGACTGCCATGCCTGCAGGGTCACGGACTCTTACTCAGTACATACAGCACTTAACACAACGAGGGGTTTAACTCAATTGAGGGTATTAGGCATTCTAATTAATATATTTTTCTTTTTTTGGATTTCCAGACCTGTCCAGTGGGTGTCATCCCACACGGCAGGGAGAAAATACAAATGAAATGAAAGGCCATAACGATGCTAAGATGAAATTGAGCCTCAGAAGAAGCCAAACTTGTCCACAGCAGAAACCTTCACCCTATCCCACAACACCCTCTGCAGTAAAAACTGAAGACCTCTGCCAAGACATGCGTTTCATGGAGGGACAGGCACACAACAGTAACCAAGCTGCACACATTGATTTATACCTGACACACAAAAGCATTTCGATGGTGGCGACACAAGAGTGGAGGAAATACTGAAATCTTAAGGTTTCCCTCCAAACTGTAAACTATGCAGTATCTTCCCATTTCAATTAAAAATGCAACCCTCGTAGAAAAATTAGGGAAATAACATTTTGGGCAACTCTTCTCCAGTGATTTGCTACAACAAAAAACATGAGGCGGGTTCTAGCCAGAATCTGAATCTGTTACTAGTGAGAGGTAAATTAGACCTCAAGGCATTGTGCTAAATCACAAGGGTGGCTCCCACCATGTTTCAGTTAAGCATTTGTATTTCTCCCTCTCTCTTTCGGGTTTTCCTTGGAGGCCCAAGAAATCATTTACAGGACACAGGGTCTTTTCTGTGTTGGAACTGCTTTTCTCTTCCTCCCTCCCTCTGTTTTAGGAGAGTGGCAATGCTATGAAAAGACCGGATCTTGTTTTACTTTATTGCTATTAGGGGCAAAGTAAAAAGAGTGAGACCTATAAACACAAAGATGCCAAGATACAGGGAGACTACATGCTTGAATGCCCAGCCCTGGCTGCTTTGTTCCATGAGTAATAACCAATATGTTGGTGGAGGTCACACACATATATATATATATATATGTTTGCCCCAATGCAGAAAGTGGAGGTGCGAAAATATACGCTTTATTCCAACGGACCATTTCATTTCCTATGGCATAGCAACCCTTTGCCCCTTGCATAAATCATAAACCTTCTTTTTATTCACATTTCTCCTCTGAATTGATACCTCCTGTTCCACTTTTCCTTTCTACAGCAGTAGGCGCTACAGAAATGCTTCTGAGTGATTCACTGCAGATGATGTTTGGGGGAATAAAAATAAACATTTATGGCTGTGCGACATGGACCCACCTGGAACCCAAATCACATGGCAAGTAACAAGATTTAACTACGAACTTTGATTCAGGCCAGACCGGTTGAAGTTTCACTAAACTCAGTTATCCTGGGCTAATGTAGTGCTTTCTGCGACAGCGGCTCCCAGCAAATCACCTGGAAATCTCATACACTTCAACTCCAGAGCACTCTGCATTCCGCTGAAGCTTGACCTTCCCAGCTGGCCTCATTGCCCTGACCCACAGCAGTAACCCCAGGCCAGGTACTTCTGGGTCAACTGTTCTAAAGCACGAGCCCTAAATTTCAAAGGAAGGCAGTAACTTTGCTTCATGTGAAGCTCATGGTTTGATCCAGCTCCTTAAAGCTGCCTCTCCTGTGCTGAAGAACTCAAACCTGAACACCAACCTCGAGTCTGAATTGCAGAGTTCAACCAGTCAGTCCAGGAAATCATTCAATATCATCATCATCATCATATTGGAGACCCAGGGTTCACTACTTTGTGCCTCCAGTTTCAGAGGACTCAGTGGCTACTGATCAAAAACCTAAGCGAGGTGGGAAGACGGGATCTGTAAAACACCACACAACCTATCCCAGTGCTTGAACGCACCCCGAGGACACGGTACCAGTCCAACAAAGTCTTCCAAAAAAGTTCACAGCCCACTGCAGCACACGATGCTCAGCCCGTCTGTGGGGGAACTTGGAAGCAACATGTTTGCTCTAGAGAAATGCTATGCTATTGATGAACTGCATGGGGCAGGAGGGAAAGCCTTCAGCTACACACGCAGGTCATGAGAGCAAAACCCACTTATTTCAATAGAATAATGAAAGGGGCCAGGTGCTTAGGCTCACCATTTGTTGAGTTTAAACTTCTGTGCTTACACATCATTTAAGTTTCACATCACTGTCTATAAAACTGAGCAGGAAAGAATATGTGATAAAATGTAAAATAAAATAAAATAAAATAAAAAATCCACCACACCCCCCACCACTATTGTCCAAAATGAGTTTTCAGCACAAAAAACCAAATTAATTGTCCATCCACATTCCACAACACACACTTCAATAGATTAAAGCAACAGTGCTCAGATCCAAGACGCTTCTGGGCCATCAAGGTGAGACTTTTCATTCAGGCTCATAAACTAGGACGTCATTGTAAATGGTTTAGTAGCCTAGCAAAATTTTAATATACATGCCAGTATGTGTGACCAAAGGGATTACCCCAGAATGGCTCACCTGATTAGTTATACAAATGCCTGCCTTTTTTTTTTTTCCTTTTAATCCAAGACCGTGCAGAATGCCAAATGGGAGAATGGAGCGGGGTATGTACTGGAATGTCTGAAGGCTACAGACTCGGGATTTATATTCCATGTTGAATTCATTGTTCTCTCTCCTACCCCCGCTGCCCTCTAAAAAATGCTGCAGCCATGACAGAAATAAATTAGCCTGAGGTACAGGTCACACCTTCAAGGGCAGTAAGCATTCTGGGTAAAATCAATAGAGAAGATGGGAGTCTCTAACAGCTGAAGCAGAAAGAATGACGCATTGATAGCTTTACATATACCCAAACAAAGGCACTTTGGAGAAACCCTAGTCCCTGCTGCCTTGTGAACACAAAGCTCATTTTTTCAAGCACCTGAACCCCAACAGCAACACAGAGGCAATTCAGAGAGGCACCCATTTCTTTGGAGAATTTGCATATCGATGTAGAAAATTCTGTTTGTTTGTATCTCTGCCCGGGAAGGAGATCCAGATGCTGAATTCTGGCCCAGGTTGCAACTCCCACAAACTTTTACAGAGACCAGAATCTGCACTGAACTTCAGCTTAAATTTTGCAGCACTCTCCAACCTCTCAAGTGGCAGCAACTAAAGCCTCGAACAAAAAAAAAAAAAAACTGAACTTTGGTGTACACAGAAACGAGTCCAGGAGGCACCAACAGACACTAATCCATGTGTTGCATTCATTATTTTCACTTGTGATTTTAAAGCAATGGATAATATATTCAAAATCACTTACATCCATTGAGAACCTTAAACTCAGGCTTCAGTATTTATGAATCACAGTTCCTCTGAAATGAGGTGATATAAGATTTATAAGGATATGGGATGTCTGAAGATTCATGCAGAAGTCCAGTAGTTTTCACTAATGCCCCTATGGTGAGTTAAGTATTAACTCTCAGGGTGAGGCACATAACCTGTTCAGACACTCCATGGATCCCACGGGGTTCCTACCTGCATTTTCAGGTTCCTAAAAGCTTTAAAGACTGATTTAAGCTCCCACAATACTTCCAAAAATAGGACTTAAGACTCCTCAGTCCCGCAGGAGTTTTTGAAATTGCTACCCAGGAGGTTTCTCAATAGACAGAGCTAAAAGCTTTTCTCCTCTTCTGTCCCTCCCAGACTTCTCCAGAGACAACTTTGGCCCAAATACAGCAGGTTCTAAATCCAAATGAACCCTGATTTTGTGCAAAGCCAGCAAGAGAATGTCAAATATGTAACTTTCCCCTAGCCTCCTTGTTTGTCTGCTTTTTTTTAAAAAACCACAACATTAACATGTGTATTGTTCTTTGATCATTAGACTCACGCTTCCACCTGTGGTGAAATATAGTGCAGTTTTGAACTATATTTGTACTTACATTTGTGGAGTCTGTGAACAATATCATAAATAGAATTGTGTTAATTTCCACTGCTACCTGTAAAAATAAATGGAGGAATTCACTATTAATACCAGTGCTGCACCAAAGGACTGTCTTTTGCTTACGGTCACTGTCCTACGTCTCAAACGCACAGCAACTACGTGGCAATACCTGCAGCATCTCTCTGCCTTGTAGGAAAAATTACAGTAAATTTAACACCCTGAGCAAAAGCCTTCCTCAGAAATCATCCACGTTTTGCTGCTTCTGCTCTGAAGGCCTTTGCATCTTTGGATGGCTCCTTGAACCCACCAGTGCACAGAAAAAAGAGATTGCTTCGCTTTGGTCAATGGAGAGGAGGAGGCACCACGTAAGCTCTTCAGCAGAGCAGACCCCTGGCTCTTCAGCTGGCCCTACCGTAATCCTGGGCACTGACGCTCTACATGTGGCTATGGCTGGCTCAGAAACAGACCTCAGCAAGAGGTGACCGAGGGGACAGGTTCAGATATGGTTCCTCCAGACTGGTGGAGCCGTGAAAACGCCACTAGTGAAAAGGTGTTAGCTGTAGACATGTAGCCTCCACCAGAAATTAGAGGTGAGGGAATCAGTTTTGCTATGAACTTGTAAGGATGTTTTTAGCCAGACCATAGGCTTCCAGCTCCTGCGTGGCTCATTCCCTGCAGATGCTTTCACGCGCTACTCTTGCGCACAGGGAAAGTGGGGAAAGAAAGGCACATTCAAGATCTTCCCAAGAAGGACCAAGATCATCTACCTCAAAACTAACATTAGACAGAACAGCCTACAATGACTTGCCCTACTGTTCCTTGGTTCTTCTCAAAGACAAAAGCACAGGGCGATAATCCACATTACTGTCTGCAATACTCTAAAATACCACCTGAGGTACCATTATCAGCTTTTGCCCTGCACTTCTGTGCTCAACTCGAAAAAATACAGTTGCACATTCTGACACGAAGCTCAAAGTCTGGGCTTCCTCAAAAGAGATGCAATGTCATCTAGTGCATCTTTCTCTAAAATAAATCATCCTCTATTTGTTTTATACTTCAGTGTGCTTAGTGATATGGAAAGTCCTGCCCAGTTTTGGAGAACATTCCAGTAATCACCAGGGTACATGAACAGATCACATTTAGCATCTGTAGGTCAAGAATGACCCATTAGAGAGACGCCCATTTGGGGTCTGGGTTTCTACACCAGTGCCGGATACCAGCTGGCTTGCTTTGCTGAGTGACTTAGCCAGGGTGTTTCAGACGGGTCTTGACATCCTAATACTCAGAATGCTCTGAGCAATCACCATCTTCAAAAAAGGCCTTAGTAGGATATCTCTGCATTAAGTACTGAAACAAGGAAGCTGCCACAATTCACCGCTCCAGAAACCCGAGACCATTGTGCTTCTGCTCTGCACATCCCAGGACAGGACCAGACTCACAGCAGAGGTAATCCCCTGCTCAAGGCGATAAGGTATGTGCCATTCCTGCACCTCCTGCTTCCTCCATTCAGATTTCACCTCTGCCTGTTGATTATGGCTGGTTTCAGAAGATACGTCTCCATTTCAAAGAACAAGATCATACACGGAACTCAGAGAGGAGAGACGCGTTGTAAGTTTTTCCCCATTCAAATTGTCCGAAAAGCCAGGATTCAGCACACAAACGAAAGACACAAAGAAAACTATGCTACGCACGTTCGCAACAGCTTGCTCCACTCTGGAGGTAAATGAACCCTTAGAAAGACCTGGGCCTTTCCCCTCCCTTGTTTTAAAAATAAAGAAGGATTTAAATTCAACCAATGAACAGTAGTGCACTTGCCTTGGGAAAACCTGGGAAGATGAGAGATGAAAATAAAGATGGGCAAGAGGCTAAATGGTTTATTGGCCAAAATCTGGATGATACTCATTTACTGGACTTCACTATTATACATCACAGCTAGGGTTGTTCGGATCTGGGCTCTGTGGCCTAAGAGTTGTTTTCCACTTATAACTTCTGCAAGCCTATAAATTGCAAAATCTCAGCCCTAGGAGGGGAAATTAAATAATCCAAAACCATTTCCTGTCCCTAATTATATTTTGCACGTGAAGTGGATTCACACAAAGCTGCTGGATTTGGATACCTGCAAATGAGCAATAGCATGGAGGAAGCCATGTTGTCTGTGTCTGGATAAGGACAATATTTTGCCTTTCCACTGTCACTAAAAGGATCTCAGCTAAATCTGTGGACCCAAGGTCCAGAAGTTAGCGTTCAAAACTCAAATCAGGTGTGCAGTTTTGCAGCTTGGGCTTATCACTTCTGTGAAAGCATGAGGCATCTTTCTTCTACAAATATGCAAAGTACCTTACAAAAGACGCTCTGGGTCGCCCTCCCCAATCCACAGCCAAGGAAATGGAGGTGCTGCAGGCGAAGAGGGGAGAGAACAGGCTGTGGGCACACCGAGCCTGTGTCCATCTGCAGCGCAACCCCGACTGCCTCCATAATCCCCTGCAGGCTGCGAAATCAAAGAGGGAAAACGCAAAGACATTCTCCCAGCCTCCTCTCATCAAAAACTTCCTTGGATCGCAGGGGATAAACGTAAGGAAAGATCAGAGAGCGTCAGCTTTGGTCATTTGCAGATTCCTTCTGCTTGGCCTAGCCGCTCCCCGTCCCTCCGCGTACATGCAGCAGGTAATCCCGGTGGGAATCAACCGAGAGACCTAGTGTAACCCAGTCACTTCTACTTTTGCCCTACTCCCACCCTTTGCAAAGAAGAGATGCTGAGGGGGTTTTTTCTGCAGAGTTTTCAGCTGAGAGTGGTGAGAAGCAGCATAACCTATTGTAGCTTGTGAAGATATTATGCACTTCTAATCCTGTAACTAGGAGCATGCATCACGACTAACCTGCTACCCTTTTTTCTTACTGAGACCCTTGGCATGGGAAATCAAGTTCCAGTTTAAAATAACCAAATAATAAATATATCGCTTTTAAACACAAGGATTTTACATTTGCATGTATAGTTATTTCCTCATTTATCTCAAGCTTGTAAAATGTGTATCATTTAAATATTGAAAGCTGCATATACTCTTCGCACTTACAAAATTAAATGCTAACTTTTGATAAGCAATATAACCATTCTGAAGAACATCGGAGGACAAATTTTAACACCAGAAACTGCCAAATGTTTCTGACCTGCTTCAAACAATCGTCAACTGCAGACAGTTTCTAATTATTTGAGTCCATTTCACTTCTTATTCAGTGGTCATTTTGTTTCTTGACCATTTGGCCTATGTTCAGAAAAATCTCCATTAGGCAGCACAGAGTCTCAAAAAAAAAATTATTCTCCTTCCCATTTCTAAGGTTGGGAATATTTCAAAACCTCAAGAGAGAGGACTTCTAAATATGTCTTTAAAACCATACGGTAGGGAGCACTTAAAAATTTAAAAGCACAATAAGTCTATTATATTAAAACATGTTGTTATCAAGTAGAATTGCTTTCTCTCACCCCTCTGCTAACAGTTTTGCAATTCATTTTCCAGAAAGAGCTGTGAGCATATTAAAAGGCGAAACATCAATGCTCAGGCTGGAAATGATCACATGAACAAGCCACAAGATTTGCTTGATAACATACAGAGTTTATTATTCAAGAACGAGTCTCATTTTCAGCTCTAAGGGAGAGGGCGGGGAGAGAAGGGGGAAAAGTCTTTTAAAACACACACACTGGAAGCAAAGGCTTGCATTTATAGGAACCACTAAAAAGAAGAAAGAAAAGAAAAAGTAAAGAAAACAAACCTCTATGCTACTAGCAACTCAGGTTTTCGAAAAGTAAGCTCTGCTCCCACAAATCTCGTCGCGTTTTCACTTAAAACAAGTTTACCTTACCAGAGAGGCTGAACAATCAGCAAGCTGCTAAACTTTTCTAAAAGTTCAGCTCTGCTAAAGATGGGAAGGGACACAGGAGAGCAGAAAACAAAAGCATTAGTTAAAAGCCGAAAGCTGCTGGCAAAGTTAGTTTCTCTGCACCCCTCTTACTGACCTAAGAAGTCTTCATTTCACAGGTAGCAAAGTTTGTCTTCCTTCTCCACTGCAAGATTCACACTTGCACGCAGGCACGCTGCATTACTGAGCGTGCACTGATCATCAAAAGAATATTGTTTCCAATCTTCGGTGACTAAGGAGGGAAAGAAAAATGCAGTCCAGCCAGGTACTGTTTCTTCGTGAAAAGTAAATCCGGCATTCTGGAAGGAGTTCAAACATACGGCTTGACAGGCAAAGGAGAAAAGCTTTTTCACTGAGCATGCTTAGTCCTGCACTGCCTGCACAGTTAATGAACATTACTTCCTTCCCAGTGGTTACTCCTAGTAGAAATCCACACCCCCTACTCTTTCAGAAGTCAGGAATGCAGCTGAAACCAAAGTCCAGAAAACATGCCCGACACCCAGACAAGGCCCCACAGATCAATAAACTCAGGTTGTGACCTGCAGGTCAGTTTGTCAAACAGGACATCAGGGTGAGTTTTTTCTACACTTGGTATAGTTTGCTTTATGCTTCAGCTAATGCTACTCACTCCCCAGAGAAAATAAAACTGCACTGGCTTTTAAAGAATGATTAAATGCTTCAATAACAGATGGGAATTCTCTTTCAAATCTTGTCTTTCCAAACTTGCTTTAAAGTGAGGAAAGAACGCTGCATAAAGAAGTTTTTCAGACAAAATTAGGTCATTAGATTCCTGAACAAAAGTTACTTGAATTTGTCATAGGTAAGGAGTATCTGGTGACAAAAAAGAAAAGGGGGGGGGGGGGGGGGAACCACCTTTTATTTGGTTAAGGCCTAATCCTGTTCCGTTTGCAATCACATGGAGTTTTGTCATTACCTTCAATGGGAATAGTGCTGGGTTTTAGATTACACATGCTTTCAGGCAAGAGCTGTGTCTACTTCAGTGACCTGTACAGGACAGACTGGTTTTGGCACTTCAATTTGCAATTTACAATATTGCTGTGTCTGAGTGTTTGAACACTGTGCAGCAGAAATCCCCCTCCTCACAAAATTCACAAGTTGCTGAAGAAAAGCAATTCTACAAAATTGCATGTGTTATTTTTAAAGCTTTTCATTATATTTCAAGCTTCTCAGTTGCTTTCCAATTTTTCCTTGAGGTTACACTTAGCTCTCACATCTCAATTCTCCTCCGCAATAGGACTAGAAATTTAGCCTTTTTGTAATGAAGCCTACGCTGGCGCCGACTGCCTTGTCACAGCCTTCATAAAAAACCCAAGTGTCGTAAGAATTATAATGAAATAACAAAAGCCATAATATTGTCAGAGTAAGGAGCACTAATCAGAATTACAACTGGATGGGCCATTATCACTCTAAGACCTCTAAGATAATGAATATCGCCCTGCATTTTAAAATAGGTTAAAACTCAATCATGACCTCAGTGTCTGAGTAACTCCGAACTGCACAAAGCTGCGTGCGGGTCCTGATTCGAACAGGACAGACCATGACAGAGATTAAATCTCTGGATACCAAATAGCCCAGACCTTTAGAATATATACCCAATTTAGCTTGCAAATTTTAATAGTGTACATTGGGACTGTATTCACATGGATATGTTTCAGAACCACTGTGGGTCCTTTCCTCCTAAGGGCAACCAAGTGTTGGTTTTTTTTAAAAACAGTTTCATTGCCCACACATCCCTGCTCTTCCTGGTTTCATTCAGGATCATAAAAGGAAAAGTCCCCAAACTGTATGACAAAAACAAGCCGTGCTGTATTTCTGGCATACTAAACTTGAAGAGATTTTGGAAATCCCCAGAGAAAGTTTCCTGCAGATTTGGAGAAGCAGCCGTGTTAGGCTAATTAAACCCGAATGCACTAACCAGAAGACTTTTTTTCCCTTTGGTATGTTTCCATTTCATATCCCAAAGCTTTCCTTTGGTTAGGAAAGTCCCTAACAGGGGACTTTCCTAACAGGCAGCTAAATTGGAATTTTCTCTCTGGACCATCTCTGGACCATCTCTCAGACACTGTTCTTGGCTGTGCCAAGAACTAAAACTATTAGGTGTTCATTGAGCCCGAGACATCAAAATCAGGTGGACAGTGCATCTTATTCATGACTAGAAGGAATTACCCTAAAGCTCTGAACTGATGAACCCAAGGCTTAAGCACATGCTCGCTTAGCAACCAGTTGTGGTGATTTCAGACATCCTTGCCTCCCTCAGTTGTCCATTACCATTTCTGCAGCCTGGCTGGCTGAACAGGCCACGTGCATACTTTGACGTGGCATCCAGGAGCTTGACTTGCCACCAGAAGTAGGAGCCAAACCAGGACACGGCACTGAAGCACCTTAGGAGCATGCGTGTGTGCTCCATCGGCGTGGCCTGACACTGGGATGGTAACTTGCTAGAGAGACAGTAAGACGTGGACACCGCAGCTGCCCACAAAATGAAGGAGCGTTTCGACCCTCCCTGGCACTTACAAGAGAACTGCTGCATGAACTGCTTCAGATATTCAAGGTGTAACCACGGACTGTCACCGCGGATCTCCTCCCCGTAACGCTAGTGATGGAGCTGCGGAGCACCTCAAGGCTGCTGTATGCTCAGCATCCATTTTCCTTGCCAGTACCACAGCGCTGAAGCCCTGGAAGCTAAAGGCACATTGCAAATATTCCGTCTGTGAGTCACAACGGAGGGAGCAGACTGCTGATTCCCTTCATGCCTAATTACCCATAAGCGGTTGGCACGATGATTTATTTAGCGCAGCGCTGGCCTAGCTTTCAGACAAGTCCTGTGTCCAAATGGAAAACACTCTACCTCCAGTTTTCTTCTTGAAAGAAAAATCATGCGGGGCATTCTAGTCCACAAAACTATTCTCTCCTGTGAATTATTTGAAAACTATATGGACCACTGTATGCCAAAGGTGCAATGCCTGTACTGCCAAGATGAGCTCAGCTGTATATATTCTGTCCTGACACAGGATTACTGGTTTCTTTGAGGGAAACTGGGATCAGTCCTACCTGTAACTATTCAACTGGGACTGCAGGATGACATACTGTGAGGTAACACTCCAAATTGAATTTAAGTGGGAACGAGGTGCTTAAACACCCTTTAGGCTCTGCAGTTAGGGTCTTTAAAGACCAAAGAGTTGGGCAGGATTGCAAAGAAGCAGAAAACAAGAGCCCTGTCCTATGCCTAGAAGCTATTAGCACATCAGCAACAGAGAGAGGAGAACACAGTCTCCTTCAGGCATCCATGAGTCAGGACAAGGACTGAGGAAAGCCTGGATAACTGAAAAGCCTATAGGGAACGGTACGAGCTTTGGACAGAGAAACTACTTGGGGTTTGGGATGCTGCCCACATATTCTGTTTAACCAGTAAGCTGTGCCCTAAGGCACAGACCTGAAACAGACTTTGGTGTGGTATCAGTCCTTCCTGGGGTGAAGGACAGAGCCCACCAACGCATGTTCACCAAGATCCAGTAGGGAACTATCGTTACTTCAGATGTTGCCACTTTTAATGAGAGCCAAATGGCTGCCCCTCCCAGAGCTAACAACTCCAGCTGGGACAGCTTTGCTTCTCTTTTCCCCCTAGGATGCATAAAATGCGTTTTTGCTCTCCTTCCTGACACCAGAAAAGCCTGGATTGCTTCCCACTGTACTGTGAGAGCTTGAAACTTGGCCATGCTATTTACAGCATCTTCTTTGCCCGGAGGAATTGGAGACACATCATGATTTTTCCACCATATGCAAGCAGCAGGCACTGCTGCATGTGCCAGCACTACTATATGGCAAGCTCAGCCCTACCTGTCGATGCTTCCTCGTGGTCACTCGAAGCACCACAGTCAAAACGAACAGGATTTCCCAAGGGATGCTTGCCTGCTGGCTCTCATCTTCACTGTTCTTGGTGTTCAGATGCATCCATCCTTCAATTCTTAGTGGGAAAGAACAAATTAAAGAAAGACTGTAAAGGGTGGGGCTCCGTTTCTGGTCCTCTTAACTGTAATGTTAGCTTTTGGCTATAGAGAAGCTTTTCAAAAGGACTTAAGTGACTCAGAAGCCTCAAATCTATTGGTTTTCAGCAGGAGTTGGGCTCCCAGGTTCCTGCTGGAACGGCAGAAAAGCCAGTTTTGCCTGTGAGTATCTGGAGAAACATCCAGTCCTTTCTGCTTGTCATTTAACAGCCCCAAGAGAGGGGTTCTGGGTGTCGAGGGGCAGTCCGGCTGATGGGGTATAACTCAAGGGTGACTTTTAGACCCAGCTTCCAGACACCCCCCCACTGCTCTGTCACTCCCCTTCCCTCCTTTAGAGGGACAGGGGGAAAAAATCAGATGAAAAAGCTCATGGGTTCCCAGAGGCTGCAGTCCTTCAGGATAAACCCACTCCAGTGTGGGCTTCCTATCGGGAGACCCTGCCCCGAAATGGGTCCCTCCCAGCTGCTGCCCCACAGGGCCCAGCTCTGGAAGAGACACCAGCCAGTCCCCACCAGCGGCCGGCCCTGCGCCGAGCTCTGGGGAGAAGCGGTCCTCTGCAAGGCAGCGAGCCCGAGCCATCGCAACAGCCACGAGGGAAAGACGGCGAAGGAGAGCAGATCTGTGAACAGAGCAGCCACGGGGTTGGTGTCCAGCGTGTATCACGTAACGCAGCCGCGCTGGAAATCCCCCCGAGAGCAAACCACAGAGACGCCGTTGGCAGAACAAGCAGATGCGAGTTTCCAAAGATACGTTTTTCCTTTGCTTCCCATGTACTTCAGCAAAGCTTATTCCTACCTTGCGCTGGGAAAAATGGGACCCAGGGGACTTTATTCCGACAGACGCTCAGCTGGCAAGTGGGCAGCCCACACAGGTGGAAGAACTCGGGCTGGTTTTAGGTAATGGTGTGTACACAAACATCCCCAAGAGATGTGCCTCCAGGAGATCACGTCACGGGACTAGAGGTACCAGATAACAGAGCGAAGGATGCTGAAGGGGGAAGCTTCGGAGCTGGTACCAGTTGCACAGCAGTCCATCTCAGAGGGAGGGTGATACAATACCGCATTTTGGCCCTATCTTTCTGCTCAGGGTAGACACCATACCGTTTAACATCCATGTTACAGAAGGGATTTTCGTGAAGGTACAATGAAAGCACAAATTTGACAAATTCATTCAAATTGGGACAAAATGCGAGCCTGCTTTGGGACTGTTACTGTTGGTAAAATATTAGGAAATTAAGACTATGTATCCTGCTAAAGATATACTTTGGTCAAACCCAAGTAGCTGGACTCAGAGGGAAGAAACTGAGTGAAACTGTATGATTATATACAAAGATTGACCAAACTCTCTAAATATCTCTTCCAACTTTAGGATCTACTAAAACAGAGAAGGAGTTATTGCATTTATTTTTTGATTAAATACTAAATATGAGTAGCCGGCATGTTTTCCAGAATACAGCAGGTAATCTAGACATATTACATGTTAAACCACAAGAAAGTTTAACTTTGAAGATGGTACAAAGTACTTGTTTGGCTAGGACAGGAGGACAGACCAGTTATTGTGAAGCATAGCAGTTTCCAAGTCTATACCACTATGCCACTGGTCTTCCACACAACTTTGGGCAAGACGCCTTCACATCTCTGATTAAAAGTAATCAAAAGGAACTGGACATAATTATTACAAGGATGGCTATGACAAATCTGAGACGGCACTGACAAAAGGCTACAAATAATGCAGGAAAGATCCAGCCACGAAATTCCAGGGGATTCAAACTCGACTTTACATAAATATGCAAAGCAATTACACATCAGAAAGAAAAAATTGGAGCAAAGCAAGCACACTCTCATACCACTCAGCCATTGCTTTTGAAACTCCAAATGAACTGACGGCAGGCCTTTTTGCAGCAGAAACATTTTCAAGCAAGTGGTTCAAGCTAAGGCTGAGGGTAGGGATGCCTTCAGAGAACTGTCTCCCAGCAGAGCAGAATGCTACCTGCCAGAAACGACCCCACCACCACACATGTGGCTCAGCCTGCTACAAAGTGGTGTAGTTCTGCGAAGGTCAAAGTGACCGGCTCTGGTTGCGCTAGCTGAGCCCACCTTGGTCAGCAGGCCGTCGTCTCGTGTTTCGCAGGAATTAGGAGCTGGGGTTCACATTCGCTTGCCGACTTCTCTTTCGCATTTCTCAAAATTTTGAACTGTTTGTTTCCTCCTGACTGCCCTACAATACTTTCCGATTTCATGACTAGATTAACTATGGTTTTTCAGAGTCTTGTAGGATAATAAGTGACAGCAAGCAACCCATGGTTTTTTATTCCAGGCAAAATAAAGTTGAGGGAGGAGAAAAGACAAACTGCACGACAACAGCACTGAGCTCAGGGAATTTGATTTTTCCCCTCTCACAGGAGAGAGCTGTCTCAAGGCTAAATGTTTTGTGCGCATAGGTATATATGATAAATACCTGTAGAGAGATGTTGGTGAAGTGCAATTCTTCTGAAGGAGTTGAGCTAAACCATTTGTGCTACATCTCTAATCTCAAAACAGCTAAACTTCAGTAAGACATGGTACTTAAAAAGAGAAAAAGGGGTGGGAGGAGAAATCAAGATTTATTAGTAATTTCTGATATAAGGCAAAAAAAATTTTAGAGTTTTGCTTCTGATCAACTATAATTAAAAGCCATTATATCTTACTGAATTGGTTGGATGTGTCTTTGCCAGCATAAAAGGACTCGCCATCTATCAATCCCTACAGGATTAATGAGTTTGCTGGTACCTAATCCCAGCAAAGCCATCACAGCACAGTGAATATCAGCATCTGAACATAAGAAAGTTAAGAGCAGATAATAACCACCAGGAGCATTGCAAGGGACACGTCAGAACACAACTTTTCAGACATCACAGTGGCATAGGAATGAGGCTGGACCCTAAGTCTGACTGAAGCTCCTACAAAACCCAGACAAGGTCAGGTGTTTGCTTTTCTGGTCTCCTTGATCATACAACCTTAGCAAAGATGGAAGATTTCTTTGAAAGGCAACTGCTACGTTCCTCCGATGGGCTCTTCCAACATAAATTAAACACCCTACTATGTGGCTAGCCAGAATTAGAACCTCAGTCTACCAGTTCCCACATGCAAACCTCCAGACTTTGCACTTCCCAGGCGCTTTCCAGGAGCTAGCAGCAAAAGCAAGTCCATAAACATCTCAGAGAAAAATGACAACTGTCTATATGCACAACAGAGCCAAGACATTAAAAAAACAAGGCAATAATATCCATCTCCTTAATCATCTCCCTCAGCTAAAAGCTAGTACAGTCTGCCTTAAATTTCAGCTCCAAGTGCTTTTCACAGGATACGCATCATCCCCATGAATCAAATGGATCCATTTCATTTTTTCCACTTAAAGTCGCTAGTGAGTTCAACTTTGGCACTCCAACAAAAAATGTCTTCATTGCCAGCACGCACAGTGCTCTGGAATCGGAGTGGGGTGAGAGGAGTGGAAAGTCATTTATAAAGCAAATTTTGCAGCACTGAGAGAATTGCTAAGCTTTACCTCTGGATTTTATATTGCATTTCTTTATGTAACATTGCGTTTAACTCATAACAGTCTGTCGCAGAGACAGGGAGAAAGGTGACAGTTTAATTTTCTCACTTTATTTTTGAGATTTACAATAACAGAACCATAGCAATGTTTGATTTCTTTATGAGATTTTGCTGAAGTTTTCACATATCTAGGATTATAACAGCTTGCCTCTGGGGATGTCATTGCTTTGCTAAGGGTTTCCCAAGCACTTTGCAAAGGCATGGAACAATGTGGAAGTCAACAGACTTCCCCCAAGGAGCATCTGTGATTTAGGGGGTCCCTAAGTCTTGTAGCTCTACAGCAGCCACCCAGCATCCCCATGAGCAAGGTGGTCCCAGATGGAGTATTTCAAGTGTGACCACCTTGATTTGAGGAACCTTGGTATAATGTAACAGTATTTTATTTGACAAGATTGACAAAGAGAAAGCATGATTCTTTATTATCCTATCTGAAAGAGCTCATGGAAAACGTCATTAAAACTGACACTATGAAAACTTCAATTTTGGATATAGTGACACTTTACTATCCAAATTTCTTTATCCAGAAATTCCCAAACAGCTTAGGCTTGAACCAATTGGTTTTTAACTCTCACCTGAAAACATCTGCTGTTTTTTTTTTTCCTTTCCATCAAATACACATTCCCTCCCCTTTCAAGCCACTGCCCAATAGCTGATTTATTCCAAGAACTCTCCTTTCTTCTTAATATCTCCCTCATCCTTTCTTTGGCTGCTGGTAACTTGTCTTAGCTTATCCTGTTTAAGTAGTTTGCAGGGTCAAATCGAGTGTCATGGTATGTTTGTCTTATGTCCCATGAATTTAAAAGTACCCTGTCCTGCAAATGCTGTTGTCTATTTATGTGGCTATCATCACTGCTTTAACCGTGCGCTATACCACTGCACATAACACTTTTTCTTTTGATCAGCTGCTTTAGTGATTTATTAGTTTTTAACGTGTCTGGGTGAATTCACATATCTCCATTTCACTACAGACCTTGAAGTAACTACCTCAGTAACTGCTAGGGAAGTGAAAGCCTTTCATTTGTTACAGAGGTAAATGCAATAAATACATACACATCTCTGTAAAGCTTTCATGCAAGCAGAATTTTGTCTTGTGTTTACTTGGAAACCACTTTAAAATGTACTTCTGCCATAAATACATAATTGTAAAAGAGTCAGCAGGACTAAAACTCTTGGTATTGAGTGCTACACCTAGTGGTAAGTGTTTGCAGGATTTGTAGCTTTTTTGACATTTAACAAGTAATTACATAAAAGCAACGTTTAGAGAAACAAGTCATAATACTAGGAGCAGGAGAGGAAAAAACATTCTAGAATGCTTCAGATACTTATGCGGGGGGCCTATTCTTGTATCAGCAGGCAAGAAATTTATGCAATTAAATTATAACCATTAATGAAACTCACCCACAAATATAACCTATACATCAGAAGAAAAAGCCCAGCTACTTAAGATGCAATTTTAATATAACAAAGCAAGAGCAATAGATGGTGCTCTGCTATTCCTGTTCCATGGTATGAGGAGATGCTATAGTATACTTTCTTCTTTACCTGCCTACTGATGCATCAAAACACTTAAGGTACATCAGATATAGCAACCATGTGAAAGAAAGAACGACTTAAAAAATACACAGTATTACACACCTGTGTGGTTTAAAACAGATTTCTATTATGAACTGCAGCAGAAATTCACAACTGTCAATAAAGGGTACGTTTTAAATGCAGTGCCTTTAAAGACAGAAATTTATTGCGTATATGTACTTGAAAACACAGTAGGCTTAATTCAACAATACTTCTTTTTACTTTGCATTAAACAGCCATGGGACAAAACCAAGACAAAGTGCTTGGAATAGGGACTGGCATCTGCATTCCCCCTCACCAGGGGAGTTTCACAGCACTCGGCTCAAGAGTCACATTTCCTCTCAGTGGATTAGTGACCTTTAAAATCTCTTCTGCAGAGTGCAACACCTTCCGCAGGCAGGCAGAGCACTGAGTCAACTCAACCCAAAATCTCTCATTGCAAATAACTTCTAAAAAAAGGAAAAGAATTTCAGGAAAAAAAAAATCTCTGTCTTCCTTCTTTATTAGCAGTTCTCTTCCTTCTATTTGAAACTTCCAGGGGAAAATAATTGCCTCCTAAAGGAGCCTTCTTCAACCTGAATGCCCCTGTCCGTTTCAAAAGATCAGTGCCCCTCTTGATGCAGACCTCTCAGGTCCAACACAAGTTTTGCTCCGAAGCTGTACCTGCAATTTGCAGGTCTCAGCCTCCTCCACAAGCCTCAGTTCAGAAAGCGTTCCCCAAACACTTGCCATCTCCAGTTGGTTAATTAAAGCACGTGTAGACTGACTGCTGCAGCTCCTGGGGACGCTCAGACTGGCCGCCTGCCCCTCACCTGAGCTGGTGGAGCATCAGGGGTTGGAACGTCGCTGCTCGCAGCACGGCCTTTCCAAGTCAACCACCAGCACCTTCCGACCCCTTGCTGGTAACTGAGGCGGTTCAGCAGGGAGCTCATGCGTACCAGGGGGCTGGGGTGGAGGAATACGGGGACGGCTGGGGTGGAGGAATACGGGGACGGCTGGGAGCCTTCGCTTCGAGACACCCCACATACTTCCACTCCCACTCACAAATGAGAGTTGGCAGGTACGCGCCCAAGGCTGTGCACTGAAATTAGTGGGAGAGATGACACCATAAATCAGGAGTCCCAACTTCCGACACCAGTCGGGCCCACAGACTCCGCGTTGCATCGCGTGCAGCAGCGTGCACAGTCAAGGTAGGACACGTGGGAAGGGGAGAGGCAGAGAGTCTGAAGCTTCTTCTCTCCTTTCTCTACAGAAAGCAGAGTACTGCTGGAGAACTCGGCAAGACAGACCCAGCACTGTTATATGGTTAGCACTGTTTGCTTGCCAGCTGGAAGGAGACACAAGTTTCAGGGGTCAAAACTCTTAAGTAACGCTCCAGTTTCCAGCTCATGTCTCCCGAGATGCACGAATACCATCCAACTCACTGTGGACATCATTTCCTTTTTATGTTTCTCTATTTTCAAATTACTAAGTAATACAAATGCTTTTAACAGCCATTTCCACGTGCTTGATGTACTCCACAGTTTCTAAAAAAATTTCCTAATAACCCAAGCTTATCTAAATCACTTATTGTTGGTGTTGTTAACATGCAGAAGTTAAGCAATTGATTAAAGAGGAAACAACTGTTTGGTGTCTGATATGAAACAAGCTTCCAAGTCTCAGAGCATCAAGTAAGTTCCTCTCCATATCAGAAAAGAAGTGAGCAACAGGTTTTCTGTGGTCTCCACAGAGAGGCCGTGGCTTGGGTAGACAGGGAGGATCGTTTCTGAGTATTGGGCTCTTGTCAGTTTGCTGGGACTTTATGTCCTTTCCCTTTATGTTGTACGCCTCCATTTATAAAGCTCCACGAAGGAAGAGGTAATATGTGATTGGGACGTCTTTAAATACATAAGCATTTCTGTATTAAGTAGTAAAGAGTTTAGCAGGTTGATTTGTTGCTTATAACCATTTCTGACATATACTATATGCTGCTATTATTCCTATTGCATAGAACCTGTTGTCCTAATGTGAGAGATTCTCTGCAAGTACAGAATTAAAAACAGATTAGAAGGTTTTGGAGCAAAGCCTACCAGTCATATTCACATGGCCTCATATCCACCTTCTGTTTATCGTTACCTCTTGGCTGGCTTCAGAGGAACCTGTGCCAACAGAAGACACTAGCCTCAGGGACATGGGTGACTAGATGGACCCTGTAGTCTAACCACAAGAAGAAGAGCAGAGAAGACAAAGACGATGACAACATATTTAACGAAGTGTAACCAGCATTGGGAACAGTCGGTCAAATGCTGCTTCCGAGCCCGGACCGTGTCTTTGTAATGGGCAGTAGGGAAACACGGGCTCTGAGCTTTCCAGTGCAGGGCCATTGCCACAGAGTGCAAGCACAGGTGTTCTTGTGCTGTGGCTCCTTCTTGCACCATTAAAAGCCTTTGAACCTGAAACACTCAGCAGAGGCCACTGCCACTTGAGTTACAGGCATAACTCCATTGGCTGCTAACCCATAATATGCCATTATTCCTAAACCTGACCAGCCGTCAAAGGCAAATACACTTTTTCACTGCATCGTTTTTTCTTATTGATAAAGAGATTAGAGATTTAACCCAACTTTTTTTCTTAATCTCACACGCACATGTATTTTGAGAATTAGAGGAAGGTTTAGTGCCAATATTATCCTGACAGATCTCAGCCTAACTTCCAGGCATCCTATATATGAAAGAAGCCAGAAATCTTTTATGATACCACCACCAGAGACATTTAGACAGCTGACACTTTAACATCCTTAGGAATATACAATCATCATCACTTCAGGCAGTCATGCTTTTCAGGCAATAAACTATGATTTGCCTTGTCCTTCACCTGCAACAGTAATTTAATCCACTTCACTCAATTTGGTGACGGTCCTCTAAAAAGAAGAGCTGGAAACCCAGGTAATTAATTAAGAATAGAGCTTGAACTTGTACTGGAGATGGAAAGTAATCCTAAGTACTTATACAATTTATTCAAAATTTAAAGTTTCTAAACTACATGTATGACAACGGTGGGGAAAAAGCAATCTTGCTACAAAAACGTTCCAGGACAGCAAACATTATATGTACACACCATGCAGGTACAAATGTGTAACAAGATTATGAGATTAAGCACTCCAGAGTCAAAGACTTCACAAAGGGATGGTTACTCCCACAATATTAATTCAGCCATATTTTTATACCTTTATGTCTGATGTTAACATTACTGACAATTAATACACTAAGATTTGCATATCACAAGACAAAGAGGAATGGGAAGCATTGTACAAATGACACATGGTTGATTTAAAATTGCTAGAGTAATGATAACTTTCAGTGATGTCCCTGACTCCCTTTTTTCCTTTGTCAAAAGGTGATATTTCTCTGAAATTTCAGGGGAACTCCAAGAACTTCATTCAGTTGTAATGACTGAAGTGTGGAAGCAACGCAAACTTCAGGGCAAGCTGCATGATCACTCCAGATAAATTATATCAAAGCATGGGGCATACGGACAAGTTTCACCTGGAGTTTTGATGTTTGTCCAGTACAAGTGGTTAACATTTCACTGCCAACCCACGCTAAGCAAAACCAGCCTTGTAAGCTGAAACAGTGGAGGAAGGTCCTGAGATGTCATCTTGAGCAGGTCCATCCCTCCTCCCCCGTTACAGATTCCCACCACTCTGCCCTCACCCCAAATACTGACAATGCCTGGAGCTGAAGTGAATACTTGGGAGAAAAATCTGAACTGACTTGCAAATGGGTCTTTAAAAAGGAAATGCATTCTCTCTCAGTTACAGTAGGTGACAAGGTGCCAGTGCTCACGAGTTCTGCAGCGCATACGCAGACCAGCTGGGGAAGAGAAAACAAGAGTAATATTAACCCAAGCGAAGTGCTGCCACCCTGCTTACTGGGGCTACCGCTATAAGGACCTTTCAGTGGAAGATTGCAAACCATTAAGCGACTCCATATGCAGCACATCTGGGAAGGGTTACTTTAATGGCAAAAGGTGCTCAGCTCTGCAGAGCAGCCGCCACTTCTAGGTACAGCTGTAGGTAACTGAACGGGGGGCTTTTTTGCAAGAAACTCCTTCTTGGCCCAAGCACTTCAAATAATACCTAAATATTTAGGGATACATTTGCACACCGTCACTCCCAGTTTTATACAGGGTGGTCATCCGAGTGTGCCACGGCACAGAGACACCTTGAGCTGGCCCCGTACCAGCACAGGTCTGGTAGGGTAAAGGCGAACCCAGGGTTCAGCACGGGTATGGGACCGGCTCCAGTCTGCAGCAAATAAACCCTTCTGGAACACAGGGAGCCCAGCACAGGGACACCCGAGTGGCACCGTGTTCAGTCCCAGACTGGTTCTGGTCACGGCAGTGGAAAATCTGAACTAATCAGCTCCCCTACACCCAACTTGCTTCCACGTGCAGCCGTTCATGTACTTCACGTTTTCGCATTGTCTGGAGTTTCACTCACCCCATTATTTTGGACAATGGGAAACAGACTGCACTACGGTACCTTTCTTGACATTTTAACACCCGGCCCTTTTCCTTTCTCTTGAAAGAAAGGGCAGAACAAAGTTCAAAAAATAAAATTAAATAAAAAACATATCTTGGGTTCTGACCCTGAGCTCTGATCTGCTTGGGCAGTCCAACAGCCCAACTAGCTAAATGATCTGTCAGAGAAAAGAACTAAATACATGTATATATATATATTAAGCTTTTATTTAACAGTGAATTGATTAATATTTCTACAAACATATACACCTCTCTTTCCGATGTTCTGTAAGTCAGCGTATTTTTTCACCACAGACTGTTATAGCCCCCTTTTTTTTCCTTCAAACTTTATTATAAAGCCCCCAAAGTTCACATAATGTCTCGCTATTGTTTCTTTAAAGAGGAATTCTCCTCCCCGCCTCCTTCTTTCTCTGTATCTCTGAGGCACCACATGGCACAATAAGAGCCCTTTCATGTTCAAGACTCAGAGTCGTTGCGGTGGTAACTCACCCAGCCTCCCCGAGTATCCAAATAAATAGCTAAAACTAAAAAATAAAATCAGAAACCCGGCGGGTCGGACTGCAATCTTATCTTTACCGTCATGGCTTCGAGGGACATTAAGAAGCAAAATAACAACCTTTTGCCCAGATTAGTCACCTAAAAGCATCGGTTATTTAAGACAGAAGGACATCTGTGCTGTTCCAACAAGTATTTGGCTGAGACGGGAGCACAAAGAGAGAGAAGACGCAATGCAGAGCACTAGTAGCCAGTGGCATAAAAATTACGGTGTGGAGTTTTTTAACCACTTGCAGACAGATTTCTCCTCCCCTCCCGTGCTGCCCCCTCGCTCGTACGACAGCTTTGGGATGGACACTACAAGGAAAGCTTTGGAAGGATTTTGTCTAACGGGCAATAAGCAGCACAAAGTGTCATTAATTGCTACCTTGCAGGAAACGCTGCTACAAAGAGAAACCCATGCTTTCCGTATGAGGGGAAGAAAAAAAAAAAAAAAAAGAAAAAAAAATTCCCCCCCCCCCCCACGTGCTCAGACAAGCCACCGCTTGAGGCCCCCAAGTATCTGCTATTATCAGTTAAGTCACGTCTAGTGCCAGGCAAAAGGTCATTTCAGGTCATTCTGGAGATGAAAGGAAGGGGTAATGTATGTGAGAATGCCTGAACTGGCGAGCAAAGAGAAAAAAAGGGCGAGGGGGGGAGAGAGCAAAAAGGGAGGAAGGAAAAAGGCTGGGAGAAGAGGAAGAGAAGGGTAGAAAGAGGGAGGGAGAAGATGAGAGGATGATATCAGATTAAAAAGGAATGTTCTTATTGCCAGGAAACAAATAAAAGACCAAATCACAGCACCTCTGGTGACACACGCTATGAACTTGATTCCTCATCAAGTAAAAAGGCTGCCACATTTTCCGGGGTCATCTTTTTAATTCATTCCTTCAATGAGGTTTTTCTGGTTCTTTTTTTTTCTTTTTTTCTTTTTTTTTTTTTTTTAACCTTAACTGATGAGAAAGGCAAATGCTTAAGGGAGAAAGGACTATCCATTGTCTGGGGTGTCTGCTTCAGCTTCCTTTGTCTGGGAATTATAAGAGAGAGGTAGAGGCTTTTTTTTTTTTTTTTTCCCTTTTTATGCATCTAAAAAAATCAATTTTGCATTTAGTGGTGGAAAATAAAATATCATGACGCTAGAGCAGACAGCCCAGCCTTTCTCCATTTGCCTTTTCTCACTTCTCCCCCTTACACTTCTCTGCCCCCCTCCATAAGGTAGTAGTTGGATAAAATTTTCAGTCAAGCCCATCAGTCATTCCTGAATCCATTCCAAGGTTCCCCCTCCACCCCGACTCCTTCCACCTCCCCCTGCTCTCAGCTCGAGCTATACTTGTCTAACAAATCATTTTTGTAGGACAAGCGACTGGCTCATGCGGAGATTGCACACATAACCCAGGCACTGTCGACAAACTGTCAGGGGAGGAAGAGCTTTAGTGGATTTTTTTTTCCCCCCTTTATTTGTAAAAACATTCCTGTTCTGGGATGCCCTCATCCTCTGTGCTCTCCTCCAGCCACTCCAGCCCCAAGCTGACCACACTGATTTTGCCTGAAGCTTCAGTGGAGTGCAGACCATGTTGGGAATTACATCACAACATTATCCTTTTATCCATGTGTGGCGGCATGGTGGGATCCCTTCAGCGCGCAGCAGCCTCACCCAGCCTCAGAAAAACATCTTCTTTTGTGCTTTATGCCTGAGAATGGGGCTTTGGCCACGCATGCAAAAAGTGCTGCTGGTTGCCCCCTCCCCATCCTGCCATACCCGCACAGATTTAGTGCTTCTTGAGGCTGGGGAGAAGGGAAAATTACCTGGGGAACGACTACAGTTTTCTTTGTCAGCAGCAGGATGGTCTGTTTATCGGGTTGGGGAGGGGAGCACGGTTGTTTTAAACCACCTGCAGGTTTTGGGGGGGGGCTGCCGAGGGGCTGGGTGGGCTGTAGCCAAATCAGGGGGTGACACGAAGCTCTGCCCAGCTTCACGCTGGAGAAGGCGGTTGCCACCCCGCGCCGGCCATCTCCTCGGCGGCAAGCGCCAACGCGACCCCCGCGGCAAACGCTGAGCGGGGGCGGCACGCCGTGCCGACTGGCCGCCAGCCTTCCGCAAAGGCAAGCATGGCTACTGGAAACAACACAAGCTGTTTAAAACCATAGTGCTAAAATGGTTCTGGACGTGCAGAAAAACGCCCGGGTGAAGCCTCAGGAAGCTGCTGATAACGGTGACACTCCCACACAAGGTATATTCAGAGGGCTTTTCTTGGTTATCGTTCTGGCAGACATTTGAAACAATCAATTAAAATTCATTTTAAGGTTTTGTAGTCAGAGTTCAAAGTCCTCCGAGATACCAAGTGACTCTGTGGATAGAGCTGTGGAAGACCAAGGTTTAAGTCCCATACCTAATTAATCGGGATGAATTAGGTTCACTCTCTCCTGCTGATGGTTCTTCATTGACAATAAATTACACTGTGCATTTTTTTCATTCAGTCATGCTAAGTTTCTAGCAGACACACTATTCTTCCTCATTTGTCACTTTTATTATAGCACTATCTTAGACGCATAGTTGTAGACACTTAATCAATCCTGCTGAGCTGTTACGTCTCTTTGCAACTTGCTGCAACTCTGAAGAAGATTCCTACATGATTCAGAGTCTTCACTAGAAAACCTTTGGACTCTTGCTTGTCTATGTATTTTATAACGCTGAAAGTTAAGACATTTCATAGTGCCATTTCCCCCCTAGGAAGACCTCATTGCCAAACAAAAATCACTCCCTACTTTGCTTAGGTGTCAACTCCCCAAATACAGGGATGAAACAATTTCAAATGTCCCTTCTTCACACAAAAGTCACTCCAGATCCAGAGATCTATTTCTCACATACTGACATTTCTCCAGCCGTGGCCCTCCAAAGGGTTAAAGCAATGGCACATTTGTAGATGAAGACAACACTGCAGGTGTGAGTGCACTAATTGGATAACTGAACAATAATGAAAGCAAGAACAGGGGATGGTGGAAAAGGGTTTTCGCAGTAGACTGAACAATTGCAAGTGCAAGATTCTGTGAATGAACATAAAACCACAACGAGTTTCAGTGGCTTGACACGGCCCCACACCAAAGGCATGCAATTCCCACTGAGCTCAAGGAGAGTTACACCACCAGTGAGGCCGATTCCATACATCCCTCATTTGTTTGCCACATCTCTCTAGAATTACACAGACAGCAAATCTCCAGATCCGTATCAGGTTCTGCTGATAAGCACTACTTTGGGCTGTGAGCCCAACCCAAGCTCCAGATGAGAAGGGACCTGAATATTGGGGTTGTGATGAAACAGCACGTGTAAAGTTTTCAGCCAAAGCCCAGGGAAAAAAAAAAAAAAAAAAAAAAATGTTTGTAGTTTGGCTCAAGTTTCGGTGCTAAGGAAACAAAGGTAAAAATTATTAATTATTAAAAGCAGGTAGGCAAAAATGCCAGCAGCAGAGAATAAAAATAAAATCCCCAACTATGGTTCAGTCCAAGTTCCTTCCCTGAAGCCTGGCTCTATTAATGCAAGAACCACAACAAGTGCAACGTAATTCAGCATGTGCATGGTAACCACCAGTGACCCTCTGAGCTTTCAGCAAGCTATGAAAGAGGCAGGCAAATGCAAAGCAAGAGCTAATGCTACAGCAACATCCCAACTTTAGGCACAAAAATGGAAGAGAATAATGGTGATTTAGAACAAGAGATTTTTTATTCTTGTACAAGGCGCACCAGATTTGCTCACCAAGGGATTCAGCAGAGCCTCCAACAAAACTCTAAGTGGGTAAACATCTGCCAAGGGGCAATCTGGGCCTCGTGATCCTGAGCTGGGGAGTGGGGATGGACTACAGAGCATCCCCTCTAACCCTATGATTATAAAGCAATTTTTAACTCCTCCATTCTGCAGAGGTGGCCAGCTTAGGTACAGACAGGTGATATCATGGGAGACACTGAGTCCTGAGAGAGGCTCTCATTATGAAATTACTGGGGTTTTTCCTCAGGTGAGTATTAAATGGAGCAATGCAGACCTCACACAGTATTCGTTTATTATAGCTAACGGGGAATTAATATCAGAGACTTTTAAAGCAGGAATAGCAAAGAACTTCCAGTGAAATTAAAAAATGTAAATTTATTTCTGATATCAGTTTCAGATTCCTTTCCCCCACCCCACTTCCTGAAAATTAGTGTATAAGCCTCTGCCACCAGATTTCCAAGATAGCTTCCTGTAATACGACTGGAGGCATATGCCATCAGCACCTGAATATTACTTTGTTGTTAGGGACCAGCCATATGTTTCCTATTTAAAAAAATTACTTTATATCACAGGAAGCCACTTTTTCTAGCAACAATAGCAGAGGTTCTTGTAACCGTTTCACCCATAGAGGGAAAAATAATGACTAACCACCAACTATAGCAGCTTTATCAAAGTCACAAGTGTAACCTGTTTTTAGAGTCTTCGTATTCAACAAATCATATGTTCTGATTAATTTATTCAGTGAAATAGTGCTACTGCAACAGCAGCCAGGAGAAATTAAAAGACTTCAGGATATGAACAACATGTTGGAATAACGTCAGCTTCCTCAGTCACTGTGCCTCCTGCCTGAAAGTAAAACTCAGCTTTACATAGGGACAGAAAACTTCAAATCTGACAGAACGTTTGGCTCTTTGACAAGGGGACACCTCTCAATCATGATAACTGAGACCCAGTCTTGACATAGAGTTTCCAAAATCGTATTAAAGGTAGTTTCTGATACTACACAAAAGCGTAACATGGAGTCTCTGGAACGGAAGGCAGATGGGAGTTTACCAAAATTATATTACATTTTTCATTTGAAAAGGAAACTTTCTTTCAAACAACGTTATTTGCAATGACAGTGATTTTCCTCCCGAAAAACATCCTGAGTACTTTTCAATTTGATAGACCACTGCACCACTCCACACCTGAGACAGGAGGCTGGGGAGCATCATGGCAGAGGGAGCAAAGTGTCTCCCCTATAGAGGGACCAAGAAGCATTGCGAGTACAGTTCATAAGACACCATGATGTCTTATTTCTGGAACCTAAATCATTTGGGTTTTTAACTACAATATTTAGTCTTTGATTTCTAGCAGGAACAAAAAAAAATTTTTCTTCCTCAGAAGCTCTTCTGGAAAAGCTCCACATCCCGTTCCTCCTTTGCCAGCTGGCCAAGCTTTCGGAAACATGGCACTAGGCAGCAGTTGCTTGTGGGTATTTATTTCCCTTAGATATTGAGGTAGACATTTGATGTGCCTCTTGACAGAAACTGAAAGTGTAAAAAGTTTTAAGAAAAAGTGACAGCGATAAGGAAAGCTTTCCAAAGATGAAGGGTTCAATATTTCAGTATTTTCAAGGTATTCTGATGGTGGCAGGTACATCTTCCATCTACTTTACCAGAAGAAAGGTATCTGAGTCTCAAACCTTACTTTGTGAGAAACAACTTTATTTCACTTTTCACTCAGTTACAGCTGGGATTTTTCAATCGCCAATGTCAGAAAATTTCCAGTCAGACGCAGATGAGTGCTAAAGCTGGTTCATCATCAAATTTAGGTTGTCACAACATGTATTTGAATTTGAGTTGAAATTCTCATGATATTTTTGGGAAAATGAAAATATATTACAAACTCTGCCTGGCTCTGAATATAAGCATTTTAGCTTTTATACCCCAATCTAAATTTTCTCCTGAGGAGTAAAAGTACTGCTCATCGTGTAAAACTCTGGCACACATGGTCTAACCTGGTCTCACCGCACTGTAATTCAAACTTGTCCTTCTGAAATTCCCACAAGTTCAGAGTCAGACTCAAGATACCCTCCACTCAGAGCTCTTTGGCTGAGCTTCTCTTGAGATATTTTGATGATTCCAGTCCTAGATGAAACCACACCACTTCCAAATGTGTGAAAATTAGCAAACAAATACTTAGGGTTAAAAAAAAAAAAAAAAATTGTTATTGTTATTTTTCTGCCAAGTACATATTTTGGACAAAGACTCTGGTTGGCTGCGGGTGTGTGTGAAGTGGTTCAAACTGCCATCTGCATTAGAGACGGTAATGGGATGTGATAGGAGCGCAGACACAACACGGCGACGGCAGCTCTCCCTCACTCCCGCTATTGTCTTTCCGCCTCTGGGAGCTCTGCCTGCATCTGGCAGAAAAGTTGATCAACTTGGGGTAGCTAATCAGGCTGCTGCAATTTCCGGCCCTTTCTTTCCCAGATTCCTCAGATCAAAGTTCAAATCCCAGAATTATTATTCCCCGAATGCTTAATGAGCTCCAACCGAGGGGCACCAAAGGCAAAGCTAAAACATTGACCGTGCACTTCATTGAGTTTGGCCAATGTGGCTAAAAACAAGAGGGTGGGATCCATAGCATGCAAAATCACAATATACAGATTTGTATTTTAATCCAATTAAGAGCAGGGACGGCAAAGGGCTTCAGTCACTTCGTAAAGAGACGTCTGCTTTCCTCATTGCTTTCCCCATATTAAAATTTTGCAAAGGTGGAATTGGCCTTGTCATCAATCATTTCTAAAGAACTCTCTTTGGGGAGAACAGCAGAGCCCCACAAGCACAAAAGCTTGCTTGAAGACTAAAGTTCAGGATGTTGAAATGCAAAAGTCAGATTTTGCCAGGAGGCACGATTTCTGAAGCCAGATGATTCCACCTCAGATTAAGTTATTGAAGATCTTTGCATGCAGAAACATTTCTTTGTTCTGGCAAACACTCCTTGAGTTTTCTATTCACAAACATGACCCCTAGGAAAGCCAGCCAAGATTCTTCTGCATTATCAGGTCAGAATGTTCAGGGCCCAATTATTTTAATAGTTACAAAAAAAAACCAAAAACCAAAACCAACAATGGTTCAGTCGCCAGTGAGAATAGTATTCAGGGACTTAACAAGTCACTCTAACATCTGGCATGTTCTTTTGAGAAGACTAAACACATGGAGAGTCTTGCTGCAAAAGTCAATGGAAAGGAATGATAATTGCTCATTAGAATGCCTCCTCCACAGGTTATTTTTAACTTCCCCTACTCTTTCTAATCATGCTGCATGCATCAGATGATACTGAAAAGGGTCAGTGCATAGGTTTCTCCTCTCCAAAAACATACTTATAACAAAGCCTTTTCCCAAAGCTGAAGATTCACATGCTATACCGATGGCACCTGTTTTGGTTTTAGACTACAAGCAGGGGCCCAAACAAAACACTTCCAAAGCAGCATGCCTTCAGCCAGCAATCCAGACTGCAAAGGCAAAGACGTTGGCTATAAAAATCAAGTGCTTTATTTTAATCTGTGATGAAGACAATCGTTTTCCCTCTCCCTCAGCTTTAAGAATGCTGTGCATGGGAAGAATTTGAGACGCCCAAACGCAAAGGCCTTAGAAGACATAAGACAGGGAGAACAAGGAGAGAGTCCCAATATCAGGAGACCAGTGCCAACTTTGCCAAAGCAATAAAGCAGAAGCCACCAAGTGTCAAATGAAGCAAAACATCTATTCATCTGCTTTTGAAGGAAGAAAAATTCTGACTGAATTTCCACAGTGTATTTCACCTCATGTTTTCAAGACTGGGGGCTGCAGGTTCTTTGCATTCTTAAAATCAGTGTTACCAGAGCATGCCCACGACTACACAGAGAAGAGACAGCAAACTGGTCAGGTCTGCACACTGTTCTTGAAAGGATGGACTGTATTAGCCTAGCTTGGCAGGGACGCCTTTATATCCCGAGCTGTCTCTCCTCTGCCTTTCAGCCAGTGCGATGCAAAGACATCTCAGCTCAGCCCTGTCTAAATGAGTTCAGATCTTTTCGCTGAACCCATCACCATAGTGTCTGAGCCTTTGTAAGTGACACAAAAACTATTTGCATGGGTCACCCCACTTCCTCTCAACCTAGTTACATAAAACTTTTTTTTTTTTTTTTTAATGGGGGTTCAGCAGAGCATTAGGAAAAAGGGGAGATTCTTTGTGGTGTAACATCAAAGACTGCACACAAGGAATCTTGTTCTGAAGCCTCTCACCAGGAAAAGCCAAACGAATGAAAAGCTCACATCAGACAGTTAGAAGGCAGCAAAGGCAACGGACCTAGAGGCACTAGGAAAGCTTAAATTCAACAGTTTACGTCCAAGACTCAGGAGGCTGTGTCCTTATTTAAGGCTTTTTAAAACAGCAAAAAGCTGTTTGAAGAGGAACTGAAGGACATGCTCATAATGGGCTGTAATTTGTTTGTTTATCTGTCTGTTTTTAATGAAGGAACCACAGAGCCTACTAGAGAATATTTGAGTTTCACTTCTGTCATTGTCCCAGCCGTTCTCTAAAAGCGCTGTGACCACATCAAATAGCTGCCAGAGCTCCCTAGGAATGGGTCTTAAAAACATGTTTCAGAGCACTGAGCCCTGGGGGAAGGCAGTGGCTGGACGCTCCTGGAATGCAAATCTTCTTTCAGCAACCAGACCCGACCCTGACGGTAGCTGTGCAAGCATCCCTCGCGCCTCCTGCACCAACCTGCCCCCGGACCACCCTGGAAGGATAAATTGCAGGCAGAGGAATTGCGATCAGGCATAGAGGGCTTTTCAGCCTTGATAACTGGAGCGAAGCTGCCAACAAGCAGGCCACCTGCGCAACAGCCGCGCAGGCCGGGATGTCGGACACCCTCCGCTCCAGCCGGCCCACGTCTGCCAAACCGCTTCGCCTCCACCAAACAGCTGTCTGAGGCCTCAAGGAAATGCTTGGGCCAAAACCAAGGCAATGATTTGGGGGTGAAAGTCTGCAGCTCCCAGCACCAATTCAGACCTGAGCCATCTAGCGCCGGGTCCCAGGCCCCTGCCTCTGCAGAGGCGTCCAATCCGGCCCGCGCTCCTGTGGTTTTCCTTTCACACTTGTGGCAAATCCCCCTTCCTTCCAGGAACACACTCCTCACTAGCACCGCGTTTTGCTGAAGACAGAAGTAAACCAGGGTGGCAAACTACCCAGAAGTGCCCGGCTGGAATGAACCCTCCCTTCTGGGTCAAGTTTTCCTCCAAGGCCATGATGCCTTTTTGCAGCCAGATCCACAGTGCAACACTGACCTCCTGTGGCTGCTGCTCCTCAGCCACGACCCAGAGCAGCGAGCAGCAGGCTCTTCCCTTCTCCCCTGGCCAGCTGATTTAGACTACCTGGGCCAAAAGGGCTGAAAATCTCCCTCTGTGCACATCCCTCTACTTGGGTTGTCTTCCATGCGTCTATCACCACAGAGAGGATGAAGGGAAGCTTGCCTTTACTCAACTCCTGGCAGCAGTCCCAAAAGAAAACCTACCTTCAGGAGATAAAACTAGTCCCTGAGAGTGGGGCAGAGACCTGTATTCCCTACAAAATCCAGCTTGCACTGTGCAGGGCCCTCGTGAAGTCATCTACAAACAGATGAATTCCACCCATAGTTCGGTGGCAACGTTAACGTGATTTCTGGTTTTTCTCATCGCTGCCTAAATTGAAACAGAAATGGCATCTTGCCTGTGTCAGAAGGGGGTCTCGGGGAAGCCAGGATGTACAGTCATTCCCGCAGATACCGCTCTTCTGAGCAATAGAGTGGGAAGGCAGCTTGTTCAGGTCGTTATGGTTGTCACAGCTACCAGCTGTTGAAACAACTTCTATGGTGTGTTTTCTCTTCCTGCAAGCTTATGCTCTTTTACCACAGGCAATATTAAACCCCCTTCTGGGACGCAAATGCAGACTGTCCATGAGTTTCCACCTCAGAAATCATGCTGACCTGCTGTACAGCTCAGAGCTCACAGAAGCAAGGAATCCCACAGCAAATTGAAGTGCTTTTTAAAGGTCAACATGGTAAAGACTTCCAAAATCTAAGTCCTACTCAATACATGCCTGGCCTATAAAGACTTCCAAAATCTACTCAAAACATGTCTGGCCTACATTCACAGCATTACCTGCCTTAGTTTTGCAGGCAAGATTGCTCCTGAAGAGCTGTCTTTTCTGGCCGGCACCACCACGGAGCATGTTGGGAGCAGGGAGAGCCTCTCAGCAGCCGACTAATATCCTCATATGACAGTCCCAAGACACATCCCTCAACTCTCCGAGAGCCCAAGATGAAAAGGGCTCTGGGATCACCTTGCAGGAGGAAGATGACAGCAGATCCCCTGGAGAATTCCTCCATTCAGGACTATGGTATGCCTGGTTACGCAACCGAGCCATGCACAAGCAGGCAACGCTGGCCTCAGCCACGCTCTTGGAGACCCTCTGGGATGCTCAGCAGCACCCAGCCCTGTACTGCCTGACTCCCAGAGCCACACACATGTTCCCAGGAACCACAGTTTGACTATCTCCAGAGTGGACTATCTCCAGGTATCAGCAGACACCTTTGGTTGTTGCTGTACCTGCCTTGTTTCAAATATTTTAGGATCCTCTTTAAAACAGCCTGGCATTAGAAGGCTTTTATACTGAACAGCAGCAACACACCACTCAAAGACAAACAGCTGCCTCCTGGATGCAACGGGAAATCAGCAGGAGCCACTGTGTCCCACAGAGCAAAATTGTACCTGTTGGGTTGGTTTGGGTGACCCCGAAACTTGACAAGGTCCTCCAGATATGGCTTGGAAGCTGTACAAAGGGTACGCTCAGCTGACAGCGGTAACTTGCTGTAGCAAAAGGATGATTTCTCTGCCGTACCAGCAGGCAGCGAGAGGGAACCAAGAACCGCTGCCCTTGCCAGAAGCTGTTAATCAGTTGGGTTTTGCCCCGCACAAAGCAGTGGCTCCCGCTGAGCTGAGAATTGTAAACCTACATTTTCATTCCCACCTGCCCCCAGCCTGCCCCTCATTTTGAACACTGGGTTGTAAATGATGCATAACCCTTCTGGGCCTTCTGCCTGGGCACAGAAACTTTCCCATATCGAGGGAATTAAAAACTAGGTTAAACATACTTGTCACTCCAGTAAGTTCCTTAAAGCAGATGCAAAAGACTTTTTTTGGTCACTTCTTATTAGAGTTTTGTGACAAGATTCCCTGCAAAGGCTGGAGGTGTTAGATCACAGCTGAAGCACAGCAGAGAGGGGCTTGCAGTGGCCCATCCGGACCGCCACCTCCATGTGTTTAACAGCTTCGTTCTCCAACAGCTATCAGCCCTTCTAGAATTTATCAGGGTAAAGACAGAAAAGTCACGTAAAAGATGAAACTGACAGTGTACCTGAGTGCACACATCCATTACCCTGAATGCTCGACCCTTAACTGAGCATCTTGTAGTTTTATCACCCCTAAGGAAAGCCGGATGGCAGTACTGATGTTCGGATATGAAGCATCCTAAAGTACAAAAGATCAGGCTACCACATGGGGCATCTTCTCTGCCAGCTCCACATTATTTAAAGACAAGGTGGAAGCTTTCAGAAGATTCGTTTTTTAAAGTCCTGTTCTCAACACATGGTATACATGTCATTGATACACAATTAACTGCATGTGTGCAATGACAGAGACATTGGCAGAAGAAATGTACGTCTAAAGGAAAAGAAAAGCAAAGAGACATGCCGTGACATGTTATCATTAGGGAGTCATAATTTCCTTCCTGTAGTCATACAACAGCTGTCACTAACATCTTGAACACAGACCATGTATTAGAATACCATAGCAAATGCCTTTTCAGGCAAAAGAAAGAGAGGGCATGTTAACTGGGTGAATAGCAGGAAGAATATTTTGACAGCTTGAATGCATTAACCTCCCCGCAGAACGCCCACAACCTTTGCTAGAACTTGGCTTGGTAGATACCTTCCCCATGCTGGGTGAGGAGCGAGGGACTCCAGCAGCTCTATCGCAGGCACACCCAGAGGCCTCGGCTCTCCAGGGGCCTGTTTCGGCAGGCAGGGGAGATGCACTCGTCCACAGTCACCACTGGGATCCACCTCTCCACCTCCACCCTCCCGGCTTTGCACTTCGAGTTTGGGTTCTGTCTGAAATAGCGTGAGTGTCCTGTCTTGCAGACATGGAATGATAGCGCAGGTTGACCTTACACATGAGAATACATCCTCTAGCCTTGTCTTCGGGAGGAGGGAAGGCATTTTTCACCTTCTAGCTATGACTGTTAACCAACACGGAGGTCCTACCAAAGATGCTATAGTTGCCATTTCAAAACAGAAGTAATTAGATTTCTTATGGTTTCTGCCTCAATCTTGTAACTTCTGAGAAAGCTAGACACCACTGGCGATATGTCAGCCAACACATTTTAAGAAAACATTTTCCTCATGTGGATGAGGTCCTCTGTGATAGCGCCACATTCAGGTACCTTGAATGTTTGCCCTAAGTAATTTATCTAAGGCAGACTGATTATTAAAGCTTTCAGTGCAGCTTTTCCAGGAGTGGTAGTTCTCATTACAAGGCAGGCTACAACAACTTATCAATCTTGGGCAAAAGATAATTAATCGGCACCCAGAGCCATTTTTGCAAATACAAAGCCTGGTTGAAACAAACCAAAATAAGAGAGGGGGAAAGGGGAAAAAAAAAAACAAACAACCATGACAGAGCTGTTGGCACTTGCCAACTCCTCTTGATTAAACTTATTTTCACCTCCAGGTGCATACACAGGATGAGTTTTGTTAATTAAACCTGCCAGTCAACTCATTATGCATTCAATTAAAAAAGCCTGATGCCTTGATTTTATGCAGCTGGCGGGCTGTGTGGTGACAAGCCGTGTTGTTATAGTGCATAAGTTCTAATGGGGAAGGGAGAAGAGACGCTCCAAAATATGGCTAAGTGCGATATTTGCTAATTGGATATCCTCTTGGTGTTTTGTGGGGGGTTTTTTGTTTGTTTTTTTGGGTGGTTTTTTTTTTTTTTTTTTTTTTGAGGCTATAACGGATGGGGTTGTTTATCAGACATACAGTCTGGCTGCATAAAGTGAAAGTCGAGGAGGAGAGTGCAAGAGCATGTTCATCTCATTTGGAAACCCATATAGATGCTCAGAATATTCATGATAGACTCTGGCAAGGTTAAGAGATGAGGAGAGTGGCACCTAGATGCCATGGTGATGAATGCTGTGTAAATAGATTAGACAGAAGCCCTGAAGCTTCTACAAAATTGTGGGGGTTTAATTTAGATGAAAGATATCCTTTACTCTTAAGGCATCACACTGAGAGTCAGCAGATCTGGATGCAGGCCCTGGCTCTGCTACAAACTCTTTGCATGACCTTGAATAAATCCGAGAGGACCATGCTTTAAAGGTATCTACGGTTATATCTTTCAAGTGGCAACCCTTAGCCACCTCTGTCCTCCTCACCTGTGCACCAGTAACTGAAGGCTATTGCTTCTGCTGTGCCTACCACTCTCTGAGCTATTTATATTTAACTTCCTAAGAACAGACGATATCTCTTGTTATACACTGCAAGAAAACCTGTTACAATGGATCTCCAATCTCAGATGACAGACAGAATGAAAACCTGTAACATTTGTGACAAAAGAATTTGTGGTTGCATGCAACAGTTTTACAGTTACCTCACACTGACATTTCTAAGTCTGCTTCATGCTGGCCACAAATACGAGAAACGATCTACAACAGAGGTGACCCATCTGTTGTGCTCTGAGGCAGAGAATTAATTTCTTTTCCACTGTGTCTGTTGTTTTCTTCAAGTTTGCAGGCTTTTGATATAGCTGCCTGTACAAAGAAGAGGTATACTACTCCAGTACTATGTTAATGTGTTAATGACATCTTTCCATCTCAGACCATGCTCCAGTTCTTGTGATAATCTGGGAAATTTATTTAATGCATATACCATCAATGGAAAGACCTTAGGATACTGGCAACAGCATTTATTCCCCCCCCCCTCCTTTTTTT
>JAVJGG010000082.1:439936-452341 GCA_035590195.1 Aviceda cuculoides
GGTTGACGTGACCAACTTGTCCTCTCCCCTTTCCGTCCCTCTTTAGGGTCTTCTGGGACTTACCATCTCCTCCTCGACAGGCCACGTGCTTGCAGTAAGTAAACAGGACAGTCACGTCAGACGTGACCTCTACCAAGGCCAAGGGAGCATCAAACCTCAGCCACGCTTCTGTCGCGTTGGGCAGAGGTCGGCAACACGGAAAGGCTTGCGCACACCCTGCTGGGTCAGTCAGTCACGCTCTTGGCCAAAAACCAGGGGTCTCGGCTTCATGGTCCCAATTCTCACCTTCCTTGCAAGCAGGAGGGCAGGGAAAGACCCCTAATACACCTTCCATGTCTACGGTGAGTCCCTGTTTTCCCCACTTTGCCTTGCCTTTCACTCTGAGGCACAGCAAAGACTTGTTTCTTCAAAAGCAGAACACATAGGAAGGTGGTACGCACCAGAGCGTCACCACCCTGGCAAGGTTACAGACACCAAGCATTTATCATTTGAACATTCCTGATTAAAAAACCCATTCAAGAGAACTCTGCCTCTGAAATGTGTTGGGATTCAGATGACCACGTTTTATATTCTCTATGTTTTGTTTTGTTCTTGCCCAGTTCTGAATAAGCATCCCTTCAACCCCATACCCTCACTTAGAAAATCTTGGCATTTTCCAAGCTGCTCTTTTTGTAACCACAGTCTGAAAAAAAATGTGCCCTATTCACTCACTGCTTCCCTTCCATAACTAACTCTCTCTGTGTATCTAATATGTACAAGTATTGCTCACACAGCCAGAAGGTAAACTAAAATCAAGGACTCAGAGCTGCATTAGATAAGTTGAATGCTGGAATTGAAATACGACAAACTCCAGGCTCAATACATAGTGTACCCACTAGATGGGGCAAAGAGCTATTTTCTGTTCGGAAAAAAAAAAAAAACAAAACCAACCAAACTCTTCAGGTGCTCCTTTCACTACAGTTTCACCTGGCCCATACGACTAGGGAGAAGGCCAGGGCAGAAAGAGCTCTGGGTGCTAAACTGCTTTTTTCACTTCTAAAACTGCTCCAGGCTGGAGCAGCCCAGCACCTTGGCTGCACTCCCATATTCCCCAGTTATACACTGACCCGCCAGGCCTGAATTACTACAGAAGTTTATGTCCGTGACACAGAGCTGCCCTGACCGACAGCTCAGTGTGTTGCCAGTGCCACGAACCCCACGCAGACCCTCAGAAGCTGAATGTAGCTGGAGGAAATGAAAGGGCCTTAACTCTCCCCCTGCCAAAAATTTCCCTCCTGCACAAAGGTTTTACAGAGCTTAATGCACCAAACCATTTGCTAAGCTTGGGCCATTGCCTTCATTTTAAGGCCCTGCTGCTTCGGTCATACGAGAGCCTTTTGCCTAGACAGTGTTGGTGTTAGGAATTGTTTTAGGCTGGGCTCTGCTCTCAGCTGCGCTCCGTGTGGAGTAACTCTGTTCACCCCCATGGAACTATACCAGCTTCAAACTGATGACCCTGCAAGGGGGACCAGGACATCTGCTTCATAAGCAATTGCTCTGGGGGCTGCATTTCTCCCCCTTCAGCATCACAACTCTGTTCTGTATTTGCCTTTCACAGGATGAGCATGATATTCTAGTCAGAGCAACTTCAGGTAGAGCATAGGAACAAATTACATATGTTCACTAGTACTGCACTAACAAGCTGCCAAAGCAAGCAACCTTCTCCAGTTTTTATGCTTCGAGGACACAGGAATTTACACACAGCAATGTTAGCAAACGATGCATCGACTTGGGGAGACCATGAACACAGAGCATCCTGATCCAAAGCCCATTACAAATGAGTAAGAATTAGGAAGAAGCTTCCACTGATCTACCATGGGCCATCCAGAAAGAAACTCAAGGGTGCTGACACACTGGGAGGGTCCTTTCTCAAAACTTTCCCGGAAAACACTTGGAGGATGAAGTTCAAGTATCAGGTAGGTTTTGCAGGCTGAAATCCCGTTACACCAATTACACCGTAATTCCAAACCCCGCCATCCCAGACCAGTAGCTTGTTCAGCACCCAGAAACCAAGGCTTTAGAGGCACACTAATCCCATATCTCTCCTCCTAGCAATTCCTGCAACAACTGGAGTGGACATTAGACCCCAGGCTGTACATAACAAAATAATGCCAGTATTTGCTATAACCACATACTACAAATGAGCTTTCTAATCACCACAGTCTCCTCTCCAATGGAAAGGACATCAACCCACACCCAGAATTCCCAGGTGATTAATGAAATTTTCCCACCTCAAAAGGCTTCTTTTCTTCTTTATGCTTTAACGAGACCACGTTACAAGAAATGAAATAAATCTTGGTGAAGCCTCCACAAACAAAACCTCAGCTTGAGTTACTGTGAACTTCCACTCTCTGAAGCCAGGAAGATCTGATTCACCAAAACAGTTGCTGTGTCCCTGTAGCTCTTTTTATAGCCCAGCCCCGGTCTCTGCTGGATGCCTGATTGCCCATTTCTTGTTATATCAAACACCTGTGCAAAACCTGGCACAAAAGTTAACTTTCTGCATCCTTCAACTTGCTTTGTGCCTTCGCCCCCCTCCTGCCGTGCCTCATGACTTCCAACAGACTTCCTGAAAACAACCCATTCGCACAGAAAAGCCTGATCCGACACCAAAATGAAAGGAGTCAGCTCTGTAATCCTGTACGTCTCACTATCAAAACGCAGCTGCTTCTGGTCAGAAGTATGCTAACAGGGATAAGTTTAAGGCAGGGAATAAGGAATCTTCAGTCCAAACTCAGCGGGGACTAATGAGGAGGCTGAATGCTAACTCCCAGACTGAACCAGAGCATGTATGAATGGATGAATGAAACCAGTTAATTTAGTTTGCCTTGCTTGGGTTTCTTATTTCTGTGCTGAAGGCTCTTGTGTACCTCCAAGGATGACAATTCATCGCTAACAAGCCACAACCTTTTCTCCACCACTACCAAAGCACCTTGCAGTACTCTCAGAGGCAGCGTGTGGCTCGCGATCCCATTCTAGCTAAATATACTAATGCAGCCCTGTGAAAGGTCTCACGTCACGTCTGAAAACCTCACCTTCAGTCACGCACTTGGCCTGCAGATACTGTACCTCGATTCGTTTTTTCCCCTCCTTGTTTTGTAATAAATGATTGCCAGGCTTTCAAGGAGGAGGATAAATGGAAACAAGTCATTTGAGGCCTGCATTAAAATCGAGTGCTCTCATCTCTCTTCACCTGACCTGCTGGAAACTTCCTCTTCGGCCCTGCTCCAAATCAATAGCTGAAAGCAGCATGATGCACGCTAAATAGCATCAAGCAAACCTACTTTGCATGGGAAGAATAGAAAGAAAGCCCATACTTAAATGGTCTAGGGGAACTTTTGCCGAACAGCTAACTGCATCTCGCCACAGAGAGAGATAAATTTCAGCAGAGCAACTCCCGGTCTTTTGAAGACATGACTGGAAAAATATCTCTATACAATATTCAGTGTTAGAAGTCTCTTTCAGCATAGTTAAGTAAGGGAAGCTGATCCCAACTCATATGTCTGCCTTCCTTGTGGTGTCAAATCCATAGCCGAGTGAGGAAGACGGGCATCTGTCTGTATATACTGTAAGGACGCCTGATCTTGTGCGCCCCATCTGCTATAAAACTCTATGTTTGGATTTGTCAGGGGTTTTTGATTTGTCAAAAAAAAAAACCAAATATTGTGCAGAATGCAGTAAAATCTTCACAAAATAAAGGAGAACTTCCATATACACCACGGTAGCTCCCCCCTTCAAAATACGTCTGTGGGACTATCGGTGGTCTGAGACTTTAACCTCTGGCAAAGAGCTTAGGAACAGCAAAACCAGGAAAAAAGCCACTATTTGTCACACTGTAATTAAGCAGCTCCAACCTCCTCATTCATCCCAGTGAGAAATAATTTACTGGAGTCACTGTAGTTCCAGGGTTTTCACTACTACATGAATTTTCTTTACAGCAAAAATTAGAAAAATTATCTGGAACACAACTGCTGATAGAAAACCTCATCGCTTCACCTCTTGCCTGAAAAAAGTCAAGGTATACAATCACACTTGAGACTTCATAGCTCTGGGACCGGACCCTGATTTTGCCATTGTTTACAGGCTGGTTTAAACTCCATGGACTGGAGTGTGAAAGGACAGGCAGGACCTTGTTCTCTTGGGAGAAATCTCTGTTCCCGTACATGGACTTTTCTTTCATAAAAAAGTCAAAATGTCACTGTCCCAGGGCAACTCCTCTTCTTGTGACCTCAGCCATATGGCATACAAGCTGGCCAGAATTATCTCATGCTATATTCAGCGCACAAAAACAGGGCTTCCACCTCAGGAAAAAAAAAAAATCAAATATGGCATTGGGAATTATTAAATTATTCTGGCAACTCTTAGGAAAGAAGAAAATCAGGGCAAGGTAAACAAAATCTGCATTCACCAGGATTTGGGGGGACACCTTGGAGGAGTGCAAGGCTCTCTTGAGTGTCTTGCAGGCGCACAGCTCTGCAGGCACAGAAGAAATACATTATTATCAGCAAACACAAGAGGGAAGTGCAGCACCAAAATCCAGCCTGTTGCGGCAAAGAGCAACAGGCTTTCAGTCTCGGCTTAAATGTGCTCACACACTGGAGCACAATGGCATAAAAGAGATGGGTTGTTTCATGGTGGAGCCTTTTCCCCCGTCCCCCTGTACTGATCCCTGGACCCATGAAGAATCTCATTTACTTCACATGGTTTCGAGGAGGCCATTTTAGTCAGCAATGTTGCAAACTCAGGCTGAGCACAAGATGCATTGTAGCCACGGTCTCCAACTGCTTAAGCAAATGTCATTTAAGGCCAAAGTTAAATTTAGTTGGACTGCATAGTCTCTTGAAGGTACGTTTGTAATTATCCATATTTCTGTTTGTCTAAATTCAACTATTTCGTCATCTACTCTTTGACAGAATGCCTCTCAAAGAACAATGTTGCTAGACCCCAAAGCAGGAATCTGAATCCAGCCACTTAGGACTTTGTGTTCAGTATTTCAGAGGTCGATATAGTAAATCCCGCCAGATTTAATGGCGACAACGAGCATTCAGAGTGTACTTTGAATACAACCACAACAATTCTCCATCTTAATGATGCTACAGAATGATTCAAAACCCCTTTGTCCAACAAAACCTTTTTTGTTGTTATTCTTAAGTTGCAAAAAGAATTAACGCAAGATCCCTTTGCATTTCCAGAAAACCCAAAGGACTGTACTCTAGGAACTCCAGCAGCTCTCCGAAGACCCTTTCTCAGAGATGAAAGCCTCTCATGCTTCATTACCACGTTTTCACCGAAGTCGCACAACCGTCCAGGCAGAGAAACAAAGGGGAGACAGCCGATGAGTTTGCTGGGGCTGGAAGCTCCCGAGCAGCCGCCGTCAGTGGCTCTGGTCCACGTTCCTCAGCGGCCTCCGAGCTCTCCGCCGCCCCGGGCTCCCGACGCGGCCGCCCAGCCCTGCTGCGATCCCACCTCCACCTCCTACCCTTTCCTGTTTCTGAGCGGGTCTGTACTTCACTAGGTGTGCAGTGTCAGCCCCTGCATCAGGACTATCTCCTCTACTAGGCACCAGCTTGGAGCTCAGCTGTAATTACTCCGGGGTTGCTTTTAGCCCAACGTAACGCCAAGGATTCCTGCAGGGCCACGGGCCTTTCACATAGATCCGAGTGAAAGAGGAATCCGGTTCAGAAGTAGGAAGCTCAAAGCATTCATCCAGACTTTGTGTTCTTTAAAATGAGATGTATACAGTGTGGAAATGTTCCCCGGAGTCAAACAGAATGAGAAACAGATGGGAAATTATTTGCAAACAGGAACTCTCTTCTTTCCTTGTTTGCTTGCCTTGTTTTGTTTACCCCTCAAAATCCTAACAAGAAACACAAGCGGGATAATAGGACTGCAAGCTACTTCATCCTAGCAGAGCTGGATAAACAAAACTACAAAGCCCTGACAAAGCAACATATTTATTTTTATGTGATGTGTTGAGTGAGGCATCTAGTCTTACCTTGGGCCCCAGTCCAGCAGATGCTGATGCATGGACTTAATTTCATTGCTGGGAGTACAATGAAGCTATGCTGAGCACTAAAGTTAAACATGTGTGTACACTTCTGGGACTGTGGCCTTAACCAGTAAATCTTCATTATTCTTTTTGCGGATGACAAGAGCAAGGTTTATGCTAAGATTCTTTTTGCGGATGACAAGAGCAAGGTTTATGCTAAGTATTATTAACAGAGATTAGAGTTTCGACTGAGCATATTTAATTTGCTGCATCGTTCAGTCAGATAAAGACAGTAGCAGCCGAAATCAAAGCGACATGTTTATGCTCTAAGTATGAATGTAACATTCTAGTAAATGATTGCAAAGAGTTACACATGGAGCCACATACAGTGGAATTTAATTTAATTTACAGAAGAGCCTCTATCTTTTAGTCATTCATATAATGAAGATTTAAATAAGAAATAAATTGCAAAGACTTGCAGCTAAAGGAGGATGTTGGATGATGTTCATTCATATTGAAATTACATCTTTAGGGTTCTCTCAAGCGACATAAATGGATCTATAATGGACATACACGTACATGTAAAACAATCCTCTTCTGTAACAAAAAGATGTGCATTATTGAAGCGCTGTTTTCCAGATAAAATTCTTATCGTAAACATTAAAAATTGGTCTCCTATGTTCCTAAGCATGTTCGATGACTACATTAGAAATATCTTTTTCAAACTTTGCTTATCTCTACCATTCCAGCTTTATTGCCGTTTTATTATTTCTATTTCAATGAACTTTGTGAAACTTGATTAATCATTTTCACTTTTGCTTGTAAGCACTTTCACTCTCTTCTCCATTCAAAGGCTGTTGCCATAGCCAAAGAGAGGAAAGTTAAAAAGCAAAAATAACTAAAGAAAAATGAGAAAAGGAACAAAAGCAATCCTTAGTGTCACTCCACTGATTTTAGTTTGTTATTGCCTGTCTTTAAGACTAAACGAAATCACGAATCTTCCTATCTCTTCAAACAATTCTACAAAAGAATTCGGAAGATTTCAAGTGACCATAAGCACCCCCTTCCCTTCCTTTTTAATATTATATCAAACAAATGCATTTTTCTTGGAGTAATCTGACAAGGGCCCTGTTAACGATACAGGAATGAAGCTAAACAAATCACAACAAAAAATAGTAATTACAAGAAAAGCGAAAATCAAAAAGAAAGGCCTTTGCAGAAATGCTCCAGACTTTGTACAACCTCCTGCAGATCAGCATATTTTACTGTGTGTGGGAGTTGGGGAAATCCCAGCAGCTTTCTATTGTATCTCGTTATTTCTTGGCTCATTCCCAAGCAAATAAATAATCATCGTAATGAACTAGATTCATACAAGTGTAGCAGAGACAGACACGAAATCCAATAGATAAGATAGCCGATGCTCAAGAAGTTTCTTGCACATGGGCTAGAAGTTGGGAGTCTATTAATCTTTTGTTTGCTCAACTGTTCTTCCACTTAACAAGAGACCAGGATTACAGAGAGCGGACCATGGCAGACACTAGCTACCCATGCTGCTCAAGCCCAGCGTAAGTGGATTTCATATCGATATGCTAATTTACCGGTGGCTTCAGTTCCCCTTGAAAACCCCACCTATGTTACTGAACAGAGCCTGCAAGCGTTTTTCACAGCATGCTGTACACGCACTTCCCCCTGGTCAGCTGCGCTGCTGCAGCAAGCAAGTCTGCAAGCAGAAATTAAAAGGAAGATTTGCTGCGTGCAACTGTTTGCCGAATATATGAAAGAACGCGGTGCTGCGCAGGTTAGGAGAGGGTGAGCTCCGTCTTCGGAAAGTCTCAGCTACTCACTACTCCTACGTCTGAGGTTTGTTTGGTTTTTAACGACCCATGAAAGGCCATTCTGGTAAGACTGCCAAGTGAAGCTGCTAGCCCTCCCGGCAGGCAAATTCTGCTCTCGGAGTATCCTCACCCCTCGGGGCCGCCGAACTGCAAGAACTGGGCTCCAGAAGAGAAGAGCTGGTACAGTAAATCATTTCCCAGGCACATCCAGCAAGAAAGCCAGGAGTCCTTCCTCACCCAGAATCCCCCGTTGCCTCCTAACCAAAAATAGCTCAAAGCATTTTAAAATACATATGTTATTTTATTTTTCTTTTACACTGAGAACTGGGCTTGAAAGTTAGGCAAGCTGCACTAGATGTCATCTGCCCTCTGCCCTCAGAATGAAATATCTGAAGGACACTTTGCCTCTGGGCTCGTACCTCATGGTCCTGCTCAACTCCACAGCTCTATGCACAAATGAAGGGATTATGATGAAATTAAAGTGGATTTTGTTTGTAATGAGGAAAATACGCTCCCAATTTGAAGGAAATCCAAGCTAGAAAAGCAAATTCTCCTGTGCCTGTGGCCAGCTTGGATCCTCCAGACCCAAGCCCCAGCTGCTCTCTAATGAAGCCAAAAGTGCTGTGACCAGCCCTGGACCCGAATCCACCCCCACACCTCCACGTCTGCAGCAGAGTTTGGAGTTATAGCCGCAAGGCAATAAAAGCTGGAGATGGATAAATATCCCTGCTCCTTAGGGAGTGCTCTGCAGCCCTAACGAATCCTCCCAGAGCCCAAATCTCATGGCAGAGGTTTGAGGTGAAGTAGATATGGTGAAGGGTAAGAAAGTCCTTTCACAGCCTCCTGGACAAAATACAGAATCCTGTTCTCCTATAAACCAGCTGCTCTTTCTATTTTTAAATACTCTGAAGGGACTCAAATACTGCGGTGATGAGAGAAGAGGAGGCGCGTGTAAGTACCTAGGCAGATGGATGCTTAGCAAAGGAAGGAAACTATCCCCGCGGGACAGAACGGCAAATAAATGCTCATTCCAGCTCAACTGTAGAAGCCCAAACAGGTAAAATAATCTGGACAAAGGTGTTTTAGGCTTTAAAATTAAGCTGCTCTCAGGAATGTTGTTCTTCAGCTTTCACCAAGGCTCAGCAGTTGTTCCAAACATGCTCAGATGGGTGTTAGAAAACACGAAGCCCAGGCAGTCACAAAACGCTGCCCACAGAGCGACAACAAACTACATCGGAAATGGGCTGAAGTTTGCTGAAGTTTCTTTGGTCTTAGCTTTGTAAAAACTCTGACTAATAATTTTGACTCAATTTTCATGCGGTTTTGAATCAAGTGTGAGGCAGCTGTTCATTTTTCTCAGTGATAAATCACCGTTTCTCGACATTTGGAAACTCTGGAGACAATAAAAAAACTGAGGGGAAAAAGTGCTGAGGGTGGACTCAATTTTATTTTTAATTATTTAGCGCATTCAGATGCTCAGTCCCAAAGGTGTGTTGACACCACTGCAACATGCGGGCAAATAATCGAAGGATGGACTTGCCAAAGCAAGCGAAGGGGGAAGGCTGTAGCCCTCCTTCCCCCCAGCTGCCGGTGGGCCTGAAGTTGCCATGTGGAATATCTGTGTATGTAAAATGGCTTAAGCGTGCAAATCACTGCAAGATCAGGCTCAAAGACTAGGAAACGGGGCAACATCGCCATCCAGTTGGTAATAATTCAAAAGAAGAGTCTTGAGCAAGGACTTTCTGAAAGCATCTGACCCCTTTTTTAAGGGAGGGAAGTGGGAAGGAGGAAAGCAAAAACCTGTTTCCTGCTGTTGCGCTGTTTATTGCAGAATATTTCCATTGTTAGAGAGTAAACCCCTTGCATGCGAATGGAAGGAGGTAGCATCAGGCTGGGAAGATGTCTAAATTTGGCTCAAATTCCGTAGGATCCTGACCTCTTCCTATCAAAGTATACAGCGACATTCCCACTTTCTGTCCACTGCCCCCCCCCCAATTAATCCTGTGTTGCATTGAAGGAAGTGATATAAATAATCCCCTAAGAACACATTTTCCTATAGGTAGAAGGGTAATATTTGAGCTTTGCTCAGGAAAATAGTGGAAGAGCAGGAAGAGCACAGGGAACACAGACAAGCCTGTTGCTGCAGGAACTCGCAAACTTGCCTGGCTTCAGGCACCCGGAGGCTGCTGTGCTGAAGTCAGGAAAATGATTAGCAGTAATAAGTTAAGCACACATATAAATTTCTAGGACCAGGCCAGCAGAGGGAAGGCCATGTGAAAAAAAAGAGAAAGGCTTTATGTGAAAATCTGACAGCATTTTAAAATAAACTTTCTATCACAGATTTCATATGGGCACAATCCTTTCGTCTATTTCAATTTTTGCACTAAAATTATTGTTAATTTGGGGGACTGAAACACAATTTTCTGGGCATTTGCTTTTTAAAAAAATTGCTTTCTACTTTTATTTTCTTTCCTCTTCCTATATGATCACTAAGACAGCTTTCATTTTCAGGTTTCAATAAAAAAAAAAAAAAAAAAGGTGGGAGGAAGCATTATTGTAAGGCACGTATTTAATAGTTGGGGGGAAAAGGACTCCTTCCCAATGAAAGGGTTTTAATGTAGAAAAGCACAGCCAGATCAAATGCAGAGGGACTCACTAAAGTTACAAGGACATGAGGTGGTTCTCTTAGCGGGCTTGAAAAATCATTTCACGCCAGTATGCAGCCAGTTTCCCTGATGGACTACGAATTCTACGCTCAGCTAGCCTAGGTGTGCAAGCATCCTATTGCTGTTCCTTCTTGTTTGTTCTAACACCTACGATGCTTCCAGTGGAGTTAGTCGCAGCAATTCATCCAGCCAACAAAACTTCACTATTATAACTTCTATAACATGGAGGCTTTTTTAATTGATCATGTGAACAGCAAGAGGAAAGAGATCCTCATCTGGGCAAAGTCCCTGGAAGCTTACTTCCATAGCAAATTACATTTTTATTGTTATTTCCTGATTGAGTTATACAGCTGGAGGAAAAAAAACCATGCATGAGTGAAGGATAGCGAGTTAAGTCAAAACACAATGATCCGCACAGACCTCTGTTGGCTGCAAATCCCTGCATATTGATCACATTCTCCTGGGAATTGCCTGCAGTGCTTGTCTGGGAGGTGGGAGGGTGGGCTCAGTGCTAATTTGGGATTTTCATCTTCCCCCTTCACAGGTCTGGAACTAGCGGTATCTTTGTGGTGTTCCTAGCGTGGCTGGGTATGAGTTCATCAGTGACAAACAGTTCTGGGGGCTCTGGCAATATTATGTTTCAGTGCAAATATTGTTATTAATAATCCTTAACTCTCCCCTTCCGTTAAAATGGAATAGATTGGGTGCCTGATCCTGATTTCACGGTTGCGAAATGTCTAACACGGCTGAAATCCATGACTAAATGCTTCTTGGTTTTACCCGTTGACTTTAATGAAGTTCTTGCCAATTAATAGTGGGGGTAAACGAAAGAACCAGTGCCTCAGCAACATCAAAGGAGTTAAAAGCGACTTCAAGAAATGAACAAGTAGCGCTTTGTGCAGTGTCCTTCTGGAGCTTTAATTTTCATGGTGCTTGTTAGTTCAGTCAGCGCGAGGATGACTTGCCGGCCTGTTGTCCCTGTGGGAACACAGACCCCAGTGTAGCACGGGAGTGCTGACGACAGCATGTGGCCCTTTCTCATCACGCCTTTGGATACAGCGGCAGAAAATAAACTGGCACGGGAAGGGAAGGAGCGGATAGTTGGGAGGGGATTTTTTTCCCCTTCTCTGGCTTCATTGATACAACAAAATGGAAATGGGCTGTTTGCTTTCCCTAATGCTAACGATAATAACTGCAGTGACAGATTTGTCATTGCCAACGTTGCTTTCCTTCCACAACATAAAACTATCGTACGTTTTAAAAATGCCTCTTACTGGTTTTTAGTTATTTGCAAGGTTATAATTTCATGCTGTTCTCCATAGCCCTGCGAGCTGGGCCTGCTCCGGGAAGATGAGTAGCGATATCTGCTTGTCTTTAAAAGCGAAGGGGAAAGCGGGGAGATTGTGGTGAAGGAGAGAAGGGGACGTCAGAAAAAAGACGAAGGAGAAGTAGGATGCCTCTTCTCACGTATAAACCCCTTGGTTTACACCCCAAACGCACCACCAAACTGCAGCCTGAACTGAAACGCGACCGGGAAGAAAGCGGCGATGTTCGTCCCACCCAGCCCATGGGAAGAGGCAGCTTTTGCGTGGGAGGAGAGCAGGGATGAGGAGCAGAGCCCCGTGTCACAGCGGAGCTGATCCCGGGAAGGGCAGTCCCTGCCCTGGCACCGTCACCCTCCGAGGTCCCGTGTTCCAAGCGACGGCCTGGAGAGGGCTGAGAAGGGTGCGGGAACACAAGACCGAGGTGGGAATTTTGGAGCGCAGCTCTTTTTGCCTCGAACTCCCCGTAGTTTAACCACTAGCGCTACCGCCTCGAAGTGGCATCGAGTGCCGCGCAGAGCCCCTGAACTCCGGCTGTGGCGCAGCGCACGTGC
>JAVJGG010000082.1:453345-529409 GCA_035590195.1 Aviceda cuculoides
GGCAGGTGCCCTCCCGGTCTGTGTCCCCCCCCCCTCCTCCCCCGCGTCCCGTCCCCGCCGCCCGCGGGAGCCGGGGTGCTGAAGGGGCCTCCGGAGCAGCCCCCCCCCCCCGCCCGGCAGGCATCGCCGGGAAGTTTGGGCTCGGCAGGGGGGGCGATTGTTTTTTGCACCCCTGGAGTGGAAATGGGGGCCCATCGTTCCTATGGTTGGAAAATAAGAGAGTCCTTGGCGCCGTCGCTTTGGCTAACTCGGTCACCCGGGAGATTTTTCTTTAATCCGCGCACGAGTCTACCAAAAAGGAACGGAGCAGTGGAAGAAAATTGCCGTAGTCCGAAGCGGTAGGTTTTTTCTTGCCGGGTTTAGCAATGCCCCGGTGTAATCTCCCTGCGTGTGCTTATGCTTTAAATTAATTAGGCAGCAACCCAATGATAAGTTAGTAATGACTCTCCCGGTTTTAAAGGTAGTGACTCCTGAAGTGGGACCGTGCGCTTTAGGATGCAAACGAAGCCGGCGGGGATTTTGGATGATTCCTTGATCTGCTTAAGTTTTCCTTTTGTCGTTGATACCAATCAGAACTCGGTGGTTTTGCAGCCTGGCTTTGTGCAGGTTTTTTATAAACATACGAGATCCACACATGCAGTTTTAAGGACATGTGTCATCGGTGGATTCATGAGATTGCCGTGGATCCACTAGCACGTACAGAAAATCTAATGCATGTTTTCCACTGTCCTACTTATGCTCCTGATGTCTGTCAGTGATCTATAGTTATCTATCGAAATCAACATACAGCATTTATATACAATGAATGCAAACAGAGGTAGTAGGAGTCTGGTGACTTACTTCATGCTCTGCTCCTTTGGAAAAACAGATGTGCATCTTTCAGTGTAGCTAGAGAAAAAACCAGCTTGATACTATGAATGAAACTAGTTATTACCTGTACAACAGTGCCATCAAGGCTGACAGTCAGCCCTGGTCTTACCTAACCCTTGGCTGAGGAGCTATGTCTATGGTTCGTATTCTTGCCCAAGAAAACGCTAACATTTGACAAAAAAAAGGACCCAAAGCTTCATCATACAAGACAGGGAAGTTTAAAGGCAGAGAGCAAGCCAGAGAAAAGGGTAAAACATCCCCAACTGCAAAGAGTACTTATTGCAAATATAACCAGCCAGATGGGTAAAGCTGTCTTGATACTAAATTCAAGATACCGCGATGTAACCCTGTTTGACAACTCAGCCATCTGCTGGGCGGGGGACCGCTTTCCCAATCTGAAGTAGCGACTAGTGCCTCTATTCCAGCCCACTGGAAATACTACAAATAATTCATCATTAAAATTCAGATAAGAAGCAAAAGGGAAGTAAAACCAACGACTGAGTACTGCCACCAAGGGTACACTTTGGAACGGCACACAGGTTGGGAAGCGTGAGAGGTAGGACTGCGTGGCAAAAGGACATTCCCTAAAGGTCACTGCTTCCCAGAAGCTGGTTTTTAACTCCCAGGCATATTACTCTGCAAGTGTGAATGAAAGAGATTACCGAGTTGCCAGGGAGGTAAAAACACCCCGTCTTCCAAATTCGGTATCGAGAAGTAGCCTTAGAGTAAAGCCCTTTTGAGTCTTCTCCCGAAACTCTCCCAACCCCTGTTTTCTACCCCAAAGCCACAGTTACAGCAGGAGACAGAGAACTCGGTGAAACGGGGGATTTCAGATCTGTGCCTGTGGATCCTGCAATACAAATACAAGCCAGGCTGATACTTAGAAGTGGTGACCATCTGTTTGGATGGCTTATGCAAAACAAAGCTCCGAGTTGTCAGACGAGTCTGTCGGGCATGTCACAAAATGCCACTGCTGTTGGCATCAGTGGCCGCCTGGCTTCTCGTTAGAGCCAGGGGGATTGATTGGGGCAGGGGACGGAGAGGACTGTCGAAGCCGGGGTAGGAGACGCAGGAGCTACCTGGAGATCCCCCGAGTGCTGCTTTTAGACGTGGTAGTGAGACAGTACCCAGGTCCTGGAGAGTAACTCACATTGCCTAGCTCTCAGCTTCTAATTCAGCTCGAGTAACTTCATGTACCTCACACCCGTACTAATGGACAGCTTTTGTCTCTTCAGAACTGAAATAGTTAATTATTTGCTAGTACTTCTCCATGCTTACAGTTTATAACAGCAATAAGAGCTCAGATGGCCAGCATGATCCTGGGCTTGCGCTGCTGACAGGAGCTGAGGATTCTCATGTTCATTTTATTTTCCTGGTTCTGTGTTACTTTGGGCAAGCCGCTTCCACCCTGTGTACGCTAAAATAATCAAAGGTGAAAGACTAAATGTGATTTCCAAGTATTACTGGATGGTTAGTATAGACTAGCTCAGTTAAGGGTAGAAAATGGTATAAGCCAGGCTGAAACCAAGAGAGGATGTCACAGGCATTTATGCTTCAGGTATCAAGTGCAAAACTGCCATGGATCTTTTGTTCAAATCAAGGCATTATTAAATAAGCCTTTATTTGTCAATCCTGCGTGTGGTTTATGGGGGCTGAGGATAAAGGGTCCATCAAAGAAAGACATACCCTTCCTTTCCAGACGAAGATAAGTTGAGAGCAGGTATTGAAATTGACGGAGCTCCACCAATGTCCATGTCCCACAACACAGACTGAGACCCCGGAGGTTTTCCCCATTCCCCCACTAAAGTCCTTGTCAAGCATGGTTAGAAGAACAGCTCTGTCGTGTGCTCCTGGACAGACGTCTGTCTGTCTCTTTTCCTCCTTCCCAGCAACGCTTCAATTCAGCTGGGCTACTCTAAATTACGTGGTGATGCAGTGATGTACAAACCACCTTTGTATGCATTTACCTGGTGATGGCGATTGCTCAAACCAATGTAGTATGTCATTGCTTTGGACTATTACCGTGAAGAGCTGTTCTATTTGGGTTTTTTTTCGTCAGCACACGATCATTATTTTTTTATTTTGCAATTAGCCCATTATATTACGTACTGTCTAGTCACACAGGAGAAGGCTGTCCCTGTCCCGAGTGGTTTCTGATTTAAACAAAGGAAGGAAGGCAAAGGTGATGTTAAGATTGCCATTTTGCAATGTGGGCACCGAGGCAAGCATTTTACCCCGGGGTCACACAAAAGTCTAACCAGATCCCTAGTGTCTCAAGACCCTAAACACAAGAACAGGCTTCCTCTAGAAAGAGATTTCACACAACTATTATTTCCCAGTTGCTCTGAAATATTGCATCTCATCTTGTTATGGATCTGCTGTCATGTCAGTGGTTGCACCCACAGATCTAATCTGACTGCCAGCACCTCTCATTATTGTGTGATAATCCCTATATAGGTGTTGATAGTCTTCCTGAGAGTAAATAGAAGGGGAACCACAATGTAGCTTACAGACCATTGAAACCACAGGGGATCCCTTAAAACTGTTACACGTGTACAAGAAATCAAAAAAAATCTATGTGTAGCATGTATCTCTGTAAAATGGTAAACACAGGAAAATTTAATGGTGGTCTGCAGTTTCTTTCAGGATGGAAGAAGGCATTTGACCAAAATTAAATTATTGGAACAAATATAGGGATAAGCAGTTGAAATCCTCTAGCCTATATGGTGCAGAAATCAGTGTGGCTCCAGAATCCGTGAAAGTTCAGTGATTCACAGATATTAAAAGTTTCGTGTCAGAATTTAAACTCTTCCAAAATATCCTCAAAACCAGAAAGTTAAAATTCTAGTATGAGAAACAAATCCCGCTTTCTTTGTTTTAATTCTGGGTGCGCATATGTGCACGAATACATAAAGATACAAAATTTTAAAAGTTACTTGAGTTTCTGCATGCAACTCTGAATTCAAGCCACAGCCCCGAGGTACTGTTTCGGGAGAGATACAGACCTAGAAAAGTGAAGATAATTCTCTGGCCTCTGTCATTACTCAAACTGGGTAAATCACTGTCCATAAACAGAACACTTAAATTACAGGGATCATGCTTTTTTGGTTGCCATGCTCTGAGTGATAAGCATAAGAGATAAGCGCTGTTCTTGATACAGGTGGCAAAGCTTTCCAAAACTAAACTGATGCTCCTTCCCATCATCTCAGCCTGAAAAAGAGGAACCTTCTTCTACAGACAGGTCCATAATGTTGGCTCAGTGCATAATGCTGTGCTCCTGGGTGGATCTGCTGACGCCAGACATAATTGCAAATACTTCCCCCTCATAAAAATGGGATAGACAGAAATATTGTGCAGTTTGCCATGAATCAACTTCACTGCTTCCCCTATGCTACGCATTTCCTCCTTCCTCCCTCCCACAAAAGACCACCTGGGTTTAACTCTGTGTTCATGGGCATGAAGAGGAGGTAATTCACAACGCTGTACCACATTTCCCCTGGGCCTGAATAGAACCAAGCCAGTCATTTTGATTTCATTTCTCAGTAACTATGAGAATTTAGGAGTATTAACAGTTTCATTATTCTCAAAGAAAAGACGCTGAGACCCAGTTTACAAACAGTAGAATCTTCACTTGTGTTTTGAAAATGTTTTCTAGGCTGCTAAAACATGTTTTGCCTAGTAACAGACGTAGCAACATAGCAGTATTTCAGCACAGAAAGGCTGCAATGTCTTTCATTCCTCTAGGGTTTGAGCTGGATTTGGGAAAATACCGCATGGAAAATAAGTGCTGCAGATAAACTTTTGATTTTGAAGTGCTTTCTGTTCCTTCATGGCCTTGCCTTCAAGGGTACTAGTTTGCTGCAAATACTCTTGGCTGAAATTCATCTTACTACAAAGGACCAGCCTGAAACATAGGCATCCCATAAGTCCCATTTGAGCCCAAGCTTTAGAAGGGTTTTCATAATTCACAGTGACTTGTGTTGGCCCAGGGTGTGGAGGGAAACCCCATCCCAAGTGAAGAAGTCGATGCATAGTAATGTTTCTAGAAACAACAGTCTAGGCGGCTACATTGAAAGTGGATTTCCAAGTTTGTTAACAGTACTGGAGGAAATCTTCAGCTATTAGAATAGAAAATCCAGGTGGTGTAGCTGCAAGGGCTTAGGCAAAAGCTTCCCCTAATGCTGTGTCTGTGCTCATCATTCAAGACAGTGAGTTTGGGGCTTGCCTAGAGCCGCTGGACTGTGCGGTAGAGAAACCGTCTAACCAAAATACTTCCATTTCCAGTACTGCATATCAGCCATCAGGCCGATGGACATTTTTAAGTAGGAGCTTCGTAGGAAGTGTTTGTGACCTGTTTACGCTCTCCAGATAGTGAAAGAGGAAGAACTTGCTGGAGGTGCACCCTTTGGCAGATGGCTTGGACAAGACCTGCTCTCCTGCCGGGACCCTCCCTTTCTACCTGCCTGTCTGAGCTTTTGTCAGAAGTGGAGAGGCGTGCAGCTCTTTGCCCACGCCGGGGTTGAACGGACGAGAGTCTGCTCTGTAACTTGAGCAACAGTTTGAGCGATTCACTGGTCTAGTTCATGTATTGCAATTCCTAGGTTCAGCACTGAGGCCTCTGAACAATTTTGTGCATCTGTGCTGGAAGGGATTCAACAGGTTTGCGCTGCGCAGCGGAACACGGATACTGCGACTGAGTTAGCAGCTGCCAGGAGGGTGCACTGGAGAAAGGCTTGAGCAAGCGTACGTTTGGGACAGAGTCCTGCGGCTGCTCTGCATATGGATTTTTTTTCATTGGCTTTATTGCAGATTTCTGCTGTGGGACCGAGAGGTGATTGCTGCAAGTATTCACACTGTTACGTGCCAGTGGCTCCACTGTGTTTGGTGGGGGGGAGATCTCTATCAGACAGTTCCTTACTTTAAAGATCAAAAGTGATAAAACATAGAGGGCTCTTTATTTCCACTGTGTAGTCTGGAAACTGAGGCACAGAGAAGTTTAGGTATATACATCAAATGTGTAGTTAGGCTGGCACTTGCACCTAACTCTGTAGAGTTTCAGTCTATTAGCTTAATCACAAGACTTAGATATCTGGTCTAAATAGAACATCTATTTCCATGACATTGTATAAAATTTTCAAATGGAGAGAGACCTTCTCTTATCAGAGGCTGAAGAAGTCATTCCTGTAATAAGATCACACTCTAAAATGACAACGGCAGGAGTAGCACTCCCTGTTACCTCAGTGATTCAGGATTCTATATACGTAACTGCCATTAATTGTACCTGATAGTTGGGAGAAGTGGAACAATCAGATATTCGGGTCTGATGTTGACAAAGAAAATGCTTCTGCCACACACATTGAGAAAATGGTGTAAGGACAGAGCATCCCTGTACAAAGATTGCTCACAGTAGAGCCAAGGTCAGCGAGTCACTGCAATACTTGCTGCGTAAGTGTCAGCTGCCTGGAAGGCAAGCTTGCACGTGTTCAGAGGAGGGAAAAAAAACCCAACACCTTTATAGTGCCTTCACACACCGTGCTTCGTTGGGATCTCATATTTAAATGTCTGAGTACCATCACCATATGCAACGAGTTCCTGGTTCGGTGGCAAGTCAGCCAGAAGACAGCAATCCCTGGATTTCCGAGATGTGTTTTTCAGGGCTATCTAACTTTGGCAAACAGTGTAAGAGATGTCAGAAAGTTTCCTGGTCCTTGAGTACTTGGTTCGTTTTGGTATTAAAATGACATAGTGACAAGAAAACATTTGCTTGTGCTTCTGTCTCCCTGATGATTTTTTTGTCTTGGAGGAAAGGTCCTGAACTTGATCCTACCCTCTAGACTAGGACAGAGAGGAGCTTCAGAAAATGTACCCCATACCACACATGTCACCGACAGAGCCTGAAAAATTACTTTGTGCCTTCTGTGTCAAAAACCCAAGCAGTTAATAACTTGATCCTTAGTATGCAATTCCCTCTCAAGCTATGTATCAGTTTGGGGTGATACAGATACCAGTGTTATCTTCTCCTTTTCTGTCCCTTTTTCTCTCTCACTTCACAGACCTGACACTTCTGTCAGGGCCCAGTTTAAATTTACAGATGAGATTCTCAAGACAAAGTCTCGCTAGAGAAACTCATGTTTTCAGATATCCAGCATGGACTATTTGAATGGAGCCTTGTTTGCATAAAATGCTGATTAATCTTCCCCCTTGGAGGCTTGGTGACAGCGTTGGCCTGTTTCTGCAGAATTCTGCAGCACCTACTTATAAAGCCCTCTGGAAGTTTACTCCTAGATTACTGCTGCCACTTTGCTATGCAAGAGCCGATGCTCAAAAGGTGCTGCCAGCCCTCAGGTCCTCCTGAACAAATACACTGACAGAAGTCAGGGGGGAATTCTGCTCTTTGAAAGATCATGAGCAAAAGTTTAAAAAAAAAATAAAAAATTGGTGCTTTTAAATGTCAAGTGCTAACCCCGCTGGCTCCTGATGAGACTTGTGTTTTTAAGTCACCTTTGAAAGTGAATCTTAGGCTCCCAAGTCTTGCTCACACTTGAAAACGTTGCCCTAGGTTTTAACTGGCACTCATAGTGGATTCACAGCATGTGTTCTGCAATTGCAAAAAGAATAGAGACATCCGTGTGTGTGTCTGTACTGCACCAGTCTAATTATCCTCAACAAGCAGAGTCATCAAAAGAGCTGTAGTTTAGCAGCTGACAGCGTTTTGGATTCCATCACCAAGACTGCTGCAGGCTTTGTGCATTACAATGGGGTGCGCCCAGGCGCCTGTGTCTTACTCACCCCCTCTATATAAACAGACCTGAAAAAAATAGGCCTCGGCTTTGCTTGGCATTATTCTGTCTCCAGCATATCCTATGCTGCCCGGTCGTGCACAAAACCCGAATCTAGAGAGCAGCGTAAAGTGGAGGGGCAAAAAACAACAGCAGGAAATAATGGGATGGGTTGAGGGAATTGCTCGTCACCGCAACAAGGCAGCTGACAACCTGCATAAACGGTGTTTTAGACATCCTGTACCTCTTGTCTATGTTCATAAGACACAGGAGCTGCCCCTTCAGATCTACTCTCCCAGTACTGCTCCTGAAGCTTTGACCAGTCCCAGCAACAAAAGGGGCTTTTTAAGGTACTCCCAAACACCCGCAACTCACGGTATGCAGCTAAGAGACGTCGATCTCTCACAGCTAGGGAGCGGGAGCCGTTGCTCCTCCACTCCCTGAGAAACCTCAGCCTTCCCATGTTTTACACGGGTTCCCAAAAGAATAAAGATGGGCACGGAGAGCAGAGTTGCACGTGCAGATATGGCGATACCCTGGCGGGTATCATCAGGACCCGAGAGGTTTCTGTCCCCCACCAAGCAGCTGCGTAAAATTTAAAAAACAGAAAGCAAGCGGCTATAAACTGGGGCCTGGAATGAGTGACAGGAGATGTGTTTGATGTCTTTGCTTTCCCCAGACACCAAATTCAAGTCCTTGAGACTGACTGAAGTCTCCCGTCGTTGCCAGCACAAATACCTTCCAGGCCAGTCCCTGTCAGCAGGAGATTAGCATGAAAATACTAGCGAAAGGTTATTCACGTGGCTGAGCAAACAGCAGCCCTGAGTAAACGTTGGGATATTTGTCTTCTGTGCTAGAAATGCAGAGGCATACCCAAAGGTGGGTAACTCTGATAAACACCCTGGCCTTCCATAGCCTGACATCGAAAGAAGTTTTAACTGTATTTATTTCACTCACACCCACCCCCCCCTGCTATTATCAAACGCAAGTCAAGTGCCACTTTTTTCCCTTTCTTGTAGTATTAGCTAGGCTCTGCAGTTCGCGATAGTGCAGAATTAATCATTCGTGGTTGGTGACGGTGAAATAATCACCAGTGTAGAGGCGGGTGTGTTTCAGAGAGATTTTTTTTCATCTCCTGATTTTTAAAAATGACTATTTTCTTTCTCCTCTACCTAATGAAATATAGCAAGTTCTTACATGACGCGAATCTCATTAATGGCCTGACGCAGCAAAGCCCTTGAGCACATGCATCTCTTGAATGGCTGAGATTAAGACGTTCGATACATTTCTCCTGAGCATGAAGGGCGATGCATTAAATGGCATTGGAAATACCTGAAATAGATAAAGTGGTACTGTTTTACTTCTAAGTGGTTCCTCATTTTATTGAGAGCGATTGAACCCGTTTCATGACGCAAATTTCAAGCCCCAAGTTCGTGCTGACGTGAAACGCTAGTATTGTTTTTCCCTTGTATGGCACCAGTGAGTAGAAGCCTGATTTTTATGTACCGCAATCCTGTTGTGCTGGCGGCTGTGCAAACAGAAAAGGAAAACACGATCATCCCTGCTGCAAGAGCCGGCAATCCAAATAGGAGCCAGAAAGAGCAAATGCCTGGAGAGGAGGGTAAGGAGAGGCCACACGTGGAAGCAGACAGTATCATCTCCCGCTGACAGGCAGTGATCCCAGCATTGCCTCCAAAATCCTTTACTCCCAGTTGTTACCCATAGTTACAGCGAGTTAGATTGATGGGTGAAATTCACAGCTGCATGAGAATGGCAGTGTTACAAAGAGCTACTCTGAAATAAGTATCATTTCCCATTTTACAGACAGAAAAATTTAAAATGAGACAATACATCAAGTCGCTTGATGCCAGAGCGGGCATCTTAATTAACATTTGCCATCCACTTGAGACAAAGGGCACTCCAGAATTGCAGGCTGTAAATGGTGTCAATGATGTCCTGCTCCCTTGTTCTATTATATTGAATTTATGCTTCACAATCAATATTTCTTTCTGAGAGTAGCTGCCAAGTCCTAGCAAGTGTCAAATCACAATATATTACCCATGGGTAAGTTGCAGTCAGTTCTCCCAGGCACTGTTCAAAGAAATCTCAAATGAAACAAGAATTGGATCTGGTTCATATTCACACTAGTCTACGGGCAGCGCAGACAAACCTTGCAGTAAATGTAACTTACAGCTGCACCTTACAAGACACGTTTATGTTCCCTTTACAGTCGCTTCGACCCCCTCCCATAGCACAGCTGTACCCTAAATGCATTCCTGTTCTGAAGGGCAAAGCCTTCTGGTAGTGTCTATCAGCCCAGCACCATTTACTTTATTGGAACAACGCTAATACAGGCCAGCTGAAGATCTCACCCAGAAATAACCCAACTTCCATTGCTTTCATTGCTCATTGATTGTTAGAGAAATTGGGTTTTTACACCATTCAAGTAATGCAAAGAGTCTGTGTGTAAATAAGAATCAGTACCAAAGCCTCTGGGAGAAAAATATCCACCTCGGGTGTTTCTTGCCTATTTGCATCACATTTTTATGTTAGGGCCACAGAGTCTTTTATAAAAAGAGTGCCTTCAGCTCTGTGCCGAAGCACAGCTACCCACTGCCCAGCTGCTCTGTGCTGGGGGAGCACCGGGGCCTCACAGCGCTTTCCAGAACTGGTGCACATAATAACGTTTTCTCGGTCAGCGTGGGTGCAGCTGCCTCCCCAGGTACCCTGATTATTTGGGTCTGAAACTCATCAGCCAAGCGTAGCAGGCTGGGGAGAGGATGAGTCAGGATCGGTCCACCGAGACCCAAGTCATGCACGCTCCCTGCAGCCGTGGTGATGCTGCAGGACAGCTGATGCTGTTTCCTTCCAATATTACAGTGATTACAGGTTCGCTGCTCTGCAAACATCCGTCGTCTGTGCTGTTTAACCCCCTCGCTGCTCAGAGTTAGCCCTGATGGGGGCAAGAGGCGTCCTGGGTGGGGTGAGTTGCACAACTGGGACCTCTTACACCAACCTGAAACCAGCGGTGTGGGGGTATTTTAAGTCTCACTGACCCACTCCCCCGTGGTATCTCCTCTTTTCTCCCTAAGGTAGCATTTTCTCCTTGCAAATAGGAAGATCGGCCTTTAAAAGAATTGTCCATTTCATCATCCAGCTCCCCGAAGCAGCTCATCAGATACTATCTCTGAGAGAGGATTTAAGTCCCTAAGAAGACCCTGACTTTGGGGTCTTTCCGACTTCCACCACTTCCTTCCCCAAAGCTGCTGATCCTCATCGGGATCAAAGGATTTTAAGCCCTCGGGAATTCTAAGGGGGAGAATGGCGTGTTAGAAGTCCATGGCGTGACTGGGGTTCTGTTTGGTTCCCATCTGCCTACCAACATTTGACAGCCACCATTCGTACAGCCTTTAACGCCTTTAAAAGCGCATGGCGCAGAGGGAAACTTTGGCTGGGGCTTCTCCCCTGGGATTTCAGCCTAGGCTGCGTCTTCGTGACTCGAGCACCCAAGAAACGTGTCTCGCCAGGCTTCTTCCGTGAGTCAGCCTAACCAAGGGCGCTGGGCAGCCTGCTGCGATCTTTTTCATGTTCTCCTAGGAAACTCCTGTGACCAGCTGCTGATTTCTTTGCTTGCGCTTAGTGTTTAGATAGGCCCATCTGCTGCAAAGTGAACTTTAAAAGGGGTAGTGCCAAGGCCGCCCGGCTAAAATGTGACGACAGGCAGGAAAAAATGAATAGGTCTTTTAGGATGATGCAGAAACGGGCTGCAAGAGCCGGAGGCCAAGATTGGCAGAACTACATTTGGAAGTAGGTACTGGGATACTTTAGGCTTAGAGATCCCTTAGCATGGCAACAGGATTGCCATGTCTTAATGATCTTTCCTCCCTCCATTCGCACCCCCAGTCTCTGTTCCACCAGTTTGCATGACAAATGGAGATAAAATTCTCCTGTTGCTGCCGCTGCCTCGTTTCAACCGTAGGACTAAGAGCTTGCTGAGGTGTCATAGGATTTTCCTGGACGACAGCTTCAGAATTTTACATACTTGCTGTCACCAGCTTGTTCTAGGGGAGAAGGATGGCAGAGACATCATTTCAGTCCTTCCTGACAGCCGGTGGGGTTATGCAGATACAGGCAGGGATGAGGGCAGCGTATGCCGGAGCATGCAACCCAAGCCGAGCACCTAACGCACCCTCTCTTACTTCTGGGGGAGTGGGGGGGAGTGAAGAGGACACAGTCACCAGGCTCTGTTTATCATCTTTTCTGGCAGTGGAAAAACTTGTCAGATCTAACAGGAAACTCAAGTGAACGTGGTGAGAGCCACTGCAGAGCAGCCCACCCAGCAGACCGGCTGCTGGCTTAGGAGAAGCATCTGCCTCCGTTCTTTGCACCGTGGCCGGCTTCAAGGGCAAGGTGCTCCTTTCTTTCGGCCTCAGGTGCCCATTGGTGGAGGAGTAGAGTAACTCCCTGCCTCACGGGTGTTTTGGAGGATAAATACATTAAAGATTGGGAATATAAAGGCGCGAGATTTGATAGTGATGGGGCATAGGGGTTGTATGTGGACCACAAAACGGGCATAATTCCCACCCCCGGATCACCAAAAGCCAAAAAAAAACCCCAAAAACATTACTTAACAGCACACGGGAGAAAGTTGTATTGCTGGGGTTTGGGGTTTTTTTCCTTACAAATGAGAGTTGATTAACTAAAAGAAACTTGCTATGAAACCTGAGTGCTCTGCTGTGTCTGGAAACCAAGCCCTTTTCAGAGGTCAAAAATGGATTACCTAAAGTCAGCAACCACCTTGGAAAATCTTGGCTAACTGATGCTCAGTGTCTCTGCAAATTAAACACCTCCCAACAAGCATGAAAGCATTATAAGGTATTTGCCTGAGGACACAAAGAGAGTCTCTTGCAGTACTGGGTTTAGATCTCGGTAATTTGGATTTGCCATCAGGCCATAAATAGCACAAAAATGTACTCTTATGTGGCAATTAGATACCATTTCAGGCGTCTAGCTCAACTTTCCACCAACTAAATAGTATTTCAATTTTGCTGCAGCATATCCCCAAGTCTTACAGGACCTTTGATGTGACTTTCATTACAGTAAGACATGAAATTTTGTGGTTTCATAGGTTGGGTGTAAGTAATGGTAAGGAAGGAATCCTTTTTCCATGCTGCTTTATCTTTCCCTTACTTGCAACACATTAGTTTTGAGTGTCAGGAACATGCAGTCCTGGAACATGCATTTATTTGTGGAGTATCTTTCTAATCACAAAAGTATTTGAAGCAGTTGAACAATTTAGATGAGATTATGCAAATGGATTGAATGTTGTGACTAGATAATTGTCCCCTTGCTTCAAGGTACGTGTCAAAGCAGAGACAAGTTTTCGGTTGGAATGAAAATTCCTGAAAACTACGGCTTTTTTGTTATCGTTATCAGTGGTGGGTGCAAAAACAACTGGTGAATCCTAGACGCATCCCATCTACACCCTGCAAGGTCTGGGGAGAGTTGTTTCCACTGCTGAAGAGTAGTTTAAGGTATGCCTGGCATATAAACATCCCTGCGGCTTTTGCAGTTTTAGGCAAAGTGGAGCTTTGCAGCAGCACGCTAGGCAGCGGGAATGTCATCCTTTGAACAGCACGCTCTGAAGAACCACACAGGTTTCCACAGGCTCCCCCGCCGGGCCCCGTGTCCAAGGAGGAAACCGGGATGAGATTTAGGTGCCAATCTGGCAAAGGATTCAAACGTGTTGCTCAGTTTCAAAGACATGAATAATTCCATTGGTTTTAACTGAGATTACTCAGGCGCGTAAATACACGGCTAGCTTGTGGCCTTTGAAACAATTTTGGTTTTAAATCCTGTGGCGCAGGGTGGAGCTTTGCCGATAGTCCTTTGCTGGTGTTGTTACCATTCGCTAACTGCCATCCCACATTAGAAATGCTCGATTTGGTTATCTGGATGAGTGTCTCTAATTTCATTTCCTCTTGGGTGTTAATCAAGAAGGGTTTTTCTCTGATGTGTATATGTGCATCCTGTTTGTTCTGAAATATGCAATTCCATTGTTTGGCTCTAATTATTGCTGTACCCGCTGGCCATGCTGTTGCCCGTGTCCCTGATCGGCTACTTGTAAAGGAACAGAGTTTCAAGCACAGACATTGCCCCATAGTAACTGTGGATGTTCTGCTGCCCACTGCAATATAAGGAAGGCAGAGAAATTTCCAGTGACTTTCTTTGCCGTCAGCAGGGTGGTAAGTGTTATCGCTAGCCCCATTTCACAGACATGGAAACTGCAAGTGCAGAAGGCTTAAGCTTCTGTTTTCAAAACCGACTTTCAAATTTTCAGTTTTAAACATGTAAAAACAGGCATGTGGGAGCGCTCACACATCCAATCCCAGATGCATCACACTCACCATCTTTGAAAATCCTTGCACAACTGAAATAGAAGCATTCAAAATCAGCACCCGCTTTTGACAAACAGAGCCTATCTAATTTGTCCAAAGCCAAACTACCAGTCCAACTCACGTATACAGCCTGGTATGACATGTCTAACATAATCTACGAATTCAATAGCTCTTTTCAAAGGTGATTAGGGGCTAGGTTTTCAAAAGTATTTAGGCATCTAGACATGCAACAATTCCATCTTGTTTCCAACTATCTTTTTTAAAAGAAACCACAGGTGCCATCCTGCCCTGGTCCCCATGTGAAACCCATGACCGACCCAGGATGTGTTCAGCCATCACCTCCTCCTGTTCGTTCTCAGCAATTTTCTCGGCACCATCTTGGCTGCTACCACATACCATTCTGCACTTCCCTGCCTGCCAGATTTTGCTGTACATCTGAAATGGCTCCACTCATACCTGTGGTGTAACATGGCGTTAATGTGGCGTATAAGTCGCAAGAAAAAGAGGCTTATCTTCTACCTTACTCGGGTTAACCTTTCTTTTTCAGCACTAGTGCTTAAAATCTTCTAGCCACATGGAGGAGGGAAAGGGATCTAACATCTAACAGAAGAGCTTTCTTTAAAGATGTAGATCGCATTATAGGAAATGAGAAGCAATAATCAGAGGAAGTTCTTCATTCTCATTATCAGTTCTCACCGTCTCATTTCTTGCAGTAGAGTACTTCTGTATATCGAGCACAGCCCCTCTCAATTCTCTTCATTAGAGACTGGAGCCTGCCTGCATCTCATCATCGCAACCTCTGCACAGCCACAATCACCTTCCCCAAGCCAGCATGGATTTTGCCTGTACTTTTAAACAACTCATTTTCAAACCTAGCAAAAGATGCAGCTCCTTTCCCTCAAAAATCAATTGCTATCAAAGCTTTCTTTTGTCTAGCCTCATTCAGAGCATGCTGGCTTGAAGAGGAATCATTCCCTTGGATTCAGCAGCCTTTGAATCTGGTTGTAAGCGTGGATTTTCCTCCCTCGCTTATGTGCTAGTGATATCCAAGTCATCTATAAACCAACTTCAGCCAGGAAATGTGATTACCCTGGCCAGTGAGATTGGCATGGCTTCAGCTGGTCGGAAGACCAGGCTGAGAAGAGAACATGTAAATGTTTGCGCTAATTGGTGACAATGAATCTTCTATGCTGATGGCTGAATGGGATCTATTAAGATGTGCAGAGAAGGACAGTTAGGTTCCCATCAAGAAAGCCCTAAACACATGTTTACATGCCACTGATTTTAGTGAATGGGACGGACTGAGGTAGAGAAATATTTTGCTCTCTCCCTCCCTGGGCAAGCTCAGCACGGTGGGCAGCCTGTCAGAAGAGGAGTAGTTTCCCCACTTTGCATGTGTTCAAAATGGCTGCATAAAGCAAATGGCAGGAGGAAAACCAGCCCTCCGGGTTCCAGAGAGCAGTGTGCTTTACTGATACCGGTTGGAGTTTTCAGAAAGCACTGAAGTAACTAGCAGGTTTGACTTCTAGGAGGTTTGTGGATCACTGGGAGCATCCAGCTCTCTGCCGTTTTCACCCCACCGGGTTTTCACTGCCAGCTGACAAGTTTGCAGAGGTTTGTCTCTGTGAGCGACGTTTGGGGAAACAAGAAGAGCAGACGTGGAGAGGGCCGTAGCCATCCTGACCTCTCGTCCAGCTGCAGAGCGTGTCCCTCACCACCTTCCCTCCCTGCGGACGCTGTTCAGCATTAGTGCAAACACGTGGCAAACCTTTCCTCCCCATCGTGCTAACGCTTTCCAGGCATGCTCCACCGGCAGCTTTTGCCAGGGCTATTGTGCGTATCTTTTCCGTTCTCAGGGTCTCTGCTTTTGCAGAATTCTCCTATTCCCATGATGTGGGGCTCGCAGCAAAGCAGCGTTGAAGGCGTCCCAGAGACACAGTCCCTGGCTTCCTTTCCATCCCTTCCCTCTCCCCGGAGCGCGTCGGACAGAGCGCAGCACGCAACTGCCCTTGCTCTGGGCAGGAAACAAAGGTCAGAAATCCGGAGCTGTAAATCTGCCACCAGTGGCTATTTCTGGTTTTAGCTCTGGTTACAGAAATATGCTCTGGTGACAGGTGATTTTGCTGGCCCACCTTAGGAGAAAAGAAATGTTGAAATATGGGATTTTTGTGTCTTCCTCTCCCCTCCTTTTCATGATACATTCAAAAGGCAGAAACGATAATTCTCCCTCCTGAACTCTGCAAGATTTAAAACTGCTATGACTTTTTGTAAGTCATATTCTTCTGGTTTCTTGCCAAGGCCAGTGCAGCCCCGGGAGCACTTACGACTTTCACCCATTTCCATAATCTTTACAAGCCATAACCGAAGCACAGAGTAGCTAGATGATAGTGGAGAGGCCCCTTCCTCCACCCAAGCACAGGTACTTGGGTTTGCTCCCCGCTCTGCCTCCCCTACCATCCTGGGGAACTTGTCATGACACAGCACAGGGGCAGTTTGTCTCCTGGGTATTTCTGAATCTGGGCAGGAAAGGAAAGGGCTTCTTCCATCTCTGCAACGCTGCTGCAACTATCTAGCTCACCCGAAACATCTTAAGGCATTGCATATCTATCCAAATACAACATATCTATAATGCTGAAAATCATCGAGATTACTTAGGGGTAGTAGCTGTAAAAATACACTGCGATATACCTACTTACTATATATATACAGGCATATGCACACATTTATATACATATACACAAGCATATGTTCCTACAATATATACAATGAAGTATGCGGGGTACGTACAGTTGAAGTTAGGCAGCAATTTGCGGCCAGTGTGTGGTTTTCTTTTTTTTTTTTCACTCTACAATACAAACCAAACCATCAGAATAGCAGTAGAAACCAGGAGAGCTGCTTGGTTCGGAAGAGAATTTGGAGACTGATGACAACCACCACTTACAAAAGCTGAACGATACATCCCAACCAGCCAGCAAACCATCGCGGAGGGTCTGCGGTGTTAAGCGATTCGGACCACAAGCAAGTATGTGCAAGGGCTGGCACTGGAAACACAAACCTGTCCTACAACATATTTGTTCTGATGAGGTCTGTCTTCCTGACCACACTCATAGGAACTTGATGCCTGATTAATAAAATCTTAGGTTTGCACAACATATTACATTACTGTTTCGCCCATGCTTTGCAAGTTGTGGCCTGGATTAACAGCAAGCTATTGTCGAACAATATATAGGACAGGGCTTAAAAAGAACAGGACACTCGGCAAATCACCCTCAGACCCTTACCGAGATGAACAGTGCTTTGGGGAAAGTGGTGTGTATAAATTGTCTTGCAAGGCCTCATTTTTTGTGGTTTCATCTAAGAGATGCACACCATTGCATGGTTGAACATATACAGGATGTGAGCCAGTGGTTTCAGGAAATGAATGGGCTTAATTCTGATCACGTTTGCACAGTGATAAATGAGCAGTCCAAATCCCCTGCTGCCAGTGGGGCTTTACCACGGTTATCACACCGAACTCGGCGATCAGTCCTGGCTTGCTACGATACAAGAGATGTCAGAAATCATTCGTCCAGGCTATAAAGAATAACAGCTTGCCCTTCCTCTAATGTGCATGCATAAAAATATAAGACTTGCACAGCTCGTTAGATGAAAGGTTCATTTAGCTTAATATGCCATTAAGCAGTTCTGTTCTTAGTCTGTGCCCGTCAGCAACTTGGAAATTTCCTGAGCCAAACTTTGCATTTGGCCCAAAATGCTTGAAAGCCACCATTAAGCCAATCCTAATTTTGATTTCCTTTTCTTAATGCATTTATACTTCAACCTCCACAACACTGTGGGCCAGTAATTTCCACCACTCGGTCATGCATTATCTTAAAAGTACTTGAGTTTATTTGCTTATGTTTTTAAGCACAAAAGATCTAGACTCTTTTAAGCTCAGATCTCGGGTTGCCTGAATAACCATCTAAATCAACTCCAGAGGATGCCCAAGGCTCCTAAGCTTATATTTTAGGTGGCTCAGTTAAACACACCTAGTTATGTGAGAAGCATCCAGACCTGAGTTTAGCAAACAAGATTCAGCAGAGAGGGCTAAATTTTACTGGTAAAAAAAAAAAAAAGGCAAACATCTGCCTTCCCACTCTCCCCAAAGATACCTAAGCCCTTTATTCCTCAGCCACTCGTGTGGGTGCTGCTTGTATATTTTTAAAATTGATAGACCTGGGAAAAAGCATGGACGTGGCATGCCCTTAGCTTTTTTAAATGCATTTGACGAAACTTAGTTATTAATCTTAGTGTAAGTTTTGACAGCACAGAAAGTATTGGGTCGGATACATTTTACTCCTGGCCTTCAGTGGGTATTAACAAATTCATAGTTCATCTGGGCTGGGCATGTGCTTGCTGTAACTCCGTCAAGTACTATGCTGAGGCCACGAGCATATTATGGAGAGATTTCAAAAACAATACTGCAAAGCCACTTGAACGTCAATGGGAGCACAGTTCTGACTTGTAATCAAATCATAGCGAATACAGTTTAGAAGAGTCCGATCTTACTGATTTTTGAAGGAAATGGAGGGAACCAAGGATGCAAGTTACTGCAAGAGTCCAAACAGAGATCAGTGGCTATTATTTAGCTGCGTTCTCTCTTAATGGGAAGCAAAAAGGCATTCAGTAGAAGTGGGAAATCCCCCTTCTCCCTTTTAGATTAAAAAATGAGCTTAAAGTTTCAGCGTGAGAATCTTGTCTCCCGCCTGCTGCTCGGTATTCCCCTATTCTCCAGTCTGCAATGAGGCCTGTGTAATACTTCAGTATTAAAGTATTCTGAACTCAGCCTAGGTTGAACACCCCAGAAATCAGTCAGCAAGAACAGGAGCAAGCCATTATCAGGCAAAGCAGTCGTGTTTTTTCTCTGAGCCAGCTCTGGGATGAACAGATTTGTAAACCAGTTTACAGAATCACGTAAAAGTGTGATATAAGCAAATCCCAGTGCCTAATTCCTTTGATTCTTAGCTGAGCTTATCACTGGATGGATGATAACAGTTAATTGAACGTGCGTGGGAAATGATACAGCAGGAACAGTTGGAAGCAAGGTCTGCCCCTTTGGTCTGTGCAGTTTATCCAGAAGAAAGTACCCCCATGTGAGCTTACATCTGCACAACCAAGAAACTGGAAGGACCCCAGAATTTGTCCTGCAGTTAACATAGTCTCCAATGTGAACAGGAGCCAAACCGTGAAATCGCTTGGATTCCTGCCATTCGGTTTCCTTCCACCTGAATGGAAAGGTCACAGCCTCCACCTTTTAAAAGTGACTTAAGACTAATAAACAGCTGGGCTACCTTTGGGTAGCAGAAGAAGGTGTCATTGTATCTGCTACGTGGGTGGGAAAACTTACTTCTGTTCGGCGTCTCTTTTGACTATTCCTTTGTCCCAGACACTTGATAACAGAGCTTGCTCTAAAAGCTGGGGCTTGTCCCCTGAGCGGCAGGCAGCGTGTGCTGGGTGCGCAGGTGAGCACGGCAGAGGCCACGAAATCGTGCTATGACCACCAGTGACTTCATGCCAGCCGCACTTTTACCCCTCTTTCTTCAGAGCAGGTCACTTTGACTGCAAGAGGATTTTCCCTGAGCGTATAGTTTGCCAGAAAAAGATGATCCTTAGCAAAGCAGGAGAGGCCAAAAGCTTCAGGGACAATGGCAGGGCGACCAGGATAAGGACTCTGCCCAGATGAGTTTGGGCGGAAGCATTTTGACAGTGAAGGCTGAAATCTGCATGTGTAGCATGAATGAACCTTTATTCTGCACACCAAATGCACACCAGATGCTGGGATTAAAACTGAAACTTTTCCCTACAGTCCTAGGAAGGCAGAATAAAATCTAAACACGGGCCACTTCAAAGCTCAGCAGCGTTTGAAAGCTACTTTGCTGTGATCTCTGGTGGTTCTGCTCTTAGCAGGTGCAGCGGTTGTAGTTGACAGGAGATTCAGCTGCTGACAGTATGGAAAAAGCTTCACACAAACAGGTCACTTTTCAGTTTTGGAGCGAAGCTGGAAGTCATGTGAATGACCAAGTATTGGGCAGTTTTATAACCACCGCCCCCCCGCCACAACCACACATCCTGCACACGTCTTAGACTGGGAGCGGGGGGAAGGCAGTGCCAAAGCCTGCAGGATTACAATTTGGGGAAATACTGAAAGGAGAGAATTAGTCCGCTGGCTTCGGTTACAGCCTGCACCTAAAACTATAGATTACAGCATCACATCGTCCGCTTTCTTGGATGTTTGTGCTGAGAGATGAGAAATCTCAGTATTTGCCATATAAAGCCCCTCTACCTGCCATTAAGAGCGGTTCCACTGACACAATCGTCTTTTATGCAAGAGCCTCAGAGCATTTTACAGTACTGCATGGCAGGGGTGTCGGGGGTCCGCCCTGGGCGAGCAGAGCGGGATGTCCTGTGGGAAAGCTAATTTCCAGGCACAGGAGCTACCCCCCCAAGACCCCGGCTGCTGCCTGTCCGTAAGAGTGCCACAAGCTGCTTGTCCAAGCTTTCCTTTCCATTCCTCGGAGCAGCTTGAGCCATTACGGATTTACCTACTTGGTGGCTTGTCGGGCAGCTGAACGCTCCCGGACACAGCCAAGGGCTGTGCTAGTTTATGTGAAAGGGGAATAATCAAAATGATAGCGCTACTGCAGAAATTACACTGCTTTGGGAAAGGAGAGCTCAGTAAAACAAGGGCTGAGACCTATGCAACACATCTGAGCCTCTCCCTCTTTGACGCTAGGAGGTCCCAGGGATGATATACTGTTTAATCCAGTCTCTGTCTTCTCTGTTTAAGCTGTGAGTACTTCAGGGCAGGGGTTGTGTCTTACCCTTTGAACAAACAGCAGCCCTGGGCCTGAAGGAAGTTAAAGCATCTCTCAGCCTGCATATTTTAGTGTGCCTGGGGAGCCTGGCTGGGAAAGCTCTGGGGAACGGCACACCGGGTTCAGCTCTGGAACTAACAGAATACATGAGATGAGAGAAAGTATAGTAAACAACTCTGGGTTATTACGTTTATTTGATAGGGCTTTGGGGGATGTAGGTGGTGTGATTTCTTTTTCCCAGTCACATGATGGTTTCTTGACTATTGGGTTGTGCCATGTTATAGTCAGAATTGATGGTTTGTTCCTGTGGAAATAGATGGAGCATTCGAAGAAACAACACCCTGTTAGTTATGAGCAGATTTAACACCCCTGCAAAGCTACCATCTGCCACCAAGAAAGGGAAATTAAAGCAAGATGCCTGAGATTCAGAAGGCTGCCAGGGCTTGACTGCCTCCTTGCTTTCTGCTTTCCCTCTCAGCAGTGATTCGTTCTAGGTAAGCATCAGCAGAAAAGAAAGCTGACGCATAGTTCAGGTGTTGTGCCATTAAAATAGCATTTCTGTAACTTCTCGAAAATGAGAAACTGTTGGGTTTGTTTGGGGGTTTGTGTTTGTCATTGATAATTGTCAGCCTTGGGGCTATAATTAGCTTTTCTGTACCATGTATTTATACAGGGGGAAAACGGTGCTTTAAAGATCATGATTTTCCCTCTGCTAACAGAATGGTTCTGCCGCACGCTGTTTGCTCTTCGCTGAGTCTTTCAGGGCTCAGATGAATGCAAAACTAGCAGTACGGTTCATCTCGCCCCATCGACAGCACAGGAAGTGGTTCTCTGAGTATTTCGTAGACAACTACAAGAAGGAAGTACTCACCAAGGCGGGACTCCCCAAATGTCACACTCCAGGTCCACACCAAAAGGCCGAGGGGAACTGTATTCCTATGGGGACACCCACGATATATCCCAGCCTACAGACAAGGGCAGCACCTATTCCGTAACCGTCTTAATCTAAGCATGGAAGCAGAAGAAGGGAGCAAGAACCAGGTGGTATATATGTCAGATGGGTTCCCTGCTGGCTGGAAGAAGAGACACTTTGGTCTCTACAAAGGCGTGCAAAGGGCCCGGTGTGAGCAGGGGCAGCGTTCGGGTAAAGGCGAGAGGGACTTCCTACCACTTGAGGAACTTTGCACGAATTTGTAAACAGCTGTGCATTTAGACCGATTCTTTCTGGTGTTTCCATAGAGGGTTGCCAAACTCCAGCCATAGCTGGAGAGGGGAGGACACCTCTGCGGCACTGCACTGGGACGTTACCTGTGCCGTGGTGTCCCTGGGCCGCCTCGTTGCGCTGGAATGCAGCATCCTACCACGAGGGCGCTGAGTTCTTTCGGGGGGGATGGGGAAAATGATGCCAGAAGTAATAGTTTACGTCTCCCTTTTCGGGGGGTGTACTGTCCCCTAGCAAGCACAGAAGTGACCAACCAAGCTTATTGGGGTTTTTGGTTCTTTTTCTCTCTTCCAAATCAGTCGACATGGTGTGGTAAAAAAGGAAGCACACCAGCACTTGGTTTCATCAGCTTTTCTGCCCATTTGCAAGGTCAGAATGACTAGGACTCCATAAAAAAACCCCACATTCAGGATTATTCCTATGCTGATAAAACCCAAATTAATTTCTACAAATGTACCGATATGCTCAACACATGAAAATCAGAATCTCCTGAAAGTAGCTGGGCCAAACCATGACCATTATCAAGGCAATGGTCTTTACAGAAAAGGATAGACAATTCCAGAGACATGAACTATTCACCATTATTAATAAAATTCATAACATGACTCAGTCAGATGTTTTCATCTCTAATGAGCTTAGATAATTCCAACATTAAATTTTACTGTAGATATTTCCTTTTTTTCTTTCTTTATAAATGATGTCCCCATCATTCTGCCACTAACATTCCTGCTTAACTTTTTGCCCTTTACTCCCTGAATATATTATTATCTGTGAAAAGTCAGTTCTTGAGGCAGCAAACAATAGGAGCAGAAGGAAGATTATATTCTTTTTCTTCTAATATTCAGCAAGCAGGACAGGGGAATTAGCTTGTTCCTTGTTCTCTCACTGAATTACCGTGTTCTAAGTTTAGCTACTAAACCTATTTGTGCCATGATTTTCTCTCTGTTAATAAGGGTAATGACTACCTGAGACAGCAGCGTCGAGTTTAATCCACTGAGCACTGTAAAGCATTCTGAAATTCTCAGAAAAGAGGGTGCAGGAGTAATGCTTACCTGCAAATTATGGAAAATTCAAATGTATTACTAAGTGAAACACTGTCCTTTTAAGTCATTAAATATGTAACTGCAATACAGACACATTTAAATACATTATTTAAAGTTATTTCTAGTTGTGTGTGGGAGGTGGGTGGGTGATAAAGTTGATACTCAGTGGTTAGAGCAGCCTTTAGCCTCTACATTTCTCCCCGCTTTTGCACCAGCTTTTTCGTTTTTTTAACTCCTCCGTCTGATACAGACAATTGAACTGGCTTTGGTCAAACTTTTGGGGGGGGGGGGGGTTGTGTGAATTTGTTCTAATTCTGCACTTTTCTCCGGCCTGTTTACGCACCTTGAAAATGTTGGTTTGCGACAACACAAAAGCAGCTTCACGCTGCCCTGTCCGTGACACGATGAGAGGCCAGGAAGGACTCCCCACACTTCAGAAGGCTTGTCAGACTCTTGGCTTCTGTACTTGTTATTTAAGGATTAAAACATATCATTTCCATGGGATCCTAGTGGCTTTTCTCATGAAACTTCATCTATCTACAACCAAAACTCGAAAATCATTCCTAAACCTGAATTACAGCCCTGTGAATATTCCTTAATGAACCCAAATTTCAATCCCAATTTCTCTCCCCATCTATCACACATATAATGAGCGCGGTACGCAGGTACAAATGTTCCCATTGGAAGAGATGGAGTAAATTACACAAACCTCAATACTGATTTCTCCATTTTGCCACACTTCTTTACCTTCTATTTTCTCTTACAAAAAATGTTGGGAATCAAAATTGTTAGGAAAATTTCTTAGCAGACAATTTGGCCTTTTTCTTTTAAACAACCAAAAAAAAGATTTGAGTTTTGCCACTGAATTTAGTATGAATAGGATTTAGTTTCACTATCAGGCAAATAGCAATGCTAGAAGATGAAAAGCAATGATTCTCTGAAAAAAATTATCAGAAAGGTTCCTGCAGGATCAAAAAATACAGTTGCAGTTGACTGAGAACTGGATTGAGGAGGAACTACCCAGACTTACGCACTGAGAACAGATACATCACTGACATACACTTGAAAGCTAAATATATCATTCCTGTAAATGGCTCTTCATGTGTATTTGTTTGAGATGCTTCCCTCAAACCTGAAGTGAGCCTACCATACATTTTCTGTCTTTCTCCACAATCTGCTAGTCCCCATACAGTGTGACCACAACCAGATTTTGTTGACCATTGCTCACCATTTGAAAAACAATTTCTCGAGTTAATGAGAAGATCTAGCGAAGTCTCGAAAATGCCAGCGTTTTTGAGGCGCTCTAGCTTAGATACAGCAAATACAAATGAAGCCGCTTGACCTATCCTCACAGGCCTTTATATAGCATAGTACGGGAGAAGAAAATTCAGGTTCCTCACAACGGTATTGTTACGGTATTTGCATTAATAATGCATCTGCTGGTAGAACCAAAAAGCCTCCTTCTGCCATCAAGGTCACAAGCCAGTGAGCGCTGTTCATACGTATGCTGGTGCCCTTCCCTACAAAAAAGCTCCACCTGAGTAACAGAGAGGTGACATCGTGTGAATACAGACAGGGAATTTGCAAGGGAAGGTGGGGACCGTAGCACAGGAAGAACTGCCCGTTTCAGCGTCCTATACCGAGGTGGGCTTTGCGTCGCAGATGGGAGTGCAGGACTGCGCCTCGTCTACCCATAGAGCTTCCTAGAAAGACAGAAACATTAGCCCTTGTAATGTACCGTGTATGTATAATGCTATTTATTTCCCTCTGCAAGTTACTGACCCCACACTGAGCTACATTTCAGCGTGCACAGCATGGGCATTATAGATGAGCTCTGAATTATGAAGTCTTTTCAGGGTGGGGTTTTCAGGGGAGGCTAAAGAAGTTAAAAAAGAAGTTAAAGAAGTTAAGCAATTTAGATCTTTGCAAAGCAAGGTGATTTTTAAAACGAAAGTTGATTTGGGAAGCTCACACTTCAGGGTGCCTGTAAAAATCCCCACCTAGGTGCTCCAGAATGCACAGGAAGAAAAAAAATAAATCAAAGACATTGTTCTGCTGAAGTACCTACAGCAGAGAGCTATCGACAAAGCAAGGAAATTCAAAGAAAAGGTGCAGTGAATGAATGGAAGGAATAAAATGTACGTTGGCTGAGCGACAGGGGTATGAATCTCATGCCCTTGCTGGAGCATCACGCACTGGGGAAGCGGTTGGTACTAACAGCCCAGTGCTGTTACCAGTTAGCGGACAGGCTCCCTTCATATGACCACCAGAGCTCTGGCTCTGGGGACCCTGGCTTCAAACCCTGCTTTCAATCCATGCAAAAAAAAAAGTCCTTCCTTAGGCAGCCAGAAGGGAACGCAATTAAGGTTGCCTTGGGAAGTTCATAAAGGCTAGTGCATGAAAATGAGCAAAGACAAATTGCGGTAGAATATTAGGAAGAACGTTTCTAATCGTAAGGCCGGCTGGCCTCGTTCCTTGGAGCCTCTGAATACTGAGCTGAAGAAAGCAAATGAGACGATAGTACCGGGAACAATTCCGTGCTGTCTGGGAGATGGGCAGGATGAGTAATATGGAAACTCCTTCTCTACAATATAATGCACTTTTTCAGCCTTTCTCTAGAAATCCAGCCACAGTTGCTGGCACTTACTTATGAACCTGTGTCCTTCAGAAACGAAAATCTTTTTTTGTTCGTTTTTGCCAAGCTGTTTTCTCTCTCCTCACTGGCTGTGTCCTTAGCGTTGTTTAGGATGGGCTTTACCGATTCAGGAGAAAGGAATATCTCCTATCCTTAGCTCTCAGTCACTGCTGGAATTGGTCTCCAGCTCACGTTAACATATTTGGCTCTTCTTTTTGGTTTGTTTTCAGAGTTTGCCTGTGACTTGAGCTTGAATTACAAAAATGCCACATGCGCACACTGAACCCCCCGCCCCCCTTGTTCTCAATGTTTCCTGCCGTGAAGAGCCACATATTCTGCCTGTTCTGGCCTTCTTTCCAAACAGCTCTTGCAGGCTTGTGTGGTTCTTGTAGTTTAGTTCAAGGAGGGAAGCCTGGGAAACCATCACCCCGAATCTATCTCCAGTCTTTGCACTGCTTGGGATCACCCACTAACTTCTTGGGTTTTCCCCCTGCCTGTTTTCCAAACTGTAAAATGGCAATATCCCATTACTAGCCCAGGCACTCTAGCAAAAACCAGCAAGCTTTTTCATGAGAGTGTAACTGAGGGAATTGGTGTATTTGTCACAAATGTATGAGTGATTAAACTGTTTCAGGGTTCATTCATGCCTCAGTGGGGAATGCAAGGTGAATATGAATATGCTTGTACATTTTTATTCTGTATCTCGTATCTTCCAAGACTGCTGTGGGGCAGGGGGATGGACAAATAGTAGCATTATTCTGAAGTATGTCTGAGTATATGTCACACACTCATGCACAGGGAAAAAAATCATAAGATGGTGGTTAAGTAAGTCTTTGTGTAATTTTTATCTACTATTTTCCACTATGAGTCACCATAATTTACATGTTATCTAACATTGAGAGTCCCAAGTTTATGTTACTTTCTGTTCTATTCAATGCTCAGTGGGAGAAATCGACTTCTTGAGGCTTATCCAGCCTGCTTGGAAGAGGTCCTCTCGGTCTGAAGGAGTTAATGGTTTGCTAGAATAACTGTCATCAGACAATTGTGTTATAAAGAGCAGCAGTTACCAAAATACATTTTAGCCTCCAGCATACAAGAACAATACAGCTATTGTACTGTAACCACAGAACTTGGCACACAGATAAGCTTGAAAGGGAATCATGTTTTGTTTATTACGGAAGTGATGGAATCCATTGAAAGGTTATTGTTTGACTCCTTTTGAAGCAAATTCCAGCCCCTCTGTGAAGGGTGTTTGCAATCTTTGGGTCAAAGGCAGAAGGGAGTTTATTCAGTGGTGTTACCTTTCTTCCACCAGAGACAGTCTGAAGGATAACAAAATCAGCCTGCCTCCAGGTGACCCTTCAGAAACCCCTACCAAACAAAGGCAAGGCAAGGCTGAAACCTTCAGCAGAACAGTTTATCGGAATTTTCTATTTTCATCAGAAAACCCGCTCCCTAAAAGTTTCTTGTTCTTGAAATCAGAACATTTTCAGCTCTTTTCAATAATGACGAAAAATGCATGTTTCGTTTGCAAACACGTAGTTCTCAGACAGGAAAAAAACCCTGATTTTCAGGCTACATAAAATGCTTAAGCCTCATGGAAATGGAAAAGGTGTGAGACTGCCACTTACTTGGCTTTTACCCAGGATCGTGTGTTCTGGTCTTAGTCAAGGTCCTCCATCGCTTGATCTGGAGCTCCCTAGTGTATTATACTGCTGGTCTCAGTTACCATTTTACACATTGCTTTTGGCCACGAGCAACCTAAGAGGCTGCCTGGGTCCTACAGCTGGTGCGGGAGGCAAAAGGCTTACGACAAGCTCGAGGAAGAACTTTTCACGCACCAAACAGCTGCGGTGTGGAAGTCACAGAGGCAGGGTGTTTTAAAGGGGAAAAGCAAACGTGGGTTCGGAGATCATCTATCGCAGTCATTCAGATGCACTTTTTAGCTCAAAACTACTTAAACTGCCAGTTGCTGAATGCTGGGAAGGCGCAAAGGTATGGGCAGAGGAAGACAACTATGCACTTGCTTTTATACTGGTTTTAAGTACTCACTGCTGGCCATGGAACAGGAAAAAATGGTCTGCATGGGCCTTTTATCGGATCTAATACAACACTTCTCAAGTATCACAAGGATCAAGTGTCAAATACTGCGATAAAAACAAAAAATCAACAGTAGATTAGAGTGCTCACAGAGAAGGTTTCTTCACCAAGTACAGACTTTTTTGCCTTGTCTGTATGAGTAATGTCTGAATTAATTCAAGCCACCTTGATCTGAGAGAAGAGAGGAGGAAAATGACGGGGACTTCAATATAGTGAGTAGATTTTTAAATGGTAGTGGATTGCCCCAAAAAATGTTCTTGCAGGTCTCCCTACTAATGGGATGGAGGGATACCTCCTCACATCCTCACCATAAACTGCCATATATTTTTAATTCCTGTGGGGAACTGCCACAAAGTTTGAGGGATGGAAGAATTTGAATTTCTGACCCGTTTTTCTCTCCATCTTGCACCTACTCCAATGGAGAACTGCAAAGCTTAAGGCTTATGACTAAGGACAGAAGCTCATGAGACTGGCTTAAAGACAGTGAGATTTAATAACCAGAACATTAAAACTTTAAATTTTTTTTTGTCATGGTCTCTAAGGTTTTAGGATACACTTAAGTTATTTTCTTAAGCTTTTCTCCCCAGCCAGGAAGGATATGGGTTGACTTTGCTTTTTCTAATGAAACTCATTGATTCCGAAATAATCACTTGATATTAGGATCTGTGCCATTAAAAAAAAAAAAGGGAAGTAAAATTACAGGATTGAGGAATTCTAATAATACAAATATGCAAGGGCTTTTAAAATTCTTCAAAGGTTATTATGCGCTCAACACTTTGCTGATTTTTTAAAGTGCATAATTTCATTTGAGTCACTTCCCCTATAAATTACATACTTAAAAACCTGCTGATGTTGCCTCCAATACTTAGAAAAACATCCCATTTTAGACTTTTTTTCCATCTCCCACTGTATCTCGATTTTTTCGATAGATACTTTCAGGCAATTTTTATTTTTTTTAACCTCAGGAGCAGCACAGATTAACTCAGTTAAAATTAGCTATCATGTACAGTGCAGAGCCGTCTTAAATCTTCAGTCCTTCTAGTTTTTCAACAGAAGGTTTTTCTGTTATTTTAATTAACTTTGGACATGGTAGTACTAATTTTAAGGCAAGTTCAGTAGGGAGCAGTGGCATTTCACGTACTGTGGGATCTTACGCAAAATGCTTACACCTTTAATTAGAAATATTGAAGCCAAAGACATTCAGGCTTGGGTTTGTTCAGTTATGCAGTGACATCCATATAAAGCAAAACAAAAGCAACCCAGGTTGACAAAAATACTGAGTGCCTGCTGATCCTCAGAGCTACAGATTTTAACAACACATTTGAAAATCAAGGCAGTTTTGTTTAGGTTCCTATTGAGATGCCTGACCTCAGTGACTGACATTTGAAATTTTTTGCCCAAATAATCAGAATTCACAGTGCCTTGTGCAGCCCCCGGTTTAAAAAACCCTCCTCCATCTTACAGATGCTGAAGCCAAACGCAGAGAAGCTGATCCCTCCCTCCGTGTAGCCGTGTTGAACTGGAGCACACACGAAAACAATCCTTTCACCCATCCTGAAAGAGTCAGACCAATTTATATGGATGTCCCAAAGGCTCCTGGAAGCCACTGGGATTTTCTTCTGTGGGCTTCAGCAGATTTTGGAAGAAATCTGTGGTAACCTAAAGAATAGCAGCAGCAGCCAGAGACCTCACTAACTCTATTTTGGGCACAGTATAAAATGCACCCACAAATAGATAGATTTGCAAACATCAACCAGCGAAAGAGAACCAAATCCAGCACTTGATCTAGCTACTCAAGTCCCCTCAAGACTTTAATAGTCATGTTTCTCCCAGAGTTTTGCTTGGCCTTCCTTTTCTGCAATGAAGAAGCTCCTCCATTAGACAAAAAGCTACTTCTAATTTCTCCTCCACCCATAATCCGTCCGTCCGTCCATCCATCCATTGGGGTACCACAAGGAACTGCAATTTCATGACGCAGATGATGCAGCGGGAATTCATGAGATCTCACTGGTGTTGGTGAACTACCAAACAGTAGAGGTTCTGTATTCATCCCAGAGACAAAAATAGGGAAAACTCACAGAAGTATAAATGTGTTTGTATCCAGAACAGTGTCCACAAAGAATACTTTGTACAGTTTTATTACTGGTTTTTTTTCCCAGAAGCGTCAGCAGTTCCTTAGGCATGTAATTTGTAAGAGGCTAAAATCTAAATTATGCATCAAAAAGAGAGAGATGCAACTTCAGGGTAATAATGCATTTCAAAAATATCTTCAAATGTGTAGTTCAGAGCAGCAGCCTATAGCTGGAAACGAGTGCCCAGTCAGCAAAGGCAGCAGAGGAGTAGAAATGACTCTTCCCCACATAAACAAAACTGGTAGAGATCTTTATTTTTAAATCTGGCAACAGCAGGGATGTATCCTGGAATCCTGAATTTATTTGAAGGACTCATCTGATGGGGGCGATCCTTCAGATACACACTGAACAAAATAGACAAGTCTTGCATGCAGGACAGCCAGGTTTGCAGTACTGAACTCTTCCTTCATACGTGACTGGATATCCAAAAAGGTCATTGCAAATCAACAATGCAGGAATTATCTGAAATTATATTTCAACCCAAAAAGAAAAAAATCCCTTCTGTTTAACAGCCACATCACTATAATATAGCCCAGGGCAGATGTTTGTGCAAATGCGAGTCTTAATGCCATCACTTTGAAATCTCAGAGAACTCTCCAAGAATATGATCCCTTTTCATCCTCCTTGAGCTCTTCTACACCGATATATAGCAGGGATATTAACTTTCTACTAAACTTCACTGAAACCTAGAGATGGGTGATCTTTTACTAGCAATTTCTATCAGGCTTCTTACAAGAGGTATTTAGCTGAGGGTAAAGAAACTGTGAGTCATATGTAAAAGCTGCTTGCATGGCTTAAGGTAAAAGATCCTTCCCCTCAGCTCTTCTGTTAGCATAGAGACCACACTATGAATAGTTTGTCTCTCACAGCTGGTATTTTTTTTCTGTCTGTATGTACGAATTGGAAAGTATCGTACTGTTATTTTTGTGATGGTGCTCCTGAAAGATCCCGAGATACCGTCACACTGGCATCATGCCTTACAGGAGGTTACAGTGCCGAAGGGAATTTATAATCTAAATATCCAGGAGAAAAGGATAGAACGCACCGACAAGAGACAGAGAATAGGCACAGAAAAATAGAGGGCAGGCGTACTTTCACATAACCTTACGTGTCAGTAGGTGATGCCCATCTCTGGGCTAGTCATCTCACCCTTTTCCAGGCAATGGGGAGAAACAGGCACTTTGGGAATATGAGTCATGCGACCTATTTTAAATGTCTACCCTTGCCAAAAGTAAACATGCCCTACAAGTGCCTCCATTGACTGTAAAGACAAGTCTAGATGCAGGTATCTCTACAGCATGAATAATTATTTAAAAGGAAGGATGCCACCACCACAAGATTCATTCACTTCACTGAAACTACCCACAAAGTGAGCAATTGCTGCCACCCTTGTTGGTTTAATGGACCGAATCCTCCTCAAACTTTCCTTGAGGCAGAAGTCCGTCCTTAGGCTACTGCCATATCATGAGACTTTTTTACTGTCCACATTTACTGCCACAATCGAACAGATTCAACATGAAATTCAACTGGACAAAGGAAAAAGGGAGAAATCTAGGCATAAGCCGGTGAAGAGCCACCAGAACAGAATGATTCTCCTTCCGTGTTTGTCTTACTGTTTCCCACTAACAGCTGGCAATCAAAATATAAGCCAGATTCTGCTCCCGGCAACCCAGATGGAGTCACTCCAGATTTGCTGTGAATCCAGCACGGTTTCTGGGGATTCCTGCCAGGATAACTGAGAAGAGCACAGCCTTTCCAGCTGCCTTCACACTGCACTGTGAGAGTAAAAGTGTGAAACACTTGTTTGGGAGGTGACAAAGCCATGTGCTCACAGGTGCCCACCTTACACCCTCTTGGTAGACCAAAGAACCCCATTTTGGGGGGAGGGATTGCTAGAAACAAAGCAACAGCTCTGAGCTAGTACACCTCCCCCTACTCCCCTTCCCACAAACTACAGGAGAGATGACTTTGGACATGCGGTTTTTTATCTCTCAGGCTTTAGTTTCTCGTCAGGGCTGTGTTGCAAATAAAGGCCTTGACTATCAGAGTGAGCAAATTTTTATCCGTCACCAATATCAAGGGCTCCAGTTAGGTGTCAGGACCAGGGCTGGAGCTGGTCACAGATTTTTCCTTTCCTCTTTCAATAGAATTTTTCATTTTCTTCTTGCAACTAGGTTTACTGCTCCCAGGGAATGCAGTCACATTGAAATACTACCAGAATATGTGATCGTAATGTAAGGAGATACAACAATAATCACTGATTAAAAAGGAAGAATGAAAAGAGTAAGAGCTGGTGGCAGGATTGCTAAATGCTGATCAGTGCTGTAAGACAGCCTTTGATTTTTTTAATTAATTATACATTCCCTCATACTTTGTACTGCTGTTGATTTAATTGGACTCCTTATTTTTAGACAACCACAGCAAGAGGAAGATAGGGTACAGCTTTCAGAAGCTCAGCTCTAGCCTAATTCTGCCTCATTCAATACCACTGGGAGCAAAATTAGGCTAATGCTGAGCTCTTCTGAAAGCCTTGGTCTCGATGCAGGTTAGCACACTGCACGTTCATCTGTCTTGCAGGATGGAGCAAATTCTGTGCAGTTTCGTCTGTCCACACAGGAATCCATGCAGAACTGGGCTTAGCATCCGTAAACATCCCAGAACCTTAACGCAGGAAAGAATAAGTGCTGAGCAGCAGAAAATGGTGCTGAGGTCTGTCTCCTACCAACAGAATTTGCCCTGCTATTCACTTCAGCCTCACTCTATGCAATTTATTTGCACCCTATATAGAAACATCTGCCAACATGCTTTGCGGAGATAAAGCATTAAATGTTAAACTGCAGAAGGGGCAAAGAGGAATGCACCGAGAAAGGTCTGTTTTCAGCTGCAGCCTGAAATCATGTATTGCCACAGATGAAAGGGACACGGGGAGACAGAGAAGACCCCTGCATGCACACCCTAATTCACATTTCATGGAACCTCCTTATCGGTGCTTCCCAAGGGTGGCTTGTGAAATTGTTGAGGGAGGTAGGAGCGGTGAGAGGCTAGCAGAAGCAGGTCTGTTCAGAGAACAGGGAAGGATTGAGGAAAGGTTACGTTATCCCACATGCCCATATGCACGTGGAACAGCAGCCACCAGCATTGGGAGCACAGGAGCCCGCAGATCTGCAGCTGGGAGGCCATTATCCTGCAATATTTGTTGACTTTCTCGAAGCCTCTGTAGTTGTGGGATCCCCCAGACATGTATGTCTTGTTGAAACACACATTCTGCTCTTTTGGCTTTCCCGGGATAGTAATTTCTGCAGTGCTTTCCCAATATATCTGCAACTGTGGCAGTATAAAAGTGCTTGTGTTGGTATAGTTTATGCCAACTTTATCCCTTTTTGGATCTGAACTCTTGTACAGTCCTGATCTCGCTTAGGCTTTAATTGTCTGCACAAAATCCTGGCCTACCCTGATGAATCTACGGCAGAAAAATGTGTAGAGCATGCTGTAGCTGCCTTTGAACCTTTTCTGCCTTTGAACAACCAGCTCCAGGAATGCAAGAGCTCACAAAGCCTTGTTTTGTGCACATGTCTTTCTGATGGTTGATGCTTTTCTTATGACTGCAGCGTTTCTTAGGGCTTGCTTCTGTGAGGATCCTCTGACGTCTAATGACAAGGAAGCTCACCTCACAATCTTTTCCAGCTGGTGCACTCCTAATGTTACTTCTGACTATCCAAGAACCTATTTCTACAGAAACTGCAAGACATGAAATATCCTTGATAGCTCTACATCTCTGTCACACTGGGTTTAAATATACTAGTAGGTTCAGAAGTTTGTGGAATGTTGGAGAGACTTGCAGACAGACACATGTATGCAGCACAGTCCTATAAGCCTCAGCTCCTTTGAGAACCAGGCAAGAAAGGCCTCACTGCAGAGAAAAGCTTGGAATGTGTTCCCAGGATACCCTCAGCTCCTTCTACTTAAAATTTTGTCTTTTCTCCTTTTGCCTTAACCTGAGGCTCCCTAAGCCTGTCTCCTGGTTTGGTGATGCCAAGCCTGCAGCTGACTCCGGCTGCGGATTGAAGGGCAGCAGCTCAAATGGGCAGTGACTCCCTGAATGCATTTGCATTCAGAAGGCAATACTGGACAGGGATAAAAGCAGGTCTGCAGCTTTCTCTTCCTGTGAAACACACTGGAATGAGTTTGTCTCTCGGAAGAATGGGATTCTGGATTCCAGAAGGGCTGTCCCACCTCTTACAGCACACCTACATGCATGATTTACCATACATGCCTTGCTATTAGCCTCTGAAATATACCGCAAAGAATTATTCTTAACTGATACCCAGTATTCTCCTTTCTTGCCTACTTTTCACAACGCAGCTCTTAAATATTTACAAAGAAGGAATCCCGTGGCAGTCTAGGTCCTCTACCATAATCACAGGAGCCTGCATAACAAAATAGTCTTTAAAAACCAAGACTTTATAACCAATCCTTATCCACACTAAGCACCTGTCATTCATTTAATTTATAGCTCTTCCTTATTTCATCTCCCAAGAGCCCACTCTGACAGGGCAGAGAGAGGGGGGTCTTGCTGGAAGCACCGTTATTATTTTGCAGTACCAGTGCTGCAAGGTGCTTTTCCTGGGTACCGCCGCTGACGTGCTGCGCTCGCTAATGCTGCCGTTAGCGACAGCTGCCTGGCTAGCAAGGGCTGAAGTGCGTCAGTGACGTACAGCACAGCACGGGCTGCCTCGTCAGCGTGATGGAAAGAAAGGCTGCAATATCATTACCATTCCTTCTGCATTTAAGAAGAAAAAAAAAAAAAAATGCACTTCTTAGTATGCTTTCCAGATATCACACAAAATAGATAAGATGGGGATCAGTTGTAAAAGATTTGCATCATGAATAATTTTAGAAATACACCCCCACACCAGTACTTACACTCTAGCGCGGGGGAGAGCTGTGCTAGGGAAATGAGGTGATGCTAGTGTGTATGTGTGCCTGTCTGTCTAACAATACCTGCCTGAAAAGATCAATCTGGATAACAAGGTCTTCAAGGCAAGGTTCCAAGACTTGGCCTCCTACACAACCCTGGCAACAGGATGAAGTGTGCCTCCACATGGGAGATGCTTCTGGTAAAGTGCTAAGGCGAAGTGCTAGCTGCCTTTGGTGACTGGCAAAGGAAAAATCATGAGAAAAACCATTTCGTACTCAGACAACACATCTCAGCTGAGAATTCCTACGGTCAAAACTCTCAACTAAAGGGAAGACCCAAATCTCCCACCGTTTAGGTACGTGAGCAATCACAAAACGTCCATAGTCGTATTGGCCAAGCATATGAATAGAGGAGGCAGAGGACAGGCCAGGTTATGTCTCTGATCCTCATACACACGCACTACCAGCTTGTCTCAGGCAAAAGGAGTGAGGACTATCTCCTTACTTATTCCCACGCCATTGCTCCCAGTACCCAGCTACTTAGGTGTCAGAACTTAAAATGAGAATGGTGAGAGGAGGAGAAGGAAGGAGACATAACTAGACTGTGGGACCTACTTCACATCAATTTTTTGATGTGAAAAACACAGAATAGGAGTCGAGCACCTTTATGATCGGTGCTGTAAAGTTGGGAGGTTTTCAGCAGTACTTAGCCCCTGGGAACTCCCATCCCTTGCACATGGATGAAATTATGTGCTGAGCACTTTTTAAGACCTAACGCTGCTTGCATTTACTCAGATGGCTCAGATGAGACTGAAATGATTTGGGGAGAGACCCACTGAGCTGATGTTTTATGATCTATAACCGTGGTTGTTTCCCACTGAGGTCTCTGAGCCCCATTGGGTCAGGTACTGGGAAGTGCTGCAGCTGCAGAGAGCATTTTACACTGTTAAACAGACATCTTGGAGCACAGAAAGGTGAAGTTTATTCCTCCAAAACCGTGAGAACTAAGCATTAGAGTAACCAGTGCATCACGACAGCCGCTAGATTTGGGAGCCCTTAATTGAAGGCTATGAACTGGGTCAAGGAGAATCCCATGGTGAGGGGATGGAGCGGGACCGTGCGGGTGATGTGCTGTTCTGTGCTGAAGGTTGCGGCAGACCTTCGGTCAGGTATGCTGCTTTAGGATTTTTTTGTCAGGGGGTGGGAGTGTTAAGTACAGTCTGGTTCTGGCAAATACGCATCCATTTGTTACGCGCTAGCATCAAATCCCCAGGTTTTCAGTGAACTGAAAAAAGATACTTTTATCAGGGCAAACACTTCTTCTAAAATCCTTAGAAAATCTGCTAGAAGGAAGAATAGACCCGAAGCCTTGATTTGCAATAACCTTTCGGCACAGGCTTCGCAGAAGAGCAGTTGGCGTGTGCTTATGCCTCACTGAAGTCTCTAAGTACGTGCTTGAAGTTAAACATATGCATAAGTACTCTTTGGTGTAGGGATAATTACTAAACCCAGGTCTCATTAAGGTCTTCCTATTTTCTTTTTTGTAATTGACTTACATATTCTGCAAGAATGTGATCAGATACAGGAATAAAGACTATACAGTTAGAACTGACAGGCAATAAGAAAATCAGGAAAGTATGCGAGGAAATATTCCCAGTCTGTGGTAAAGTTTTCTCATTACATTCTTAGATCCTTCTTTATCTCGTTGTTTCTCAATTTATCACAATTCTTCATTTCCTGTTCCCTTTTAGACTTCAAACATACATATTTTTAATGTGGCTTTTTTTTAACCCTTCCATAGTTAGCATTTAAACATTTCAGAGACTCTTGGCTAGACCTCATGTACAAATTCCAGATTACTTAACTGGACACTACAAGGACATTTTTAATATACAATCTGGTATTAAAGTCTGGCCAAGAGTTTATGACTTCTTATTAATGTTATAACACTAAAATAACTGCACTTGCATTTTTATAGCTTCTGCCATTTGAGCTGGTAAAGGACGGATACGAACACACAATACTTCATTCCAATTTGGATACCCCATCTTACTTTAGTGTACAGGACTCTCAAAAACATCCACATTTGCCTAAATTTCCTCCTCTTGCAACAAGAAGTAGAAGAGGCAAGCTAAAGCTGAGCTAACTTAAAAATCTCCACCAAAGTTTTTGTTACAGCTTCATTTGGCTGCAGTTTTCCTCATGTCCTGGGCTGCGGGATTACTTTAGAGAGCTCACTACAACCAGCAAAGACTTGTATCAGCTGAGGACTATAGTGCTATCTAAAGAAGACCAAATACCATTACACAAATTGAAATTCAGACCAGAGCTTACTAACTTTTTTTTTTCCCCTGATGGAAACTTTGACATTAGCTTTAGCTTACTGGTTTAACCACACACTTCAAAATCTCTGAGGCAAGAGGCTGAGACCTGTGTGCGATTTCTCACCCCAAGATGGAGCTTCTAGTACCATGGCACTCCCAACCCCAAGACTATTCGGGGGGGTTGTTTTAGCCTTGAGTCAGTGGCAAGTGTATCTCATCATCTGCTGCATTAACCCTCCTTTCTCCCATTTCCTACGGCACTTCGGGGTGCTTGCCCAGGCTTCCCATACCAGTATTGACATAACTTGGTCCTATCTAGATGGCAAAAAACAGCAAGCGAGGAATACTTATTTAAAATATTTTGAAGTATTTGTATTATTGAAAACAGCAAGGCTTAAAAAATTTCCTCAACAGAGCTGTCTAGAGCAGGAGGCTATTCTGAGTATCTTTTTGCCTTTAACCCAACTATCTCAGCACCCCACCCTTCTTCCTTCCACCTTCCTTAATTTCTAAGACTTCCTTCTTGTTGCTTTGAGTGAGTCTATTTTAGGTGTGCGATCATGGTTAGCTTCTTGCTAGACATCTACTTCCCACTTTTTGTCCCTGGGGTTTGCGTTTTCAGCAAAGTTGTGAGTCCATTAGTACATACGACATGTAAGATTCCTCATGATAAACATACATTGCCCGTACTTGAAGAGAAAATAACTACTGGTGAAGAAAATAAGGTGTCAGAATGAACACAGCTAGGCTCTTCGAAATGCAGGAAATAATGCAAAAACTGACTGGTGCAAAGGACACCAAATTAAGCTTGCCAAGTCCAGCTGTCAGGACGTGGGCGTCTTAACTCTTCCATCTCTGGCAAACAGATATTCAGACTAACCACAAAATATCATTGCTTTGATATTAACCATCGCCTTTCCTCTTGGTAGAAACTTATTCCATCTCATGCGCTGACCAACTTTAATATTTCATTCCAGATAGGCCCATGAAGCCTTACTGTGGAGCCCACAGTAGGATTTACTTGTGATATATTCCCTTCCCTCTACTAGATGGAAAGGGACTGAAACAGTGAAGGAATTTGGCTGTGCAGACCCCAACCTGATGCTTCACCGTCTTTGAACAAAACTTTGGGGATGCTTGTTGTGTGCATGTAAGTGGACGGTATAGTCCAAATCCCATGGCTGTCAAGTCAGAGCAAGTTCAGACAAACATTCAAACTCTGTCTCTGAGGATGTGCATGATACAAAGACCTGGACTCTAACCTAGAAGGAAGTTTGCATCACAAGTTTCATCACAAGATCCAAACCGAGTAGCTCAATGCGTTGTTTTCAGTCTTTAGCTATACCATGTTGACGTTGGTCTACGTTATCTCTACCCGCTTCCTCTCTGTTGGGCTGGGAAAACTTCCCCTTAGCTCTGGGCTTTACTCTGTCTCTGGAGAACAAGTCAACTGTCCACTGGCAGTCAAGAGGAGCTAAAACCACAGGGCTCCTACTAATATTAAGGAGCAGCACATCACAGTCTCCTCGCACTGCACTGAGAATTAGTCCCAGAAAATGAAGGCCTTGGTGGCCTGCAGGACTCAAGTTCCCGGTACAGCCCAGTGTCACCGACTTCACAGAACAGCAGCTTTCTGGCAAATTGTGCAACTGCACCGCCCCCAAACTTCCTGTTTTGAAACCCCAAGAAGCTGGAAAATGTTAACACCGGCACTTTAAAGTGCTAGTTGTGGCTTTTTTTTTTTTTTTTTTTTTTTGCTTCTTGCTAAAGATCTACGTGATGCTAAAAAAGTCTACATACAAAGGAGTAAAGCGGGGCTGCCTTAAGGAACTGGGGGCAGAAAAGCAAGCGCATGTCTCTCCAGGGAGCCCCGAGCCAGGCAGAGCATGGCACGCCAGAGCATCCGTAGCAAAACCATCCCCTCTTCCATCACCTGTGTGACATCAGGTAGCTCACTGTCTCTCTGCCTCCCGTCTTGCCTTCTCCGAATTTAGGTGTTTGGGGCGTGCTCCATCGCCGCGGAGTTTTTCGGCAGTATTGCTCAGTATCGCTGAGTTTTTCGGCAGCGGGTCCCGGTGCTACCGGCTGGAGCCGTGCTGGGCACAGCAGCCACCTGCCGAAACAGCGGTCGCCAAAACCGAGCTGTGCCGCTCGGAGTTAAGAGGCGAGGCGACAGATGGAGAGGCAGGTGCTCGCGAAGCGGCAGCGAGACGATCGCGATTCACGTGTCGAGCAGCGCTCGCCGGGCACCGCGTGCCGTAAGCAGCCACCTGGCCCAGCTTCCCGCTCTGGCAAGCCGTGTTGGCAGATCCACGCCTCTGCCTAAAACCCACCCGTCACGGGAAAAATCGGTCCCGGCGATAAGAGGACCTTGATACAGAAGACAGAGGTATGGCAAATCTCTGTTCCGTTCCAGCTCATTTCTGTATAGGAAGAAGAGCAATTAGAAAGAAGAAAGCGTTGTGTTTGTCTTGAGCGCTGCGAGAGAACTTATTTATTTCCAATCGGCATGACAACTGCTTCCTTTTCTGGCTATCGCTGAAACTCCAGATGGTACATTTGAGCATACTGAAACCTCTAACTTGGCTCCTCGCAAAGACATTGTCTTCCTGGTTAGTTAAAAATGTATTAATGGTATTGGGATGAAAGCTCCTGCTCTCCTGCACTGCGCTATTTGAATAATGAAATCTTGGTCATTCTGCAGCATTGGGGCTAGTATTAAAATTAGGTGTTTGAAGGGGACAAGCCTCTACTGAATGTGCTCCACTTATAACCACCTCCTCCTTGAATTTATTTGTATTATCTATATTTGAGTATTTTGCTAATATTCAGAATTCTGCAAACCCTTTAACAGCAGCGGTTATTACCTGTCTTCCTTAAGCCTGTCACCCTTTTCCAGTGATCGCTCTGCATCAAAATTTTGAACCTTTCTGAATCAGCCAGCTGAGGTGCTGCCAACTCTTACGGTTTTATTAGGGAATTGTGAGACATCATTTTCTTAAATCTTCAGCTTCAGGACTCCTGTTATTTTCAGAGACTGCTGCTCTTTGTTTGAGCAGCAGTACGTTTCTAGATTTGCATAGAGAGAGAAAAGCTTGAGGAAGGGAACTGGGAAGCCAGACAACAAATATAATCCAAACCAAAAACTAAAAAGAAAAGCAGTGTCACGACTCTAAGCAAAACTAAGAGGAGAATAAAAGGACACAGGAATTTTGATGGTGTGTGACCAATTCAAATCAGCCAAAATACCTGCGCCTCATTCCTCCTCCAACACGCAGGGACCTGGTGGAGTGGCTGGCAACTGCGAGCTCAGGACTTTGACATCTGAGCCCATGCCTCATAAAAAGCTGGACTGTTATTGTTCTAAAGAAAATAATATCCTGTTTCCTTTCTAAACTGTGTATCTCTTTAAAAATGTTAAATGGCTGCTACATTCCTGCCTTTATCCCAGACACTTTTTATGAGTCTGTACTTCCCTCTTCTTTTGCTTTAACAAGCTGGCTGAGCAGAGGATTAGGGGAATGACTTCAAGCACATGTGCTAAAGAAGGGGGGAAAAAATCCGCCTTCAAAATCTTACATAACTTAAAAAAAATAAACACATAAAACAGAGACACACGCCCAGGCCCTCACTCTTTGCACTTAAAAATCATCATCCACCATCATCATCATGTGGCCAGACTGCAGTTTGCCAGCTGGACTGTCCTCTGAAAAAATGAACATTTTAAATTATGGAAACTAGAAATACATAGCAGCGTGTTTTCCAAAATTATTTCGGGTGGCATTTCCCATTTCTCTCTCTTTCCTATTACCAGAGCTTGGTATTCAATAGCTGGGAGTGAGCAGCCACCCCTCGGGAAGGAGCAGGAAGGGAACTACTGAGCCCCTCTCATGCTGTCAGGCACCTTCTATAAATATTTATGTGACCTACAGGATATAGCACAGTTTGAAATCTTGCAGTCTCCGTAGCCACTGTGCAGTCAGGCAGTTCCCCGTACTCCTCTGAAAGTTCCTGTATTTCAGGCAAGACCTGGATCTTTACGTAGCTGCGATCTGCTTATAGCATTTGCTGACCTAAATTGGGGATGTTGTACCGAACGGCGTGTTCCCAAGGGGATCGCGGCGTATAGCAATAAACTCGTGTTTTGTGGAGGATGTGGCTGCAATTAGAGTCACTCAGTTAAACGTGAGGAGGACTTTATGTCTACCATCACGCGCGGAAAGCAACAGAAGGATAAGCTAAGGTAACGCTTGGAGGATTGAGCCAAAGCTCAGTGAAGGGAAGAAAAAGTAATTCTTCTGCCACGCATTTCTGTTAGAGTCATTTCTGCCTTGCAAAAACTCCCAAGTTTTGGGGGTTTTTTGCTTAACAAGCTGCAGAAAAGGAACCTACCCAACCCCCTACCCTAAACAGGAACTTGATCCCTAGTGATACCTTCCTGTCCTGTCCCTATTTATAGAAGTAAGGTCACCCAAATAAGAACAGAAACAATATCATATGATTTTTGGTGGCCGAGTGAATTCTGCATATTGAGAATTCAGAGGAACACATTTGAATAACCCACATTGAAAACCACTTGGAAAGAACACCTCACTGTGGCCGTTTTTGCATGTAGAACAACTAAGCAGTTCATGAGACAAGCGGTCAGTTACTTGGAATTTGGGTATCTTTCCCTACATCAAGTCGGTCATTAGATGGACAGAAATTTTTCTTGCAAAACTATTCTTCAATGTGCAATTGTTTATTGAAAGCCTAAAATAGACACGTTTCCACTATTGTACTCATAATGGTATAAACAATTGATGAAAATTACAAAAATTAAGGAATCCGTAAAGGTCACCTGATGGGCAATTTGGAAACAAACACGCAACAGAAAGCTGGGAATTCTAGCGTTTGCAAAGAATTTATAACTGCTTCCCTACACATATTGCAATACAGCAGGGTTTGAATTCAGGACTTCCTGCCCCGTGACTGAGTTTGATATATAAGCTAAAGGGGCAGATAACCATTAGGCTTCTGACCTGTACCTGGCCTGACAGGCATACTCCAAACAGCAACTGCAGCCACATCTAGAAAAGGCCTATTTTTTGTCTTTCCCTTGAGCCAGCCAGCATTTCGTTTTCTATTCTTTTACCATGAACCAACACAGACTGAAAAAAGTCAAGTTTTAAATAGATAGATATACCTATCTGAATATATGTTTACATAAATACATATTTTATGCACACACACACACAAGCAAAAATAAAAATGCCTGTTTTATAATCCTAAGAAAAATGTTCTGTTTGACAACATTCTTCTTTCAGACTCATTTGGCATAAATTATGATCCCTAATTCCTATCTTATCATGTCAGGCAGTCCTTCGAACCGAACCTAATGATGAGGAGAGCCAAGCACTTCCATCATGTTTAACGCGGTTTCCAAAAACCCTTTATTTACACGGCTAAATATTTTATGGACCAAAGATTCAGGGCTGCTTGAAATTACGAATCCATCCCTCCGAGGGGTTTTGTTCACGGATAAGAAGTTTGTCTGGGCTTGAGGCACGTAATGAAAGGGAAGATTTAGTCATTCCCGTTCTTTTACAGGCTGCCTCCATCCTTCCATTGCTCATTCACAAATCCCTCGGTGCCTCCGTAGGTGGAGCCGAGGCAGAGGCTGCTGCTAGCATTTTCTACCGCCTCTGCCAGCCGCAACAGGCAGCAGAGCAAGCTCCCTCTCGCAAACAGAGAGGTCCAGCTCTGCCGACAGCGGGGGCTGAACCTCTGCTTATTTTAGCAAAGGGAGAGCCGGTGGAAACGGGGAAATTCAGCCCTAAGCAGCAGCCAGAGGGGCCAACTTTCTACGAATTAGGCGTTGCTCCTGAAGAACAAACCGGCTGGCCGGACCCCAGGGTTCGGACGAGCTGCGTGACTCGGCCTTGGCGTATCTGAACGTGTGAGGAGGAGAGGAGACTGCCCGCGCTGGAAGGGCCAGCTCCGAGGGCTTGGATGTCTCGGTCCCTGCAGCCCGGCCTGGCCGTGACGGAGGCTGGGAACCCTGCGCGACCGCGCTGCACAGACACGTCCGTCTTCCCCGGCACGGTGCCTGGCGCGTCGGCTGGTCTCTGCCGCGGGCATCAATACCCCAAAGCTTGCGTACCTTTTTAGCGATGAAATATAACGCAGGTGCAGGTAAAGGAGTATCTCAAAATAGTTCACTCCCGTCCCTTGCTCTTGTGCTGTTTGCATTAAGTTTCCCACGTGGCGTTTCATTACCCCGTGCACGACGACACCATTGGCAGCCATACGCACCCTCCGTTTTTAAGCTGGTCTAGAATAAGAAAGCTGAGCACTTACAGAGGAAGGATTTCTGTGTGGTGCTTCTGAGACTGAAGGTTCTCTTTATGGTTAATGCATCATTCCCCATTACAGTCATTTCCTCTGAAGTAAATGGGATTTTGCCATTATACTCTATGTTTATTGACATATATTTCCTAGCTGAATTGACATTCCCCTGTTGCGTTTTTTTTTTTCTACCCTGAAATTGCAGGAAGCCAAAAATCCTTCAACAGTAATGAGTTAAGTTCTGTAGCATGCAGAGCGGTGTGCTCTCCCGTTAAGTGGGCTGGGGTTAAAATGGGCACCATTTACACATTAATATGTATGCCAGGGCAGCAACACCGGTTCTGCTGTAATGTGTCAGGCTAAGAGGTCAACTGTTTAGCTGGGACGCTTCCTAGCAGTATTTTGATACCATTTAACCAGTGACTGAGTGGAGGAAGACTTTCCTTGTGACTTGATATTAAAGAGTGTCACAGGGAGGCCTTTGAGGTTGAAGAATCAAAAACATCTGATTCTTTGTGGTGGCTAAAATACCTGCAGTGCTTTTGGAAGGCACCGTGATTAGGATCTTCTTTCCCCTTCCCTAAACTCTCCATCTCCAGACCTGCAGTTGGACATAGCATCTCCCTTGCTGTCTGTTAAAAATTGCTATTAGACGTTGTTGTGCGTTGTTAAATGGTTTCCCTGTACTTCATCTCAGAGGCAGCAGAAGTTAAGAGATGGAGGAATTGGGTGGCTCAAGGGACTAGTAATGCTGCACAAAGCTTTTCACCTCCTATCTGAATCCGGGTGCAATTTTTGCATGACCAGAAATGGTTAGCGTGTGATGCCGGTTTGGTAGATTCTGAAAAATAAGTTCTTTCCTGGGTTTTGTTTTTCTTTTCTGGTGCCTCTGCGTCACAAAACCGCCTCGTACCACTAGCTGCAATGCTACAGACAACACTTGCTACCCAGCATGAGTAAATCTGAGCACCTCAGCCATAGCTGGTCACCTAATTAACTGACCTGATTTTCCTAGGAGCAGAATATGTCTTCCAGCTCCCACTGCACTCAGCAGTTGTGAAAATCAGGCCACTTCTGTAAGTGGCCAAACATAGCCGTGACTAGTTTTGAGTACTCAACTTTTAAAAAGTTGATCCTGGCAGGGCCCGGGAGCTGGAGCACCCGGAGGATGGGTCCTCTCCAGGCTCTGGCTGGTGGCTGCAGGGTACGGTGTTTGGGAGGGATGCAGTGCATGCCCTGTTTTGTGACTAACCAGAAGCTATCAGTCATCATCGCCGTTCCCAGCACTAAATTTAAAACAAAAAGCCTCTCAGCTTCGGGTCCGGTGATAAAAATATACTTTGGCTTTTGTTTGCTTTATGCAGTATTTCCTCCTCGCACTGAAAATTAAATTGAAAAGGGAGTTTATTGTCCCTGTGGACGAGATAGGCACCTTTTGAAATCACACATGAACAAACATGTGTGGGGCCCAGCCCAATGTTTTCTAACGCCCTTTGGGGTCCCGGGAGCACAAAGGCAGAGGAGAAGGAGCTGCAGTCAATTCCAGCAGAGCTCTATTGTGTGATTTGTTCCAAGGAAACATCAATTCATTTAGCGAACAAGTCAACAAGGGTGGGTGGCAGAACCGTCTGTCCTACTAGATTGTCTATGACTCCTTCGGAGATCTGCTCTGGGGTCTGGCGAGAGTAAATAACGAGCGAGAGCCAGCTTGTCTGCCCTCACTTTGCAACAGGAGGAACTGCTCATTTCAAAGCCGGAGCTTTACTGGGAGGGCTTTTTTAATTCACTGCCTCGGCTGCAACACAGACAGACACACTTCAGTGGCAAGACCTATGGTTAGGAGAGTCACATTTTAGTTGTGTTGTAAAGAGCATAAACAAGGCAGGCAAGAGGAGAGGTGAACTGAGCAAAGGCGACGTAACAGAAAAGGCTGATGAAACCAGGGTAGGGATGATCCACGGCCGGCCAGCTGAGGCAGCTGCCCATCGCTCTGCTCAAGGAGCAGCCTCCCTGAAAGGTTCCCAGCCTGTGCAAGGGCAGAGCTTTTTGCTCTTTGCTCTTGTCTGAACTACTTTTCAAAGCAAAGCAGTAGCTGTTTTGCATAGTGCAGCTGAGCCAGACTAGGGGAAGGTCAGCAAGATAGAACAGACCAAACTACGATGTTGACCGCGCAAGATGCATCCTTCCAGAAGGCAGGTGCTTGGACCAGCACTCTGCTGATCTCAAATGAATGCTGGCAGATAAGGGCAGCAAAATGCTTCAGGAGGAAGTATTTTCATAATCACGGATTTGCAACACAGCCCTTTTTCGCAGCATTATCTTGCTGCCTTCCTCTTACTCTCAAAATGAACAAAAATATGTATATTCAAGGGGTGGGGAAGCCAAGGGCAGAGCTGAAACACAGCTGAGTCAACAACACATGTCTACGAGCTGGTGGGTAACGTTGCATATTCCCGCATGGTTATCAGAGTGCTTTTGAAAGTCATCACTGCAGACAGAAAGGGCGACAGAAGCACAGTAAACATCCCACACAGCACTATGGGCAGAAACAAGAAATGCTGGATGGTCCCAGCTGCCCTAATCCTAGAGCCACGGGTTGGACCCTGGAGCCACGACCCTTTTCCCTCACTTGGACCCGCTTCCTATAACCGACCAGCAGCATCTACTGGCAGCAGATAACACACGGTTCATAATGCATTGATCTTGTCCCTTTGGTCAGGGGGACATTCCCTCTAGCTTAAAGATGTCAGCAAGTCTTTTACGCTACTATCAAGCTGTAACATACCATATTTAGTAAGATTAGGTTGCAGCTCGAGGCCGGCCAGCGCAAACTAGAAGTTTTCCTGTCCTCAGTCAGATTTTCTGTCGCTAACAGCAGGCAGCTCCGAGACATAGCCTACAACCCACAGAGCAAAAGGGAGGCAGCTGCTTTGGCCACATTAACAACAGGAGAATACAACCTTTGTCAGTCCCTGGGCTGTACCCCTGCTCGTGCTTCACACGCCAAACAGCAGCCGGTGGGGCTTTACCTTCGGCGGGAGCCGTGCCGGTGCCTGAATGCATTCCCTGTTGTCTAACGCTGGGAAAGACACCTCTGTCTACCAGTGCAGCGTGGTGGGTCTGTGAGATGTAGATCCTTTTCTGGCAGTGCCCATCAGTAGGATCCCTTCCCCTTCCCTGCCTGGAGACCCTACTCTCACCTTCTTTGAAGGCTTCTTGCTCTTCTGACCTTCCTCCAGCCACACCGTTTTGCACGAGTGCGTGCTGGTTAGTTAGATTAAACCAGCATCCCGCTCATTTTGGCCTTCTTCCTACCATACCTGTAGCACTTGTTTGAGAGCAATACTGCCCTTCTTCCCCGAAGTAGGAAGCTCTGAAATCTTCATGGGAAATTTGCCTCCTGACACCCAACTGAGGGCCTGACTTCTGCCCCACGACCCTAAGGTTTCTATCCTTTTCTTCATTCATAATTCTTGCTAAATATTTATGCCGTTTGGATTCTGGGCGAATTCCTCATTTTGGCAGTCTCTAGTGTTACAAAGCTGAGCTGATCCACAGCTGCGTTTCAATGCTGATGTCAAGCATTTGGAAAACACATGTCTACAAGTTAAACAGCACTGCGCTGGTTTGTTCTGCAACTGGAAAACTTGCTGAACAGAAGACTTGAATCTTCCTAACTGGAGTGAAAAGGGATTTATAGGCATCCTGACGGGAAATAAGCAAAAGAGCACTTTCAGTGTAGCAAGGTCTGAAGGGAGCTAGCAAATTTTGGCAGGTTATTCTAACCTGAAAAACCTCTGGGTTTTGCCCCCTGGTGGCAGTTGAATTTTTTTTTTTGTCTTCAGTGCTATTGCAATGTCTGCACTTCCAGACCCAAACCTTTGATTTTCATGCTGAGCAAATGACCAGCAAAGAGATCATTAAATGCCAGTAGCCGGTGCCTCACTATCCAGAAAAGCACCAGGCCAAGCAGGGAAAACCCAGAGGTCCATATCTTCTACTTTAAATAGATTACATGACTTTGCTCCTCAAACTGTGTACAGTGATTTGACAGGCAGCACGTCTGAAAGAAAGCCCCAGGGCTGAGAGAGTCAGTCTGAAAAGCGTATTCCACAGGTTTCTAAACACACCGTTCCAGCCCTTCCCCAGCAAGGACCCAAGGTTCAAGCAATAGATGTGGCTATAGCCATATAATCCAGCATCACTGAAATATTCTTTTTATTTTGTTCTCTCTTCAGACAAAAAGCACTGGCATCAACAGGTGGAAGAAGCGTTCAAGCAGCATGCGACTGGTTGGTATGAAGTAGTAAATGTTAAAAAGAGTAAAAGAAATGAGTGAATTTAACGTCTAAGATTTCAGCCGTTAGAATGTGGCATGTTTAAACAGGTGTGTTATCTGAAAAACACTAGCAAAATTATTGACCCGTTATTTAAGTGCTGTAAATAAGCAATCCAGAATCAAGCCTTGTCTGAGAGTCTGTGATCTCGAGTAATAGCAAAAAAAGGTGAGAGAAAGGAACCACTACTCTCTCCACCCTAGCACCTAAACAGAAAACTGACAGCAGCCTTTTCAGAGATGTTTAGTGCTCCCCTCCCTGCATTTTGTACACCAAAAGTCAGAAAGGCAGCAGTGACCCGGGTCAGGTCTTCAGAGCCTCAATCTGAAACTAAAAACCTATTTTCTGTATTACTTACTAGTGGTAATGGGCTGCAAGTGAGACAGTGCACCTCCCTGCCTGACCTGCTGGCGCTGATTTTTTCCATAAAGGGAGTGAGGACAGGGGGAGCTGACTTTGCCTGAAAAAATATATGTCTTTATCTGTCAGCCTAACAGTTCTTTCTCCCTCTCAGGCTGTTCTCCCACGTGGGTGACCCATTCCTCGATGACACCCTGCCCCGGGAGTACGTCCTCTACCTGCGCCCCACCGGCCCCCTGGCTCAGAAGCTGTCCGAGTTCTGGCAGCAGTCAAAGCAGATCTGCGGGAAGAACAAAGCTCACAACATTTTCCCACATATTACCCTTTGCCAGTTCTTCATGGTAAACCAGAGCTCCTCTTTCCCTTGCCTTTATGCGTGCATTCGTGAGCGGCCTTTGCCAGGCTCAGACTGGAGACGTTACTTGCTTCGTTCAGTCGCTGCAGAAGGGTTTGTGTTCAGGAGCTGGGGGGGGTGTTACCAGAACAGCCTGATGCCTGGGCTTGTCGGGTAGGTAACTGGTTTTTGAGCGGGTTGTTTTCAGGGAAGAGCACCAGCAGAAGACCAAGTTCTCATAACCTCGAGTGATTGTTACCATGAGAATAGACAGGGGCGCGTGGGTGTGAGGTTAGGAAGGTTACCTGGGGATAGCTCATCCCGCTTTGACGAAAAGGGAGGGGCAGATGATTTCTAAACATGCCTTTTTTCTACCAGCCTGTGCTCTTCCTCGCTGCATTATAGCAGAAGTAGACCAGTCCTGCCCGCCCACCCAAGCCTTTCCTTTCTCTGCCGAGTGCAGTGCAGAGCTAAGCGCAGGCGTGAGGAACGATTCTCCACCTGAGAAATGCTTGTCCCCTTTCCTTTGGCAGTGTGAGGACAGCAAGGTCGATGCTCTCACTGAAGCTCTGCAGGCCACCGTGATGCGGTGGAAATGCAAATTCCCTGCCCCTCTGCCTTTGGAGCTCTACACGTCCTCAAACTTCATTGGGCTTTTTGTCAAGGAAGAAAGTGCTGAGGTGCTCAAGAAGTTTGCTGCAGACTTTGCTGCAGAGGCTGCTTCTAAAGCAGGTGAGTGACTGTGCTGGCAGCTACAAAAGGGCTCACGGCTGGGTCAAGGCTTGGGCATTTTCAGAAACCAAAGTTTTGATGGCATGAAGAAATGAAGCTCAGGAAGCCGATACCCAATTTTTAAAAGTGGCCTGAAGGCTAAGAGCCCAAGAGGAACGCCCCACCGGGTGCTTTGGGTTTCAGTGCTTTTTCAGTTGAAAGATCACCTCGCACTTAGTCTCAAGTGTTATCTTCTGAAAGGGAAGTTGACATTTGGTGGTTCCTTAACCTTTCAGATAGATGCTCTGTCTGCAAGGCTGAGCATTTCCTGCTCCACTCGCTACCTCAGGCCGCTGCCACAAAACTTTCCCGAGCCATGTAAAGGCTGTGTTTGGGTTTCACTGCGTTTCTGAGAGGGAAACAGGGTTCTGTGAGAAGACCCCTAGCAACCTAGAAGGGAACCTTTCAAATCTCAGTACCAACACGTCTGGCTCCATTGCCTGGTCCTCTACTGCTGCTGGAGGGGAGAGCCCATCAGGAGCTGGGAGGGGGGAGATAACCAGACCACCCTGTGCTCCGACAGTCTCCGCTGCTGAACGGGCTCTCCGCTTGCCCTCTGATTACCTCCAAACTTGGAAGCCAGAACAGCATCGGAGCACTATAATAGCTCCCTGACTAATCCTCCCACCCTCCGTCGCTGTAGTGCTCAGCCTGGACTAGTCACAACACAACCGGTTTAGTCCTTCGTTATCACAGGCTTATCCTGGAGTTCAAATGCATCAAGATACAGCAACTTCCGAGTCCCTGGGGTGTTTCCATGCTAGACGGGCACCCCATAACACCGTCTCTGCCATCTACAACAAGTCTCTGCCCCTGGTTCGGAGGAAGAGATACAGACGCGTCGTAGGTTCATCACACCTCTGAAATGCATTGCTTTCACCTGATGGGGACCTAGAACTTTTCTTCCCTTTAGAAGAGGGAGGAAACAGCTATTATCTTCCCAAACGTATGTTTTGGAAGGCAGCAACAGGCACAGAGACATTGGGCGGGTCCAAGGACTGCTGCAGCTGCATGAGAGCGGTCCACAGCACAGACATACCCTCCCCATACCCTCCACAGTCAGAAGGGGCAATTCTTACCCCAAAAACACTGACTCAGAAGAAGGAAGCATCACTGGCTTCCAGCAAGCTTCTGCCCCTGCGGCTGCTCCAATTCAGACCAAATTGGTTCTTTCTTAGGGGAAGCCGATTGCTGCATTGCAGTCCACAGCTTGGTCAGGTTATCACATTAAAGTCTCTGGGGCTTTTTCAGAGATCCAGAGCATATTTTTTCTTGCTGATCAAAAAAAAAAAAAAAGATGAATGAGCTTGCAAAGCTACCCCTGGCTGGCACTTGGAGCCAAGTCTCTGAATAGCTGCAATTTTGACTGAATAATCAGTCAAATTTAATTGCAGTTTTTGGTTGAATAAGCAAGAATAAATTACATGCAAACAGTGTATCCTATGATTTCCACATCCACTGGAAGAGTCCCGATATTGCACATACTTTCACCTTTCTGCTTCCTGGAATCTCTTCCTAATACAGGTTCTTTTTCTGCAGGATCATTTTGAATCATTATCGTATCAATGTCTGTTTCCACAATTTTGGAATACCTCACCCTCAGTGGGCAAACTGGTAATGTGACTAACGCCCAGGGAAAAGATGTAATCAACTTGCATGAACCTGTAAATTCCATAGATTTGTAATTGCTACTATAGGACATAGAACAAAGGAGGGAGAGTAAAAACTATGATTTTTAACTTGCTTATTTTGGAGCTATCCTCAGCTGCTAATGAAAAAAAAAAGGCTACCCCTTACCTAGAAAAGTGTCTTTCTTGGCAGAAGACCCAGTGGGTTCAAAATTACAATAATTATTATCACACCATCCAGAAGCCCGTTGTTTTCTGGATGCAAATGAATTTTGGCAGTTTGGCAAGGATGCCTCGTCTACCACCCTGGTGTGACTCAGGACTGAATCAGACCACAAATCTCTCAAAATTTGATCCAAGGTCCAACGTACATAAGGAACTCATGCTTGACTTCCCCAAAGCCTTTTCAGAAACTGGCCTACAATTTGTTCCACTTGAGCTATCTTTAAAAGTTTGGCTCCCAGCTCCTGGTTAGGGGCGATAGACACTCTCACACCTTCAAAAAGCTGCTAATCTTGGCAGTCCCTTGCTGTTAACTGACATTTTCTCATTGCAGATGTTCACGTGGAGCCCCACAAGAAGCAGCTCCACGTGACGCTGGCCTATCACTTCCAGACCAGCCACCTGCCCACGCTGGAGAAGTTAGCGCAGAACATCGATGTCAAGCTGGGCTGCGACTGGGTTGCCGCGATATTCTCCCGAGACATACGCTTCGTTAATCATGAGGTAAAATTTCAGAGCTTGTTTCAGTCCAAATTGAAAAAAAAAAAAAAAAAAAAAAAAAAAAGGACTTAGCTGAGGTGCAGGCTCTTTTAGCTGCATTTGCAGCTCAAGAGTGCTCACAAGCTGCCAGCTGAATGAGGACTCCCATGTGCCCTGCTGAGAGCTGTGTGGATACACAGCAAAGACTATACAGACATCAAGGAATTTGCCTCAGGTCCCACATAGGTCTCCCGCATCCCGCCAGTCATCTTAACCAACAAGCCATCTTGCCTTTTTTTTTGCTTTTTACGCATACTGTCCAGACTTGATATTTCACCCACTTCATTTTTTGCTTCTTGCGGTAACAATGTCCTGCTGGATTAATGAATTCTGACAACGACCCTCCTGTCAGCTCAACGTCAGCTGCTCTGATCTCTCAAGAACCAGGCCAGTGTCTTAGCCTAACCACTATCCATACACCGCAGAGCAAACGGATGCCAAAGCTTCTGGAGAGCTGAAGTCTCTCGCGCACAGCACCCTGACCCAGCCCAGGCGATGCTTCCCAGGCGTGACGGCCTCCTTTCCTTTCCAAACAGTCATCTTCTCCTTTAGAAGCTGCAAGCAGTCAACACTAATCACCGATTGCAAAGGGAGTTGCTGATGAAAACCAGCTCACATCTTTGCATATCTGACTGCAGGCAGCCATGTGTGAAAGTTTTGGCCTTGGGGTATCAGGTGGCAGTGACTAGCTTCCATCTTCCTTTGAAGATGCCACAAATCGTCCAGGAGGATTAGTTGAGCAAACGGGCTGACACCATCAGGAGATCAGAGCTGCTCAGCAGATTGTGGTTTTTCTTTGCATGATGCCACTGCAGAAGTTAGGCCTGGCCAGGGACAATAACACGTTTGTTCTCCTTTTAAATGGAGGACTGCTGTAGCCATTTCCAAGGAAAGTTACTGATAGACATTTAATACGTGTGGATTCCTCGCGCTCCAGCAAAGAGAAGATTACAGAATTACACTCGCTGATCTTTCCCCCACCTTTTAACTTAATCCTGTTCATGTTAGGAAATACAAAGAAAACAATGTGGCCACATCCCGGTATTGCTCACCACTTGTGCTTTTTGCTGTGCGTTCTCATGAACGGTTTTGAGAGCAGGGAGTCACAGAGTCAAACCTGTTAGCCCCCGACAGTGTCTCTGCCTTTTCTTTAAAAGCAACAGCAACAAGGAGAACTGCTCTTTCAGATCAAGCACGAGTAGGTAAACCAAACATGGTCCCTAACTACTAGAACTGTGTAAATTCCAGGTCCCAATAAGAATTCAGTTCCGTTTTTAACAGGGCGCTTAGATTTAAGCACACAGTCATGTTTTCGCTCGCTCTAAAAAAATCATCCCCCTGCTTTCCCTCCTGGTTATCAAAGACATGACTGGAATCGCAGAGGGAAGAAGGAGTAAATACCTAGAAAAGCTTTCCAACAGCAAAAAGTGGGAAGCGGCAGGCATTCCCTGAAGGTGAAGCTTTCCTGGATAAAGCACAAAGTGATGCATTACAGGGAGAGCTGTTCACACCTTGCTAAGGTTAAAGGTCCAGTATGGGAGTGCTCCTGCCCCACTCTGCTAAAGGTTCCCTTCCATTAACAATCCTTTCATTCATTTGTGCTTCTGTTTCTCCCCCAGACTCTGCAAGTGATCTATCCTTACACCCCCCAGAATGATGATGAACTGGAGCTGGTCCCAGGAGATTTTATTTTCATGTCCCCGGTGGAACAAACCAGTACAAGTGAGGGCTGGATTTATGGCATTTCCCTTGCAACTGGCTGTTCTGGGCTACTGCCTGAAAATTACATCACGAAGGCGGATGAATGTGGGACCTGGGTGTTTCATGGGTAGGTAAAGCTGCTCAGTCCAGTTTCCATCGCTGTAAAAAGGGGGCTCAGCAGCTGTGATTTCACCTGGGTAAGTGAAGAGTCTCCCAGGGCTGCTGAGAAGGTCACTTGGGGGAAGTGTACTGGCACACAAAGCCCCATCTCATAAGCAAAGGAAGAGCAGATGCTAACCCTGTGCATGGGATTAGAGGACGATGTGATTTATTTAGCTAAGATGTTACAGCAACTATTACTCGTAGGATCTTTGCTGCTGGTGAATGGAGCCAGAGCAGATGGCTGCTGTAGAGCCACTGCTGTGTAGACACCTCGGTGGTGGGACTAGGATCAGGAAGGTTTAAATTTGAGCATTAATTTGGGAAGCGAGATTTTCTGTGTATAATTCCCTGGGGAAAAGGGCTTGGGATCAGCAATGTTTCTTAAGATACTTAGCAAGATTTTCAGAAGCCGTTAGTTGCCTGCCTGCCATTGGCTTCAGTGAGAATGCAGACCTTGCCTTATGAATAAGGTTATGCCTTATGCCTCTTGATTTTGCTGGGAATTAGTTAAACAGCAATAAAAAACTAGTGCTTGGGGAGTGGGTCTGGGCACTGCTGCAAGGCTGCCTGCATCTCTAAGCACCCAGACACCTTTGACAAATCTGGAGTAATTTGTAAGAGCACAAGACGACAAGGAGAGGGGAGAGGCACGTTCCTGCCTGCTGCCCCTCTGCTAAGCACCGTGCAGGTACAGAAGTTTGGTTACGGTGACACCAGCGAGCAGGTTAGTTACAAAGGGAAGGGATGGAGATACAGAACACAACACAGACAGCTAGCATTTCAAATTTCAGTGGGCAAACACGACCTGTGGGGAGAGAGTCTGAGCAGAAAGGGAAAGCATTCGGTCACCCATGTCAGCACGGGACAGCCAGAGGAACTGACCTAACTTGGCACTTAATAGAAACTGATCCAACAACTCCTCAAATCAAGCAAAATGCAGGAAACGCAAAGAGCAAAAAGGGCAAGCAGTCTTTTTCTTTGCCTGTGACTTTTCAGGCTTAACACATGCAACGTGGTGAATGACAGACGGAGAGCAGTCACAGGGCAACCATAGCTTGCAGGCTGGCTTCCAGATGTGACTGCCACCAACCACTGCCCTTCTGTAAACCAGCCCTGGCTTAGTCCCGAGTCCTCCCCAACCCAGAAGTCCATCACGCAGAGACAAGCATAGCAAGAGATCATTCATTTACCCCCTTATCACAACCATCTATTCTTTTCTTGCCTGCCCTCTGAGAAATGAGCACCACTAATAAAGGGCTTTCATCCATATGTTAGCCAAACAGAACAAACCTATCTGTACTGAGTCCGTCACTATCAAACTCCAACTCATCTTTCATTACGAGGAAAGAGAAGACCTCGAGGAACCAGGCCTTAAAGAAATGAAAATCATGACACATGGGCAAAGTCAGAGTGTTTGTATAAAGGCAGGACTTAATCCAGACCTTCCAATCTGCAATCCAGGAAGACCATCCTTTCTTCCCCTAAAATTTGTCAGCCAAAACGGTCTCAGGTCCACATACACTGCCGCAGCCTGCTCTAGTGGATTCTGCTTTTTTTTTTTTCTTACAGTGCCTGGAAGTTTTGAGGCCTAGGGAGTAGCATAGGAAAGAATTGCTATTGCAGCAGCAACTAAAAGGAAAGCCAAATGTTTTGGAAGTGCAGCACCTCTGCCTCCAGGCAAGGAAAGAAAGGAAATGCCCCTTCCCTGATTACTGCTAAAGACTATAAATCATGAATTGGAGCACGGAGTATGGAGCATTTATCAAAAACATTATTACATACCCGGAAACAGTCTCATTTGACACAACGGCTTCCCGCAGGGAATATTAGGTTATGGAATGTCATGTGGTCAAAACAATATAGCAAGCTACGGACAACTTAAGTCCCACTGCCACCTAGGCCACGGCATTCATTGTAGGATCCTTGTGGTAGGAGAAGAACGGCACACAGATATCTTTAAGCACGGCGGTACTCACCGGGACTGCAGGAGAACTGCTGCGGTGCAGGAGATGGGACCCAGCGCACGGTGCTGCGACCGAGATTGCTGTTGGCAAGCGATGCTGTGATCCTGGGGGCTGGTTTGCGCTGCCTTTGTGTACACAGCCTGTTTCGTCCCTGCAGAGGATGAAAAAGAAAGAAATAACAGCCATGGAGCTTAGCTTTCCCTCCTAGTCACAAGAGACTGCATTCTTCAAGTGAAAATCATGCATTATTGAGATCGTCACAAAAATACAGCTCACTCTGGGCTGCAGCACCCTGCTTATACCACGCGAGAGAGATGACAGGCAAAATGCTATTCTGGGATATTTGATCAAATCTTTAATACAGCAAAATGAGATTGCTAGTTCCTGCACATTTCACCTGAAAAAGATTTCCCTGTTGCACTGCTCAAGTGAGGCAGAACCTGAACTGTGGCCTTTGCAGGACACGGGGTTTATGGCCGATATCCAAATAGTGCCACAAGAGCTCTGCCCGGCACAGAAGCCTTCCTGGCTAGCACTGTACAAATGTACAACAAAAAGGTGTCCCTGCCCCATAGTAAAGTCTGTCTGTACCTCAGCTGCAGACCAACAGGCTGCCACACTAAGACAACAAGCTTGGTGATCTATTTAATAGGGGATAAGAGACTTTGCCTTCAAGGCAGAGTTACTGCCCATGAAACCAGGTTGTGTCTTGAGAGACTCCAGGTCTGCATCCTTTCCCTGTCTACTAAAAATAGCAATGGCATCACTTCTATTCTGCAAACCCCAAGGATTTTCTGTACACCTAAACTACATTTCTTTGCTGGCTGTGGCACATCCCTGCATGATTTCTTCTCATGCCAAGGACTGGACCTGCTGGTAACAATGAGGGGAAACATTCGACCTCTGATCAGTGCTATAGGTTGGAAAATAATTGCAGACAAATTACTTCAGCATCCCACACAACGCAACCCAGATCCTAAGTCTGTGTAACCCATTCTTGCCATCTCCTCAGTAAGGATATGCGAGTGAAAAATAACCTTTCTGAAACAAGCACTGGGTTCTCCTTAGGGGAGGAACCGGTTGTGTTTGTATCGATGTCAGGAGAGCTGTTCTGACTGAGCCTAGGAGAGGACCTGGCCATAGGTATGTTAAAAACAAAATACTTTTCCCCCTGTATGGTGTTAAGGTGGAAATCCTCTCCTGATAGCAGCAGAAGCTACTGCTGAGCTGAAACTACTTGGAATGAATCCAAACTACAGATCCAATATTAATAATACATATACTTTAGTATCTTTAAGTATATTAAAGATAGATATTAAAGTATATGTATATCCACCTTAAAAGCTCCCCAGCAAACTGTTTGCAGGGTATTTTCTGAGTTGCCCTTTGTGCCTGAAAATTAGTGGGCTACCAAGCCAAAAGAAGAAACTCTCCACCCGCAGCACACGGAGCCCAGAGGAAGCGGGAAGCCCAGCAAAGGTACAAGAATTTACTTGCCCCACGGAAGCCACAAAAACCGAGCGTTCAAGACCACGGGGCTCTCCGCCCGTGCACGTAAAGCCATACAGCAGAAGTAAGTGTGCTGTCTTTGTATCTGTGGCCCCAGCACCACCCAAAAGCTAAAACTTCTGATGGTTCCCTGCACTGCTTTTCCGTTACCAGCAAAGCCAGAAAAAGTCACCTCCTCTGCCCCCAAATGGATAGAAGCGCTGTAGATAGTACACCACAGTCTATTTCAGCTCCTCCTGAGATGCCAAAGCTTTTCCTTGCCCCTTTAATAAGCCTGAGAAATCAGACTTGGCACAAGTACCAGGGGGAGGAAAAACAGCTCTAATTTTTCGAGCTATGTTTGGGCCCGAGCAGGGTTTTTTCCACTCTTCCTCCCATTCTGCGACAATGGCTGGTTCGTTTTCCCCAGGGATCCCTCTCCTCTAGATAACGACGAGTGATGCAGCAGAGGAGTCTTTCCTACACAGAGCTGAGGACCAGCGCTGGTGTGTGCCATGACAGGGAGACCCTTCTTCCATCCTCTGCTGCAAGCATCTCCGTTCTTCAAGGGGCCTTTCCTGACTGGGAGGACGTTGCCTCCAGGGACCCAGCAGTTATCACTGACAGAGCGGTGAAGGCAAGGCATCAGCCAGAAGACAGTAGATGTTGTTGTCTGCCTTCAGTCTCTGTTTGACAAGCAGGGGAACCGCAAGCCTTTGGGAAAAGCTTCCAAACAATGACCTATGCTTAGAAGATGACTAAGCTGAAATAGCTTCAGCGGTTTCTGTTTTCCAGCAACAAGGAGATACCACTGAAGACAGGCTAGTGGCTCTCCTACAGACGCAGCAAGATAGTATGCCTTTGCCTCATCATCATTCGTAGCAAATGCTAGCATCTATAAATAGATGGTAAAACATTCGTGGCCTTTTAATAAGAGCATAGAGAGAAAGAAAGTCTCAGAACTTGTGCAGCGGCTCCTGGGGGTAAAGGGAAGAGGGGCAACCAAACTAATCCGTTGAGGATGTATCTGTGCGAGCTGCACCCACACCCCAGGCTGACCGCTTAATACAGCAGTAAATGCCTGTTCGTGCTCCCTGCTCAGGGCTTAGCCAACCTGGGCTTGGCACAGGCTAATGCATTCAGGTAGCTTTTGGATCAGAGTTGGCCTTGCCCTGCCAACTGGAAGCGTGGCCCGAGCGTACTTCTGCCTGCAATACGTCATGTGCATATATTCTGAGGAGGAGGGTTCGACATGATTTCTCACCACAGCACCCGGTAATATTTCCCGCAGCTTATCCACAAAGCTCTCCTGCCTACAGTCAACTCCTCTTCAAGATCCACCACCCCTGTTGCACCTCGGAGTCGTTCCGTGCCTAACTCGGAGGTATTTGCTGCCCTGACCTCCACCTGCATTTGGGCAAATGAGCACTGGGTTCCTTGGAGCAAGCCCAACCCTTGTTGGGAACTCACCGTGACTAAAATAAATACAGTTATAAGAATCTGTAAACCTAGAAGGTCAGGTCTGAAAGAGTGAGAGCAGGAGGCTGTGGAGGTTATCTGCTGCCCCAGGGCTGCGTCCACGGTGGCCGTTGCGAGGCCGCTGCCTCGCGCTGCTGGGCAGGAATCACCAGTGCTGTCCCTGGCACGGCTGGTTCTCACGTCCCGCTCCCCTTGCCTGCTGGTGCTTCTCTGCATGGCGTCTTCGCCTGGCTGAATAAACCAGTACCCCAGTCTCATCCTTGCACCCTAATTCCACCAGATAAGGGGCCAACGTCAGGACCAACAGCGCGGTACTTTTTTCTTCTTTAAACTGGTGCAAAATATATGATGTCACAGATCAGTTCTTTCCAAAAACGCAGATGACCTACTTTTGTTCCATTGGTAGAGGCGCTTGGTGTTATTTTAACAGCTATGAAACCCCTCTGAGATTTTATCCTAACTAGGTGCTAGTCAGGAAGCAACTTCTGCCATATTTAAGGCACTGAAAAGTGCAAGCAACAGCAACTACTTCAGTTGAGGTAAATGTCTCGAGGTAAATATCTCGACATAAACATTATCTTACAACGTTCGGTTTCTTTTAACGACTAAGCAAACGTAACCCACACAACGGAACCGAATCAGCTGAGGGTCACTGCAGCTTCTGTAACTGCCTCTCAGAGTTTACTCCCGAGGGTCTTGGTCAAAGTCCTTGAACGTCTGGACATGAGAGTTTTATTCAGAGGGACCATCATTAGATAAGCCCCTTGAGGGAGAATGGGAGCTATTATATCCCTTTGGCTACACTTCACAAGAAGCACTGGTGAGAATAAATTCCCACTGTAGACGGGAAACGGAATAGGCAGCACTGAAAAATGTAGAAACAACAACCCAGACTGAGCGCGCCACGTCCCCACCAGGGGATACAAGCTACTTTGTGCGCAGGAACCCTGAGAACTGCCCAGCATGAGAGGCAGGGCTGTGCTCCAGCTTTCTGCTGAAGCAGTAACTTATACTGCAAAGGTGAGTGAAAACTCCCTGTAGCCATTAGTTTCCAAACTTTGGTCCACAAGACGACAGTAAGTAATGTGCAGCTGGTCCCCAGACGATGTTAGTGAGCATCCTGTGGCTGTGAGGAAGGTCTTGGCATTTTCCGTGAGAATATTTGAGGGCTGACAGAGCCTTGCAGACCAAAGTTTGGGAACTGTTGTTCTGTGAAACTGTTTCTAAGGAAACAGAAAGCCCACTGAGATGGGGATTGTCTCTTCATGCGTGTACATCACCTAGCAAGGTGCTCTCTAGGCAGCATTAAAATACAAATACTAATGTAATAACATGACAACAGTAATTATCATCAGTTCCTGAAGACTACAGCAATGTCCTTGCTACAGCCAGAGCGCACCAAGTCCAAAGCATTCCCAAAGCCAACATCTTTCTATTTCTGGCAGGTCCTACTCAATTCTGAATACTACGTCTTCCCCGTCCCTTCAAGCCTTCACTGACGGAGTTCTGGAAAGAAGACAGCAGGAGGACCAAGGGCCCGGGGACGCGGGACCACTCACTATCATCTGCCAGAACGTGCAGGTAGGGACCCGCACACGCACATAAACCACACACAGTTTTAGTGGCAGGTTTCCAGCAAACGGGTTTTCCCCAACAAATTACCCTCTGGTCCCCTTTCGCTGCCTGTATCAGAAGTAACAAGTTGAAGTTCTCTGCAGGCTTTTGAGTGACACAACCACAGAAGACATCACTGTCCCCAAACCTGCTCTTAGCGTGAGGTAGCAGGGCCCCATCCTCTGCTCACTTTAGCAGTTTTATAGCTGCATAAATTTACCAACTTCAGAAGAGTTTCCTGTACCCGCATTTGCACTAGGGTGCCTGGTCCTGACTCCCGTTAGCAAATCAGATCTCAGAAAAACCCTTGCACTTTGATGAAGGTCAAAACATCCTGTAATTTTTCTTCCAGCCCCTGAGAATAACCAGCCAGCCAGGGCCTCAGAAACGCTGCCTGTTTGTCTGCAGACACGGGGAAAGGATGGATGTTGTTTTCGGGAAGTACTGGTTGTCACAGTGTTTTGATGCCAAAGGTGAGTCAGCTCCCACGGGTCTCTCAGGCTCTACGTTTAGGTGAAGGAAGGAGAGTGGCAGCTGCCTGGGGCGAAGCTTAGATGGAAGCTGTGGTTTCCTAACACGACGGCGTTGCTTTGAGCAGTTACGAGTGGCAGAGCAGCTCAGTGCAGAGCTCTGCGGTGGTAGGGCTGCAGTCAGAAGCAGAAACACAAGCCAGGGAGTAAATACTGCATTTGCTAATATTTGGGAAACTATTGCAGGGAAGATTACATTAATGTCGCCAAAGAGCATTTTCGTTTGGAAATGAAGTCATGATGTAAGTAGTCAGTGTCCGGTGCAAGCTTCTACTACCGTTAGGAAAATCTTTTGCACAGCTGGCTCTCAGTCCTAAATGAAAGTAACACCACCACAGGTACAGTTCAGAGTGCCTTTGGGGGCATAAACCGGAGTTTGCTGCCCAGTAATATGCTCGAGTTTCAGACTATAGCTAACAGACTATAACTTCAGGCTCTGTTGGCATTAGAGCTGATCGGAAACTCATCCAAAAAGTCTTTTTTCTATTCAAAAAACGCCAATGTCTTGTAGTCAAAATCGTTGGATTAAAATTGTTGTGTAAAGGATGATTTTACAACTAACTTCTTTCTAAATTACATTTGAAGAGCTCTGACATTTTAGCCTCCTGTAAAAGTGTAACATTTGAGGTTTCTTTTGTTGTGGGTTAGAAATTATTTCCCTTTGGGGAAATCTGTCCTAAAGATAACTTTAAAAACATTAGCAACATTCTCTGCTGATTTTGAGCCGATAACAGCTGCTTAACTTAATTTTATCAGATTCCGGATAGTTTTACAGGGGAAAAACTGCTTGCCAGCCAGGTCTAGGCAGCGCCTGCAAGGTGCAGATGTTGTGGTGAAAGAGGGTAGAAATAGGCCCGATGCTCCCTGCCTCCCTCTGACTGAATAATTCCAGCAACTGCTTCTAACCTTTCCCTCGCAGGAAGGTATATGCGTAGTAACCTGAACATGCCTCACAGCTTACCTCAAAGAAGCGGCGGTTTCAGGGATTATGAAAAAGATGCGCCAATCACCGTGCTGGGCTGTACGCAGGCGAGGCTCGTTGGTAAGTTGGCCTCGGCAGACAAGAGCTTGCCCTGGAATGCTTTGCTATCTTCCTCCCACACACCCAGCCAGAGAAAGAGAAAGTGCAAGGCAGAAAAAAAAAAAAAAAAAATTAATCGGGTGCCCTGAACTAACGGGATTTAGGCGTTTCGAGAACTTTTGCAAAGTCCCTTCACTTTCCCCGGGAAGCCCCCTCTTCCGAAGGGAACCTCATCGCCTTCAGCCTGCTGCAGCTGAAGAAAAGACAAGCACAAAATCTAGGACGTGGTATGAAATCAGAGCCATCGGCAGCGCGGTTGCAGAGCGTTCGCTACCGCCCTGTAAATGTGCCCCGCTGGAAGACGCCGTTATTACCAGCGTTGGTGCAGCAGTGTGACAGTCACCTCGTGCAAAATATGCTTTTTCCTTTACTTTGACAGTCTTGGATTTTGACCTGCAGTTTGCTACACCAATATACTTTTATCAGCCTGTCTGGCTTTATGTTTATGTGGCAACAACGCAGTCCGAATTATTTCCAGCGTGCTCCCCACCCCCACCATCCTTGTCCCCGACTGCTGAGCCTGTTGGTTTGTGTACAGACAGAAAATTCTTTGGCAGTCAAAGAGCACATATCGAGCATTGTGATTAGGGGAGCCCAGCCCCTTAAAGACATGAGCTTCAGACAGCAGTACATAGCATTTTCTCAAATTCAAATCCCTTAGAGTACTTCGTGTTGGTCACATTCAAACTAGGGCAGCTAAAATTATACTTGCTTTTTAAACAAAAATAAATCGCTGTACAGCAGCGGGATGCCGAGACCCCCCCCCAGCCACGTGGCATCAGGGTTCGCAACGTGCGCGTAAGAGAAGGCGAACCTGGGAGCCATGGCAGCACGCTTTGCTGGCGTCGTTAAACGGGCCCGAGCACGCAACCGCGTACGTGACCCAGGTGCCGTCAACCCGCCAGCGCGGCTGCGGCGCGCCGGCCGTCTGCAGGCGACCGCTGCCCGCTGCGGCCGCGCAGGCTCGACCTTGACGGTTGCCGGAGCCGTAATTCCTCCGACGGCCGCGGCAAATGAGCAGCTTTCCCAGTGACGGAGGGCTGTTAGATGTGCCGCTCCTTCTAAATTACCCTGCTTCTCTCGAGAGATTTGTAGGTCGGTTTGACATGATTACAGCCATCATTAAACGTACGAAGTCAAGGTTAATAACCCCTTCTCGCTCCCACTTCTTTGTCCTGCCTCTTCAAATATAACAAAAATATAACTCTTACTACAAGTCCGTGCAATGCTGAGCAGATTCCTGTTCTCGCTTGGTTCCCTTAGGCATTGCGCGAATATTAATAACCCTAATAGCGGAGTTGATTCTTATCTCATTTTCAGTGATCTTCCACCTGTGTAATGAAATGGTAATTTATACTAACGAAGAATCGAGCCAATTGAATTAAGTTGGGTTTGAGTTAAGTTGAATCATTCTGATTTATGGCTTATAAATGAAAGGAAATTAAATTCAAGCTCTCGACAATTTTTCTCAGCACACTGTTTGCTTTTTGGCTAAATCTAAGAGAAGCAGAAATGGAGCAAAAGCTGCTGTGATTTCTTCGCATACTGGTTAAGTACCTAGATGCACATGGAGCAACACACACGGCAAAATGTATCCCGGTTCCACAGCTGTGCACATCGCAGTGCCCAAACACACCGCTGAAGTGTAAAATACGATGGGTACACGTATTTCCCCAAACACAAGCAGTGCAGCTGGGAAGCTGCTTTAGCTCCTTGCTGGGTGGCAGATACCCTGCATGCTGCTGTTACTGTTACAGTGCCTTTTGTCTGGTTTTATTCATGAGCGTTGAAACTTGCTTGCAGGTGAAGCCTTGCTAGAAACGAATACCATTGTAGACTACATCTACAGCTCCCCGTCCCTACGGTGTGTACAGACAGCACACAATATCCTGAAAGGTAAGAAAACAACAAAAGCGGGAAAGGCTGCATTCTCCTCACTTTCTGGGAGAAACACTGCCAACCAGTTAAAGGGACCCTGGCATGGGAGACCCAAGTAAATGGTGATTCAGGGTGAGGATTATTTCCGTGGGAGCATACTTTACATTAGCGCAACACTGGCCATAAGGAGTCCTTTTCTAATTGCGGGGCGTGACAAGTGCTTAGGCAAGCGATGTGCTGGCCCTAACACCGGCTGCCGGCCAGGGTTGGAAACGGTGAAAAACCAGCTCTAGAATACAGGCACGGCTAGATTCAGTATAATGCATGTAGCTGCCAGCCAGAGGTTTACATTCCCTGGCATATCATATGCCAAGTACATACATTAAGTATTTCATCTTTCATACCTACTATCAATCAACTGACTATGTAAAGAGCAAAAAAAAAAAAATCATTTACAATCAAACTGCAGTATTAAAGCTGCAAAGTCTTGCTGCCTTCCTCCCCAGCTACTTTCTCCCTTTTCCAGGTATGCAACAAGAGAACAACCTGAAAATTCGAATAGAGCCGGGCTTGTTTGAATGGACCAAGTGGGTCTCTGGGAACACACTACCTGCCTGGATACCCCCCATGGATTTAGCTGCAGCTACTCTAAGCGTTGATACAACCTACAGGTAGCAGAAAGGGGGGCGAGAGGGTCTTGCATCACTTTTTGCCTTTGGTTTTGAAGAGTAACACTCTGCTGAGTTTTTAAATTTAGGCAGTGACTGGAAGAGCTGCTGAGGCTCCTAGAATAAACTTGGAGCAGGCTTGAGGCTGCTGTGTTGAACGTGACCTGAGAATGGCTTATTATAAACCAAATTTCCCAGACCACTGGCAAGGTCCAGCTATGTTGCTGATCATGGAGGTTCTCTTTCCATTACTCCTTCCATCCAGTGCATCTTTCAGGTGTCCAGGAAACCCTCAAAGTATTTTTGTTTGTTTTAACCCCTTTCCTAAAACTTAAGAGTTTGGGCTCAGCTAACAGAACTAGTTTTGCTGTCTGAGTTCCCTGACCATCATGTTCATAGACTGAACCAGATCATGGGCTCATTCACACGTGCCCTTCCCTTCCCCGGAGGAAAAAGCTTGTCTGTCTCTCTGTTATGATTAGCATAATGATGGATCTTAATTGTAAATTTTGCAACACCCTGGGGAACATGTTTACAGCAGTCAGGAATTCAGGGTCTCCTGTGATGTGATAATTCAGAGGTTTTCTATCAAGAGCTAAACCCTAAGCGTTTCTCAGGTCTCAGCAGTTACATCTGAAGCGTTTATAGTAGAAAAAAATTACAGGTTTCTGACTCAGGTTTTCACGGTATTCAGCCCAAAACCAGTTGGTGAAAGCAAACAAAGGAAGCGTCTGGTTAAAAAACATTTGAATGGCAAATAGATAAGCACCACCGATCTTTCCTCTCACTTTGCAGAAAAGGGAAACGCAAAGATAATTCGCTCGGCTTTCAGGGGCCCTGCGCAGCTCAGTCCTGGTGCCCGGTTAGGCTCCATATCCCCAACTCACACCCTTGCTGCCAGCCTCCGCTGCTTTCCTTTTATCCAGCCACGTGGCCGTACCTCCGCGTTCCCAGTATCGTTGCCAACGAACGCTGCGGTGCTGCTGGGAGCGACCTGCAGCCTGAGTCTGGAGGGAAACTCAAGACTCTCTCCCCAATGAAGCATCGCAGCCGTGGTGCCCTCCAGCCTGACACGCAAATGCTTTTTACTGTAAGCTGCAGGCAGAAAGGCTAAATAAAACCCAACAGAAAAAGTCATGTGGCAAAGAATAGACAAGATGATCTGTTCGGGCTTCCTACTCTCAAATTTATGATTCATTTATACAAGCCAGACTCAAAGAGCTCCCAGAAAGAAGGAAACTCTAGAAAGGTCACCCAGTTCCAGTCCTCCACTGCACCTCACTGCTGAAATATCTGTATTGCTATGACTTCTTGCAGAGACGAGCACTTTCTGTCTTAGTGTGAGCCTGATCACTAGCTGAGCAACCTCAGATAAAAACAAAACATTTATAATACACACATAGCGTACACACACGGGAGTTCCACCTACGTGGCCTTGGTAACAAATATTTTGTGGCTGGGCTTTTGTGGTTTACGGTATGACCAGAAACACTGGTGTCTGCCTGTGTCCCAGTGCACCCGTGTGTTTAAGAACCCTCAATACGCAGTTGAAACATTAAAAAGAAAAATAAGGAGGAAAACATAAAGAAAAAAAATTATTTTTTTCATACCTAATTTTACCATAAACCACTTGCGTTGCGTCCTTCCAGTCTGCAGCTAAAATTCCAACCCTCTGAGGGTATCTAAATAGAAGTCCTTACACTGTGTTTATCCCTGAAAGGGTATCGCATGGCTAACACTCAGCAGAGCAGCTGGACCACGGGAGAACCTCTGCTTCAGAAATCACATGCCTTCTGGGAAGACCATAATGAATATTCCCAGCACAAGAAAAGAGCCTGCTCTCGTGTGGTTAGCTGCTTAGGTGGAGGACTGGGAGACAGCCCGCTGCCTCCTCTCACAAGGGCAATTCCTGTAAGGTGTACCAGATCACTGGATGGAGGGAAAAGTTAGGTCTTTTCCTTGCACCACAGCACAAAAATCCAGCCTTCTGCTTCCTATCCTCTGCTTCTCTGCGCACATCAGCCTACTCCGGCTGATACCATGGGCCGGAGTCCCGCCAGGCAATTCACTCAAATGCCCTGGCCCAGGAGGGAGCCAGCTAATTCCAGGCATTTCCCAGCAATGCAGCTTTACAGATGGCCGAAGCAGCAGTTTGCCTCTGCCCTTCACCATCGAAGCACGAGAGCCAGCATCTGCCTTCTCCAGGCTCCACGTGCCGCACGCCGTCGCAAAAGCAACACAAGTTTAATCGGCACGTCGTATGCTGCCTCCGCTAACTGGTCCACGTTAGAGGAAGCAGTTGTCGTTTTTTTCCCAGCTAGCTGAAATATCTTAATGCAGGAATGGCAAACATCTCAGTCTTGAAATTTAAAAATCATCACGGTGGTCCTGACGCAAGACACAGTTCTGGGGATTTGGGGAATTAGAAGAATTAAAGAAACAGATACTTTCAGATGAATCATAGCTCGCACTTAAAACTTTATCGCTTCACTCAATTTACTGTACTTGTTTTTCCTGCTTACAGACCTCATATTCCTGTCAGCAAGTTAGTGGTTTCCGAATCTTATGACACATACATAAGTAGAAGCTACCAAGTAACAAAAGAAATCATCAGTGAATGTAAAGGCAAAGGTAAGTGCTGCAGAGGGGGTGAAAAACAAGACAGGCTGGGGTGGGAATGCTGATACTGCCGACCAGTCTTTCCCTGTTCAGGAAGACGAATCCCCATATCTGAGTCTCTCGTCCCCTCTCCCAGAGACTTTGGAAACTCCAGGTTCAACTGTACGTGTCAGAAGTGTGAGTTCAGATACGCTCGGCTTATGGGAAAGGTCCATAGACTTAAGTAGGAGAAGTATTTTAGGGATCCATGCCCAGTGCAACCTACCTGTTTCTCAAGGGAATAAAGAAGCCACTTGCACTCTGCTCTCTGTTACCAACATCAGATGGGGCATCTTCCATCCCTATCTGAGCTACTCTGCTGAAATATATTACCCATAAAGACTGTAAAACATTTCTCCAAACACAATATTGAAATAAAAACCCCTCTAACCTCTATTTTTCATTCACAGTAAAGGAACAGGGTGTTTCTAAGTTCCGGTGATTTCAGTAATTTCATTTCACTGATCTGTCTCTGTATTCTAAACTTTAATAGTTTGCCCACAAACCTCGACAGCACAGTGTGACACTGGTTGTAAAGGATCTTGGAAATGGAAATTTAAATGTGTTGCCGTGGAAAGCCAGCAACTGAAATTAAAGTGCTTGTTTTAATCGGAATTAATTTGGGGGTAGAAGAAAAGTATTTGTTTCACAAGGCGGCTGAAATCTCTCTGGAATTCTTGTTTTCTTCAGAAAGCCATTTTAAAACTAAGTAGCACCGAGTTAACCATTATCCTGAAAATTGAGAAATGCTCTAAATATGTTATTAAACCATGCTTTTATCCCCCATATACACATAGCTTGATGTGCTGTTATGTGATAAACTGAACCCCTTTTGACCATTTTAAATGTTCTGCTCGATCGTGGGCAGCAGTCCCTAAAGCTGGCTTCATCTCCCTCCTCAGCCTGCGTTTCTCACTTTATTTCAGGAAATAACATCCTGATAGTGGCACACGCGTCCTCCCTGGAGGCTTGTACCTGCCAGCTCCAAGGGCTCTCGCCGCAGAACTCCAAGGACTTTGTACAGATGGTCCGAAAGGTAATTACCAGCAAGGAGTAAGGCTCCCTGTCTTTACGAAGAGAAAACAAATTTGCAATCTGCTTACCCGGGCAGAGGACACTTTGTTCCTCTGGTCCGACTGAGTTCCATGCATTTCAGAAGTCAGGAGAGTAAAGCAGATTGGTTTAAGAGGCTTATCTTAAGGTGTCACTTCTGTAACAGATAGCACGGGATCGGACGCCCACCTACAAATGGGGCTTGCAGTGACTCTGCTTTACGCTTTACCCGGGGCCTTCCAGAGACTCCCACAGTGCCCTCCAGTGCCAAAACCACCCTAACCACAGCTAACTGGGCGCTTCTGCCCTACAGCACTGCCCCTTCTCACTTCACTCGAAAGAGCTTTTAACGGTCAGGGAAAAGGCCTGAAAATTATAACGGGGTCTTCTGCCTTCATTGCTTTATTCCTGCCCTGGCTAAGGAGGTGGCATCGTGCACTGCCAGCCTTGCAGACACTCGCTGGGAAATCCATAGCCGATACTGGATCTGAGGACACCAGAGCCAGAGTAGCATCCGTATTTCTCCTCCATAGCCGTGCTGGCCTTCAGGGTTTGGGAGCGTGTCAGCCAGCAGGACATCTTTGGTTTGAACTGGCCCGTATTTAAACTACGTTACAAGGATGTAATCTGTCTTTCCCAGTGTTTTGCACACACGACGGTGCGTAAAAGTCTGGCTGTCGCACCCGAGTCCTACAATCACCTTCTGAAAACGGGTTTTGGGGAGAGGGGGAGAGAGAGGAGAGTGAAATGCTTCGGTAGCACAGCAGGACTCGACCCTTCGGGGAGCTCCCTCCTTGCACAGCTCCATCCCTGCTCATCGCCTTTATTTCCATCTCTCTTCACACAGATTCCATACTTGGGATTTTGTTCCTGCGAAGAACTGGGAGATACAGGCGTTTGGCAGCTTACGGACCCCCCCATCCTCCCTCTCACACACGGACCAACTGGAGGCTTTAACTGGAGAGAAACCTTACTACAAGAATAGGCAAAGCTACACGAGCAAGGAAAACCCATGGCCTTTCTAAGCGTTGGAGAATGTGTCTTCTTTCTTGTGTTTATTGGCAGTGGAAAAATAGTCATAATATGTTCAGTGGATCACACAAACAGCTGTTCTAGCATATCTCTCACACAGCCACAGTCATGCAAAAATTCTCACGTACAACTAGGCAAATACAAAAGGGAGTGATTTGAGGGAAAAAAAATATTAAAATACAGATCAAAGCTCTTGCACAGCAGGAATCTCTGTTTAGTCAGTAGCTCGTATATTTTCCTACCTTGAACGGAGCTCTGATAACACCAGTAACTTTCACTGCCTTCTGCACCATGTTAGAAACAACTAGCACTGTGTAAAAGTCAAGCATTCAGGATGCCGGGGGTTTTTTCACTACTATTTTTGCAAAGCATTAGCAGGCTTGTTCAGGACCACGTGTTGAGACCCCCCCTCACTCACAACCCCCCAGATTCTCAGCACCTTCCAGAAAGCGTATCACCACCAGCTGGAATGAGAGTCCAGCATTGCCTCTGCAGGCAGCATCAGATTATTCCTCTCCTCTATTTGAGCACCGTGTTAGGTGTCGGGCATACCGTGGATGCAAAGATCGATTGACGCCGATCCACGTCAGAAGAAAATTCTGAATTTCACGTCAGTTACAGATGAAGTTTGCACATCAAAAGACAGCACCGTTGTGAACAAAGACTGGGAGCAGTTTCTTTTAAGTGGAGATGAAATAAGCCTTTTTCAACCAAACCTGAAGGATTTGGAATGTTGGGAGGTTTTTTCCCCTTTATTTAGGTTATTGAAATCCACCCTTGTGCACAGACCCAGCCTAAAGCGTTTGTGTCACTTAAATTCCCTTCAGAAGACCTTGGAAAAGGGGTTTCCCTTTTATACTGAGATTTTGTGCTGGTCATTCACACACTGGTGGCTTTCTGTCCCTCGTGAGCTTTTCCGTCAGCCCTGGTGAGATTCTGCGGTAAGCAGCTTTCTTCAGGAGGTAATGACAAAAATCAAAAAGATGCTGAAATTCAGCCTCCGCTGCATGCTTTGCTTCCTTTTCCTTAATTCCTAAGTGCCATCTGTCATAAAGACAAAGCAGAGCTGAAAAAACAGTACACTTAAATTTAGGAGCGACATGCTTTGGCCTATTAAGATGCTATTTATCCAGTGGGGGAAGGGTTAGGATTTTGAGAGAAAGGGAAGAGAAGGGTTTCCATCTGTAGCTAAAAATCTTTGAAATCCCAAGAAGTGTCCTCAGTGCAACAGCCTGCAAGATGCCAATACCAGCTGATTCACAAGGGAATGCAAAATACACCACGGTGGGTAGTTTACGGTATAGACTGGCTTCAGAGCAGATTTCTTTTAGATTAATATTAGCTTAAGTCATCAGCTTTGGGTCAAAAAGTTCCTGCAGACATTTGGGTCTTACCAGTGTAGGCTCACTTTCAGAAGGTGCTTCGAAACGTGCTTAAATGGGATGAAAGAGAATTAGGCATACTCCTTTCTCGATTTGGGCCGTAAGTCTTGAGTATTCCCATAAATAGCATCAAAGGCAAGTTCAGAAGTACCAGGGAAGAAATTCTGGCATCCTGGGTACCCCTCTTCTGCCCAGCTTTTCCTCTGCAGAAAGTGTTAGTGTCCGCATTTGGAATGTTTGTATGGCAGAGTTGGCCAACTCGGACAAAGGCTTATTATTCGTAGCAAGATCGAAGTTTGGTTTGCGTTGGTGTCTTTAACCCATCGAGCCTTTGGCAGGACTGGTCTTACCTTCAGTGGGATATGACTGAGCTGCGCTTTCAGCAGTCAGAACGAATAAAGAGTGATAAACTGCAATCCCCTCTTCCTAAATGAGGCAAAACACTCAGCGACTGCAACGTAACAAATCTTAAGGGGTTTTAGCTCAGCTTTGTCTCTGGGTTTTCATGAGCTGGCCAGGGAGAGTACCCCAGATTCTGTACATATTTTGAGTCAGCAGAGAGCTCGTCCTGTGCAATATGTACATTGTCACGATCCATAATAGTCCATTATTTATACATTTATGACTATGTAATACACAGTAGGCCACTCATAAGTGCATTATTATACCAGGGGTGTATACTGAAAAGTCAGGGAGATAACTTATGACATGACAGAAGAAACTGCTCCTGTGCAGTTATCCTGCTGTCACTTTAGTTTTTAACTGTAATTTAAACTATTTTTGGCTGTGTACAGACATTCTGAAAAGCATTTCTGGCTTGTTTTCCTCCATGCTTACTCACTGCAAATTTGCAAAGAGTTTAAAACTAAATAGACGACAATCGCACCAAAACTAATTGGGTTACTGATGCATGTGTAATTCTCCAGACTGCTTTTTTTTTTTTTCCCCACCCCCCATGCTATGGGCCAGCAAGATGTAATTTGAGGCAACAAATGTTGCCTGTATAAAACTCTGGAGGCTGCTCTGGTCCTACTGCAGTTAAGCGACATTACAAGGAGTTTATTTAGACAGAAGCATGAAACAGAGAGGGAACAAAACCTGAATGCACAATTTGAATATTGTACTAGCTGATCTTTGCATATAGTTAAGTAACCTAGAAAAGAATGTTCTGTTTGAGAAAGTAGATGTTAAAATACTCTCTTCTTTAAAAAAAAAAAAAAAAAAAGTATATTTTTGGATGTTTGGGAAAGTATTTTGACAATTTTAGTCTTATCTCAAATTAGATTTTTCAGGTGTCAGGAATCTCAGAAAGAAAAACCTTATTTTCTTCTAGCATTTTGATTTCTCATAGGGGTTTTGCGTTAAGTAGTCTCACGTTGATAAGGCTTGTTGGGGAAAAAAAATAATGTTCCTTTTAAATTTTTAATTGACATGTTAAGAATGCAAAACAATTGCTGCTTCACTTTCACTCCATTGCTGCTCATTAATGTGTATTTAGCGTCACTTCAGTGTTTTGTCCCAGAAGAATGTTAGACTTGATCTATCTAAAGCGCATGCAAGCCTTTTCCTTGCCTTCACTGTAAGCTGCATCAGGTCCCAAGAGTTTAATTAGGGTATAGGAGGGAAAAAGCAGTTCCCTCTCTTCCCAATTAAGGAATAAAGCTGGAAATCTGCCGAGAGTAAGTTGTTCATCCCGTATTTTCATAAACTGCAACTTAAGGGTTGGGCTAGAAAGGTACGAGAATCAAAGCGCAGAACCAAATTCTCGCACAGCAGCAGCCGACGGGGTGACACTGGGCACCAGAAGGTCAAAACCAGCGTATTTGAAAAAGTTCACGTTTTGATCAAGAGTTTGCCCTTATCGCCGGACTTTGTTGGGAGGGGGCTGCAGCATGTCCCAGCCCCGAGGCTTGAGCTCTGCCTGGGGATACCTTTCGAGTTTAGTGCAGGTGCCAGGTCTAAAGTTTCACACGTTTCCTTTACATTTAGCGCAGCGGCAGCTACAGCCAAACCCTTAAGTCCTCTGAGCATGAAACCAGGTTCTCCGTGAGTGTAAATCGACACTGTATACTCAAATAACAGAACTTTGCTTGTTTATGCAAACTGAGGATCCAGGCCATAACTTCAGAAAAAAAAACGTATTTCCCTTTTCGCTCAGACTGAACAGTTTCAGAAAGAAGTCAGCTGATGGTAGGAGCCGCCTCCTCCCCTCTGGTGTTAGCTTCTAGTGTCAACGCTACTATAAAAGTGATAATTCACATCACCACATAAGTGGTGGTTTACAAGAATTCTGCAGGAATTCTCTTTGGGGAAGGCGACGCCAGCAGTAATTCTGCAAAACAGAGAGGGTAGAAGGGATGCTAGCGATGCTAGCGCGCGATTTCCCAGAGTACGATTTTGTATCCACAGCCCCGAGCCCCCCCGGGCAGCAATAGCTCAGGGCCGTGGGTACCGTCATCTTTGACCGTGCACCGACTGCGGCTCTTGGAGAAAAAAAACATAAGGCCAGAGGATGAGGAGGGGGTTGTGTACAGCACTGTGACAAACTCAGCCTCTCTACTTAGCTCCTGCGTACTGCAGGAGGATGTGAGGGGTTCTAAACTTTTCCCTCTGGGTCCTTACAAAGGCCTGATCCAGAGCGCAGGGCAACAAAGACGAAGATTTCTCATTATTTCCTCAGGCTCGGGACGAGTCCGCGCAAAGCCTGGTCCTGCCACAGGCTGCTCCCTCCTCACACCTGCCGCTGACTTAATGAGGAATTTAGAGGGCTCCTACCTGCGCAGGGTTGAGCCCTTCCAGTCCCGATTTAGGAACTGCATGCAGAAGTAGGGTGAGATTTCGTGTCTGATTATATTCGTGTTCATTTCAAAAAGAGGGACGCTAGATAGTCGAGTTAGGCTGTAGTCAACTAACCCTCATTTAAACCCAGAGCTGGAAATTAGTTCGCGATGCTTCACAACTTAAAATGTATCGAGATTCTGTATGAAAACTATGGTTTAGAAAGGGAGCCTTAATAGGTTTGTTTTGTGGTTCGATATGTTTTGGTTTGTCTTTAAAAAAGAGCCTAAGCATAGAGGAAATTACCTGAACTTTAAAAATATATGTGAAATTATGGTGGTAGCAGACATGCTTAAAATGGTGAATGAATGAACAACAACAACAAAAAATTAAGCAGTAAATGTGATTGGTTGCATACACTCTAAATGACTACTTACTTCTCACCACTTCCTCAAATACTTGTTCCCTGGGGAATATTCATGAACCATACATGCTACGTAACAGAAAATACACAGCCAGTTCCTTTCTATTACTTACCATGAAAATGTATTTTCTGAAGTTTCTCTCTGTGGACATGTCTTTAAACTTGATGTTATCAGTGGAAACTTTTTTTTTTTTTCATTTTAAACCTGTTGTATCATTCTGTTTATTATGTTTTTTAGTGTGAGCAGATTGTATTTATTTGAGAAAAATGTTTGCTGTTTAAAAAAAACAATAATTGTATTGCCAAAAATAGCTGTAATTACCTGTGACATCTGTATTTTTTTATTTGGGGCAGGGGGGGAGGTGTTTGGTTGTTTTTAAATCTCAGTTTCAAGTGCTAACAACTGTTAAAACAACCACTGCATTTTATTTTGCTTATGACATTAAATGGATTTCTTGGAAGTCAGACAAAAACATCTCGTAGATGATTTAATAAAGATGCCACGCACCCACACCTTGCCCTTCCTATTTAAGTTTTCCTCTCAAGCACGTTGGACCTTTCCGGAGTGAATATTCTGACACAGACCTTCAGGGAAGTGCCTGATTAGAGGGGCCCGTGCACTGCTGGGGTGCACCTGAGCAACGTTTTCAGTGGCTCCAGCAAGATGTAGGTGGGAAAAACACCTGTACTGGGCATATGCCTAGAGAGCAGCTGTACTGGGACCTTGACAGAAAAAGGGAGTCAGGGCTGTTTCTCAGTTTGGGTGGCAATGCTGCCCTCACCACACCCTATTTTGGGATGCAAGCCTCAGAAGCATCAAGAAGGGGGAATCTGAGCTACGTTTTTCTTCCCTCCACTGAAGATGAAGTTCATTTGTTTGACAGCAGATGGCACAAAACCATTTCAAGTCTGGTTTTCCCATCTACTGCACAGGGAGGCAGTTTTCCCACTGGGTCGGAGGCAGGTGCCCTCCGTGTCTCTGCTGCTGGATGGCTTTTTTCCCCAGACTTATTTTACTGTCGCGTTTAGGTGTGTGGAACTGGAAGCACTACTTTTAAACCAAAGCAATGCTTAGCTTTACGACACATACCTTCTTTCTTGATCTGGATTTTTTAATCCAGCAGTAGTTTTATCAGCCAGTGAGACTCTTTCCTTTCAAACCAACTATCTACATTAAACTTTATGGCCTACAGCTCTGTTTTCCAGTAAAACTAAGTCTGTTACAATTAACATAAAAGCCATAGCTTTTATCAATCAGCCAGACACTAATAGAATTATGTACTTCCATGCACCTGAAAGTTTAATGGAAACGGGTTCCAATAAATTAGAAGTGAAATGCATAATGTATTTATAATTAACCACTTTGTCCAGTTCACTCAAACCCATGTCCTGCAAATGCACAGTTTTTAAACCATATTTCTTGGCTATTAAAGTCAGCTCCTTTTGACAATATTAGTCATTTGCACTAAACGTTGGGCAGTTGCAGAGAAATGCCAGAAAAGGATCTGCCAAAGCCTTTTTGGAAATCAGCACACGTGGCTACATCACAAAAAGAGGCTCTGCCTACAACAGGCTTGGATAAATGTTGTGATGTTACTAGACATCGCACACCAGGAGACACAAAAAGGTTTGCTATGCTCCTGATAGCTCCTGAAATATTCAGACCCTCAAGGGGACACGGGAAACCCAGATTCTGCCACCGGTCCTCTGGGACGTAGTCATCCCTCTGCCCCGTGCTTCGGTGCTCGGCGAACCTTCCACAACCACCTCACCAATACTCTTCATCCCCCAGAGAGCCACAAACCACACGCAGCAAATTACCTTTCCCTCCTTATTTGTTTGGCCAGGATCCCTGCAAGCAGAGCAAAGCAAACCTCCCGTGCACGTGGCGGTACGCGGTGCAGCGTGACCCAAGACTATTTTTCCAGGGATTTAAACCGCACGGCTGGGTTTTCAAGCAACCTTGCCGGTCACCGCGCTACGGCGGCGTCCGCCAAACAAGCTCTGCCTCCCCACCTTGAGGAATTAAATCCGGCGCACGGTGCACCTGTAGCATCGCCGCAGCGGGGGTCCCCGGCGGGGTTACCCCAGCCCCGCGTTTCTCTCAACCTTCACCCTCTTCCCCCCGCCACGTACACCTCTCCCCCGCACAGACGCTGAGCAAGAGCGAGCTGGAGGGGGTGGGAGGTGAAGTGCCCCCAGTCCTGCCACCCACCGGTTTCATTTGAGGGACCCGTGAGGTCACCGATTTCTCAGCAGCGGCCAACACGTAGGAAACGTGAGACGGGTTGGGGCGAAGAGAGCGGAACAGCCGAGAGAAGGAGAGGAGGCCGAGACCCCAGCAGCGCTGACGTCCCGGTCCCTCTGGGGGGGGGGGGG
>JAVJGG010000082.1:530420-544708 GCA_035590195.1 Aviceda cuculoides
GTCATTTTATTAGTGTTATCATTATTGTTATTAGTTTCTTCTTTTCTGTTCTATTAAACCGTTCTTATCTCAACCCATGAGTTTTACTCCTTTTCCCGATTTCCTCCCCCATCCCACTGGGGGGGGGGGGGGTGTGAGTGAGCAGCACTGATTGTGTTTAACAGAAGCCAGGCCTTAAGGAGCTGTCGGTTATATTCTAGCTGAACCAGCACTTGCAGCGCCCTTTAAACTTGCTCCAAATGAGCAGCTTCCACTCTGAGCATACGATCCCTCTTCCCCCGATATTGCCACAGACTCCTGCATGCTGAATTTGTACCTGCTGACAACCGCTAGCTGCTCTTGGCCACCAGAATTAATTCAGACTCCCAGTCACAGGTCGGCAGCCACAGGTCAAAAATAACTCATTAAACAGGATGTCTCTATAGGCTACAGTTTTAAAGATAACTCTGAAATGATGCATTGGGTGCATATCACCACCACAAGTTCTCTGTGCACTTTCTGATGGCTAGAATAATAGTAGCCAGAGGCACGAACCATTCTGTTCAGTTGCATCCTACAATTTCTAGCAAGAAATTGTTGCCCTTCCTTGCCAAGAAGGTGGATATATCACTGTACTTGATGCCAGACTAATTTTTCCAGGTAGCTGGGGTACCTGGGATCCACACAGTACAAGAACCACTGTCCTCTGGAGCTGGCAAGGCAGCATCTCCCATCCCCCAGTGACTGTACTGTGGTGGGCTACAGTGGCTTGAAGACCACAGGCACATCAAACTGCCCCCCACACAAGGAAGGAGATTTGACCTGTGAGTCATGGTCTGAATGAACCATGGTCTCTCATGGAAATTACGTCTATGCTCTGTTCTGGGGGCTGCTTTTTTCTCTTTTAGAAAAGCGAGCAACACCCCCACCTTCCCTTGTTCAGTCTGGCTGCTTTCACCTCAAAAGGTGCGACTTGAAAGACCCCACGGTGCTGGAAAGCGACAGGAAACTGTCGCTACAAAAAAAAAAAAAAAAAAACGCAGAAGGGCCCCGTGGAAAACCACAGACAAGGTCCTCTCTGCTACCTTAACAGCATACACCTCCCGACACAGGTCTTCCCAAGTGGAGGTTTTCCTTTTCTACCGCTCCTCCGCAAACGACCCGCGCGCGGCACGAGCCCTGAAAAACCAGCTGAGACGCTAACCCTAGGAAACGGAGCTGGAGCCAAGAGGAAATACAAGCCAAAGGCGCTGACGTGCCGTATGGGATGGTAAATCGGCTACGGCCACTCTAAGTCCAACAGGGCCTCACCAGCGCACGGTGATTCAGTCGGACCCAGCCTGTGGTGTCTCCTGGCAGTACGGACAGACAGCAGATCTCTATTGCAGAGTTTCTCCGTAGCTAAAGCAGCATACGTCATACTTCCAAATCTGGAAGTGAGAATATTGAGATATTACAAGGAAATCTCTTCTACAAGCTGATAGGCTCCAAAAATTAGATAGCAAAGAAAGAGAAAAGATCTATGGTGTATTTGCCGTTTGTGAAGTCCCAAGCTACAACACTGACCATTTTCCTGTGCCACGTCTGGCCCAGGCAATGTCAGGTATGCTCAACAAAAGGGCAAGGCATGGCAACAAATCCCCAAGGGAAACTGCTGTCTTACAGGGAGACAAGTCCTTCCTCCGATTTTGGTGGTAAAAAGATCAGGTCCAGCGAGAGTGCCCTACAATAGCTTCATTTCTGGCATATTTTTAAATGTTTTTAAGAAAATGAAAAGCTTTCCTGAAGCCCAGAAAGATTCATTTCCCCAAACTGCAGTGCTTGTGTATGCAGTAGGAACTTGCAGCAGAACTTTACAGCTACCTGGAAAATAAAATCAAACCACACAAAAAGGGAATGAAAAATAAAACCCTCTTACTGCCTATTTACCCAAGTCTGACCCGGGCACTGCTCTTAGTAATTTCTCTAGAACAGGCTTTTTTCTGAGGAAGGCAATTCATTCCAGGTCATCAAATATTTTCACAAAGTGTATTATGTATCTTAGAATGTCTGGAGAGAAAAACACACTTTACTGCCCATCTGCAAAATGAACTGGGAGGAGAGAAAATAAAATTTCATTTTAGTAACCTGTGGCATGCCAGGTTTGTGGATCCTATCTTTGAAAGAAGTTTCAAAGCCAGTTCAAAGCAGTTGCAGCATTACAATTTCTGAATAAAAAAGCCTCATTTTCCAGAGGCGCTGATCATTCACTACTCAGTCATACAGACTTGCCAATCAGGTTCAACAACTCCAGAATGGAACATGGAATAATGAAAACTAATGTTTGTGCTAACATACAGGGAGAACGTGCATTAAATGGGTCCGCTATCAATTCTTCATTGACTCATGCGGAATAACGTTTAATAACTAAACCTCGTTGTGCTAGCAGGTGAAGCTCACAAACCTTTGGTACAAGGCTTACCCAGTGACTGTGATGACCTATCTAATGACTGTGATTTATTTATAATGGTGCAATCATATTGGCAAGTTTCCCAATGTAGAAAAACCTTTACGTCCTTGAAAAAAGGAAAGTTGACACATTACCCTGTGCGAAACATCGTCGCTTTACTTCATGTCACGTTTTAATACTTGGTTTTTCCCTTTATCTCTGGCAGGGGATTTTGCAGGAGCTGGCAGTGAAACCATAACTCTAAAGGAAGGAGAGAACCTAAATCTCCGCTGCACCCTCAGCAGTGACAACAGTTCATCCCAGCAGTGGTTAAACCCTCACGGGTTTGCCATTTTTCTAAACTCCCAGCGGGGTAAGTGTGAAAACTGAATGGGGCACTTTCCGCGGGGGGGCTGGAGGGTCACTCGGAACGGGCTTTCCTGGCTCCCACCCATGGCCAGTCTGACTCACCTGCTACCCAACTGCTTGAGATGGTTTTATTCAGCCCTTTTCTGGCAGGAAGCTGACGAAATGGAAACCTCCACAAGAGTGGTCTGGCACTAGAGCTTTTAGCAGCGAATTGTAGTTACCACCAGCACCAAGAGCTTAGCACAAAAACCCCACTCTTGCCTTACAAGAGAGACAGGAGTGGAGATGCCTGAAAGCCCTGGGTACTCTTCCTCTCATCGGCAAATTCGATGCGCATCAAGAGGAAATTTTTAGAAAACAAGCAGTGATTTCTAACAAGTGCTGACAAAACCAAAGTTACAGTTATCGTGTTCCCTTCCACTCCCTACACCTCACGTCTCTCTGTCCTTATCTCTCCTCCTGTTGGCCCAAATTCGACAGCTGTACAAGATGAGGACTGCCTTGGTCTTCCCCACTTGCACAGTACCTAGTCAGCATCTCTGCTTGTTAAAGTCTTTAGGCTTTAATGATAATAATGACCGGGATTTAGCCAAATGCCGTTGGGTACCCAGCTCCCATTGAAACTGCCCAGGAACTGAGCATCCTCTTTGGTTGTGCTGGGAATCCCAGCCACCAGGTCTTGCCACCTGCATCAAACCAGTCTACTAATATTTCCTGCAAGTATTGCCAATATTTCTAAATGGAAAATGTAACGAGTAACTGTTGCTCCTATTTACTCAGTTACAAGAGCAAGTAGGATGTGTTCATTAGCAATTATAAAGGACTCACACACATATGTATTTCTTGTGGAATCAGGGATCCCAAGTTCAGTACTCTCAGTATAATGCATATGAACCATTAGAATCAAACGGGATCAAAAAAAACTCAGTGCTGAGCCTCTGACAGCTAATCGATATGGGAAACAGGGCTACTGCAACCTGCCCTGTGCTGCTTTGACACCCAGGCTTCCAAAAACCACAGCAGGCTATGACAGGAGTTCCCCTCTCCTGTACCAGTCTATCAGTCCGATCACACATCCAAGAACTGCAAGACTTAGAAGGAAATCGCCTCTCCATCAGTTATCTCTATTTTTTACATATATGTATGTTCTCAGTATTTTACACCGTAGAGGTAGGCAAGAGCAGCAAGAATTCCTTCATTCACGCAAGTTCTCTACGGCCCTGGCTACAGCCACAAACACTCTCTATGCAAACGATTTTGAACCGAGACACTTTATTCTGCCCATATGCAGTTTTAAACATCCCCATCTTTTAACGGCTCTAGCCCTTTTGATGCTTCAAGTTTTGCTGAGTCGGCACAGCAATTTAATAAGGTTATGGAAAGAACATATCCACTGGTCTCTATAGGAGCAGACCCTAACCTGAGTGAAAAAAAAAACAGTATCTGTCTGAAATCACCTGAGGACTCAACCTGTAGTTTCCACATCCCACGATTCCCCCTTCAGTAAGACGCGTGATATAACACCCACAAGGACTAGAATTTGCAAAGTATTTGGATCCTTGATAAGTCAGACACACTGAATATTTTCCTTCTGCAATACAGAAGAAAACAGTCCTCATTTAGAGAGAAACCAAACTTTACAGTGCCCATGGACATTTTCAGTTGTTCCGAATCACCACTGCGAATCTCAGTCACATTGCTTCTCCAGTAAACCACTTCATGAATCGGTTCCCTCCAGTCTCACTGTAGCTAAAAATATAACAAGCTAGCTACAAGTCTTACATCATGGTGATTTAAAAATCCTTTAATAATTAATCACTTCATAAACTATAGTACTGCTGTGATTTTCTCCCAATTCTGTATTTTGACAAGACCTAAGCTAAAAAAATTAAAAATAAAAAGATAGGTTTTGAGGTCTTTTTCTCCCTAATGACTGGTAGACAGCCCCAGTTTCAGTTCAATTTAAGGGCAGAAAGTTACACTTTCTATCCTGCGATTGTGGGAAAAGTCCATGCGACTTGCTCATCCCATCCCAAGGACTCCCATGCAGGAGGAATGAAGCAAAGACTAGAAAGCTGAGAGAGAAAGGGGACTGTACAGCAGAGTACAGATATCCATCCTAGGAGATAGCCTCATTAAAATCAAGGTAATTAGACAAGGATAGGAGAAGCAAAACAGGCAATCAATAAGCAGTTAATAAAGATATGTGTACTGACCATAGTGTTAATTTATATATTAAAAAAAAAAAAAAAAAAAAACAAACCAAACAAAAAACACCACCCGAAGAGGGGAAGTGATTTTTTTCAAGGCCAAACAAAGGCCTGGGGGATGAGGAAGGGAAAGGTCCTCAGTTCGTGAATCTATGCTGTATATTCAAAGGTCATACTACTTTTCTGACCATATATCATGTCCTCACACCCCAATGTTTGCTTGTATTAATCCATCTAGGCACTTAAAGAACCCAAACAGCTATAATACCTGGGAACACAGGAATAAGACCCCCTGAAAATAAAAGCAAGAAAAACCATGTCATTTTGCCTACTGGCAGCACACATCCCCCCCTTCTTCAATTTACTACTGCCTCTGTACTAGCGCAGCACCAGCTAGGAGTGTTTTGTGCTAGGACTGCTCCCTTACATCGAGTGCTGACGAATTAGAAAAATACAATAAAGAAAACGATCCTCATTCATTACTGCTTTGATTATCTGTCTTCCTCTTATGTACCAACACGCACAGCATGCTGGGTTTTATTTTCCTTACAGCTTTAAGAGATCAGAGGTACAAACTTATCCATTATTCAAAGGCTGAATTATCCATCCAACTGTCTAACGTAACAGTGCACGATGAGGGCGTATATAAATGCTTCTACTATGGCATCCCGTTCAAAAGCACGAACACGACTGTCAAGGTATTAGGTAAGTTCCTTCACCTGCTTTATTCCAGAGGAGCAGAACAACAAAGCAGCTCCTCAACTGCAGACCTGCGTTTTTGCATGCAGTTGTGTGGTGCTTAACACAACATAAGCCTGGTCTTAGCTCAGTCCCCCCAAATAATGCTATGTATGCAGCCTTGCATAAAACTGAGTAGAAAGATGTACTAAAACTGATTTTAAATCTTACTGCTGCAGCTACTCCTTCTAATCCAGTACTGGAAGTATCCCAAGACACAGCAAGAAGCATCACGCTGTCTTGCTATACCCAAGGATCTAAACCACAGCCCCGGATTACCTGGCTGTTGGACAACGGGATAGAGCTCCCTGGTAAGTGTTAAAGGACCAGGGACTGATTACTAACCATTTCTTCTTATCAGCCCCGGGCACATGTAAAAATAGTGGAGGATGAAACACCTTCTGCAACACATCAGCTAGGACTACCACTCATCCACTCATTTAGTACAACTTGGCCCCCGTGATGCAGGCTTGGAGAAAAATCAGCACTAAATTCCAGTGTTTGTGTAAGGCTCATCTGCTTTGCTCAGCTCAGGGCAGACCACCACCACTTGGCACCAAAACCCCTTGAGACCCTGCAAGGGAAATTCCGCTGAAATAAAATGAAACCAAAACCGTGGAGGCACAATTTTCAAAGCCCCAGTATAAAGTCAGTTAACAAATCCATTAGAACTATTTCCGTATCGCAAACAGCGGACGGATTTTCCTCAGCTTTGCCGAGCAGCTCACAGGCACACCAGCAGCGTTTCTCTCTCGTTAACGTGTTCAGAGCCAGGCAGCTCGCTAGCAGGAGCGAGAAGAGAGCCCACGAAACACAGCCCGCACCACCCTGCGACGCTCCCAGCAGCGAGCGGTCTGCAACGCGCCTGGGTGGACACACGTGAGGAGGAACGGAGCCACCCCATAGCTCAATTTCATTTGTATATGATATAAACAGCTGCTTCTGAAGGCCACGTTCTAATAATAACTACCTTACTAGCTGTAACTGTAGCACAGTGGAGAGGAAATGCACATCTGTATCGCAGTGCGAGGAAAATACCCATAGATGAAAATGTATTTTCTTTCACGTATCAACAAGCTCTTATTTGTATTTTGCGTCATCAAGCAACATATTCAAAGCTTAGACTGTAATCTTCCTCTCCCCAGCCCCAAGATGGCTTTTTTAACCAAGAGCTCTAGAAAACAAGAGAGAAGCGTGCTGGCCTGAATATAGCTAGAAATCAAGACTAAAGAAAAATATCCAGGCTGCCAGATAGATACACAGGGATTAATGCATCAGCATAAAGCCCTGTGCTTAAAGGAATTGCACTCAGGGGAAGCAGCATAGCTGGTAAGCGAGGCACATGAAAGCCAGGGCAGAGAGCGATCTGCAATTGCGGGGGAAAGGTGCTCTGGAGCAGCACATCGGTCTTGGAAAAGCAGGTTCCAAAATCCTGCATGTGTTTGGGAAGAGCTGGGCTCTGTGCGTGGCTCTAAGGGCTTGGGACAAGACCGGCTGTGAAGGTTACAAAGAGCTCAGGGAAGCAACATATCACCTCTTAGTTTTTATATACATCTTTCCCAGTGTTCTTCTAAACCAAGGGGTTTCCTTAAACTTGAAACAACCTCATTTCTGCCCTGGTAAAGTACATCGTTTGTAACATCACAACACGCAACTCAGCCACCAAACACCTCCCACGACACATAAAGCCAACCGCGCGTTTCTCCACTTATCTTAGCAAAAACCCACACGTACCTTGATCTCCTCCTTGCCTCTGTAGCACTAACCCAGTCAGCCATTAGCCCAGGCCATCCCAGGGAGAACTACCTCACCTTCCACCTCCTGCCCCACAGGTGTAATTAAGGAACGTAATTAAGCAGCGCAGGGCCTGTGCTGTGGCTGGGTGGTTGGTTTCACCTGTGGCTGGTTTTCAGAGGAAGGAATATTTGCATGAAGAGGTGCTGATTTCGCCACGCGGCCTGCTCGTGGCCAACGCAAATTAGAGAAAGGGAAAAATAACTGCCCTAATTCTGTTTCTCAAACTTGCTGCATGCATTTTTCCTTTTTTTTTTTGTGGATGGCAGTCTTTGAGGAACACTCCTTCCTCCCCCTTCCATTCTCAGCTTTAATCACTTACTGCAAATATTTATACTAATCAGAAAATAGCTAATACATCTTAATTACTGGCAACACCTCAGTTCCACCAGGGCTCAGCGGGGGCAAACCAGTTGTAATTACTGAGCTGCTGCTGACAAAGATTATTTCCTTCCTAGCAAAACCACTTTGAAATCCTTTTCAGCTCTTACATGGCCCTGCTGGGGATGGAAGAGAGGGTTGAGAAATACTGGTCTATGTGATACAGCAAGTTATCTGTAAAGGCTAATCTGGAAACAAGGAATTTCCTTCATTTAAGAAATAAGGGTGTTACCAAGGGTAACAGATCAAGAGAAAGCATCAGTTTGTTTCCAGAGAACCTCTACATTATACGCAGACAGTAGAAATTATTGTGTCCCCATGAGCATTTAAAGTAAACATCTGAAAAAACTTTCCTCTCCACCAGAGCTACTCAAACAGGTCTTTGTGTCACATGAAATATACCTTTATTTTTCTGTATCGTATAAATGAGTAGAAGTCAGTATTACCTGAAGGACTAGGAACTACATCAGACAAGTTACATGGCTCTCTCTAATTCATTATGGCAAGGCAATTAATCTTGGTGTTCAACTTGGCCCAGATGCAAAAGGGAAAGAGTCAAACCTGCACTGTAGGGATGATGGAGGACTTGCACAGGATTTCATAGAGTTATAGAAATGTTTATTTATTACAAATGTAAATATTGCACATCCATATTTATTGTGCATATTTACCAATATGCACAAATATTGCACAACTTCTCTTTATGTTTGGGGTAACAAATCCACAGCTATTAAGACACAAATTCCATGCTCTTGGATATCACATAGCAGGATCAGCACTTTTCTAGATCTCAGTCGTGCTGCAAAACAGCAGGTCCTTGCCTTGAGGCTCCCCACTGCGGGCCATGCGGGGCTGTGGCACACAGCAAACCAATTTATTCTGTTCAGGAAGGAGCAAAAGTGCTGGTGGGTGTTTGGACATTTCGCCGCGGTCCTGCAGGGTGCTGCAGGGGAATTTCCCCACGAGCCATGAAACCGAGCAGAGGCTTTGGGTTGAGCGCAGGAGGCGCAGCAAAGTCTGCACTTAACTGCCAAGGAAGAAAACGTGACCTTGCTGCCTTTGGGCTCCCATGTAATCCATTTACACAATGAACCACTTGTGCACAGTAATCAGGTGCTGCCTTAGCAGAGCAAAGTAATGCAGATTGCACCTGGAAGGTTTTTCATTAAATTGCTCTTGACTAGAAAGCACTTAAACGTTTTCTTCCACCGGGTGTATAGGTGACACTAAGCACAAGTTAGAAGCTGATGGGAAGAAATGGACCACAACCAGCACGCTGACGGTCCTCGCCTATGGGCCCAATTCAACAGCCAGCTGCATCGTTCACCATGAAGCACTATGGGAAGAGAAGCTGACGGCATCTTTCCGTTTTGAGGACCTCCCTAGGACGGGTACCGAAGGCTCCTTCAGCTGAGGCTCTCCCATTTTACCGCTCCAAAGTGGTGAAAGTTATACAGATACATACGCAAAGCTGAAGACTGTAGCCTACTACCCCATCTGAGGGGGGGCAAAATGAGAGGGCTACCTGGGGCAAAAGACCAACTCCAAACTAGGATTTTGGGGCTTCTTCCTGCTTCTGAACTAGCTTAAAATTCATTAAACATTAAGCCACAGCAGCCCAGGCAGGTCAGTTCCCTAATGCTGCTGCTAGGATTCAGGTGATGTTTGTCCTGAAGTTTTAAAGATAACTCAAAGTTTATGTTCTCAAAAAGCTGTGAGCTTCCCATGTCTCCTGCATATTAGACACATGCACCTGGAAAGCTAGCAGGGTGTAAATATTGTAAATTAACACTGAAGCTGCTTGTCTAATAATTCTCAGTTTGCCTTCTGCCTATCTACTCATCTTTGGGATGGATCTAATTATTCTTACTTCATTCTTCCTTATATCGCTCGATTCAACAAATGCTTATAAAGTGCTCTGAAAGTTGTACTGTTGTCGGGTTTTTTCAGTGACAACACCAAATCCTGCACCAACTGCGCTAGAAGTGGACACGCGCGTCTCTGAGAATGAGCAATCTACAGGTAGGCATTAACTGCTTGGCCTCTTTTTAATTAATGCACAGGTCAGATAAACATGGCATCTATTCCCAGTTGCCATCAGCACTGAGGGACATTTTGCACAACTTTCAGAACCGCTTTGGTTTTTTCCCCAGTGACCGCAGCACTGTCAGATCAGAACAGCAGCACAGCCTCCGCTCCGAGCTACCCACAGCATACTGGTAAGTGTTTCACTTTCATTTTTTTCCTCATTTCTTAGCAGTAAATATATTCAGGGGACAGGGAAGCTGAAGGTGGGAGGGTAGGACTGTAAGTACAACCTCTGATCAGATAGAGCACTCAAGCAGTCGGGAGCATGGCATGTCCAGGGCAGGTTTCATTTTTCAAGGATCGGTTCAACGGCAACGTGTGTCTTCTGATTTTTGTCTTGTGTCTGGGGCGGGTTCCTTCAGGATCCAAAAAACCAACCATCCCTTCTGCAGTACCAGAGGATCCCATAGTTACCAGCTCAGCACCAACACCAACCCAGAAAAACCTCCAACCAGACACCGCATCTACTTGTAAGTTTGGTCTTCGTTACATGCATTTACAAAACCAGGGCAGAAATGCTACCGAGAACAGCGTCACACTCCACGTTACAAACAAGCGCGTGCCCTAAACCCCCCCCAGCGTTTCTCACTTGCGCGGGGAGCCCTCGGTTTTACAGCCACAAAAGCGGGCAAAGCCCCTCCGGTTAGCTGCAGAAGAACATGAGCTTTAGCAGGAGCAGCAGCAGCTCTGGCAGTAGGTGAGCCCAGGCTGGGACCTCTCTGGCCGGTTGCAGTAGGTGGCACCATGCAACAAGGGTTACCTGGGCATGCAGCAGGCTGCAGGCTCCAGCTGCTGAAGGCAGGAGCTGTTTCCAGCTGAAGAACTGAGAGAGAGCTCCCCTGCCCAAATCGGTTGGCCACAACCGACCAAGGTGGGTGCAGGCGTGAAGGCCCTGCAGTGAAAAAAAATCAGTCGGCTGGTTTAGAAATACATGAAGTCTTTGCTTATATCTGTTTAAAAGCGCTACACATCAGTGATTACAAACGTCACGTGGTATGGATGTTGATAAACGTACATGGAGAGGCAGCCTGAATCTTTTAACAGGACTTTCACTAGGTGTGCTCACATAACTGATAAGGAAGGAAATCTCTTATGAATGTAAAGGTTTGGTAGGCACTGCACGTATTATCATTTTGGTTTTACAAATCAAAGGAGATATCGTCTGTGTGCGTAAGAAAGCCAGTGCTCACCTCTGTTTGCGCAGGGTCCAAAGTAACGCCAGCTGCAGCAGGAAAGGAAGAATTGGCTGGTTCGTCAAGTTATCGTGTCCCCAACGGTACGACCTCACATCATCAGATATGGGTGGCGGTGGCAAAGGACAGGGATTCTCACAATGGGTGACTGCACCGCTGGGAGCTGTGAAGACAGTAAAAGAGTAGTCAGGGATATGAATAACGAAAAAAAAAAATCTGCTTTAAGGAAAAGTATACATGCTTATTCCTGAGTTTGCAAGCAAGAGAAGCAAACTGATGGACAGGGAAAGCCCCAAAATGACCAAAGAGTCAAAGCTCAGCTTTTTTTTAATTTGGCTGTAAATGGGAACCATTGAGTTCAAGAATGCGTATGAGATTCTCAGCATTTTCTGTTCATAAGGCTTAAGTGGTCTTCAGCTTAAAACAAAATACGGTGTTAAGGAAGTGAGCACAGATCTTTAAGTCAAGGGCTCTAGAAGTCCCTTTCCATTGCAGTACCAGGTGCCCTGAACTTCAAAGCTGCTGGGAAAATATGCATTTCTTAAGTATCCCTTTGCCCTTCAGAGAAATACTGTTCTCCTTTGCATTCCTCCAGGGACTGAGACAGCATTCAGTGGCAATGTCACAGAAGAGGAACTTTCCAGGACAGAAGCCTCACTACCAAGTGAAAACAAAACTGTGATTTCCATCATCACCTTCGGTACGAACTCTTTAATGACAGCTGCCAAACATGCAACGAGCTTTCTTACACCAAGCTGGTTCTCTCTGACCATGCATCCACCTCCAAATCTTTTGTCAGTACACTAGGGTAATACTGGCTTCCAATCTTGGGGAGGGACCACAGAAACACTACCATTTTTATCATCTAGAAAAAAGGTAAATTTTACTGTTTGTTGTGCCAGAGCATGAGTTGACTGATTTCAATCAGTTTTTCTTGTTCATCCAAGAACAAAAAAATTGACCTCATGTCCTAAACTTAAGTCCAGTAAGGTGACTTCTGCTCTCCCACCACGTTCATCTGGCCTTGTCAGGATATATCATTCTTAATTACCAGAGACGCACAGGAAGCTATTTAACAACACAAACATACACCTGCCTCTTTTACAGAGCAAGATCTGAAATCTGAAGGCATCAAAAAGAAGCAGAATAATCTCTTGCTGCCGATCTTGGTGGCTGCTCTGATTTTTGTGCTGCTCATCATTGTCCTGCTTTTTATGAGGAAGCTGAAAAAAGCTCACGGAGTGTGGAAGAGAGGTGGGTGATGGACCTGTCAGAGCAACTGCTGACGCTGCTTTATTCAGAGGGGCTGGAGAGCTGAGGAGCCTGTTAAGCGGAGACAAGACACGGTTCCTCCAGCCACCAATAAAACATCCTTCTCCCATAGATAGTGACCGTGACTTGTTCCAAACAACTGTTGAAGAGTCCCTGTAACTGGCGGCCTCGGGACATACTTCAGCTGGCACAAGGTGCCATGAAAGCCAACGAAATTGCTGTCCTAGGCATCTCCCTCAGGCGATCAGCATGGTTGGATCCCCGTTTTATAGCTAGTCTCTCAGGATTTTTACGCTCAAGGCAGAGAGTGAGAAAGAGTCGTGGAAAAATCTCACCATCTTAATTACATTTGTTTTCTGCACAGAAAATGATGTTTCAGAGCAGACACTGGAGAGTTATAAATCCAAATCTAATGAAGACAGTCCGGGCCATGAGAAGAATGGAAACGGTAAAAAGCTTTAACCAACATAAACTAATTAGAGCATTGCTACTGACCACAGCCAGAGCAGACTGCGGTCAATGTTGCTATACAGAAATATTTGCAAATTGCATGTTGTAAACCTGAATATTCTAAACCCAAACCTTTCACACCTGGAGGTCCACCACAGATATTATAACTCATTATAGCAAGAGTGATGCAGACCCATACAAAATGAAAATAACTGCTTTTTCTTTTATAGGTTAGACTGGATAATCACAATAGGTTTATCTAGTTTCTAAATATAATCTACTGTAACACTATTAAAAACAATATGTGTGGTACCTACCGGGAGTACTACTATTGTTAAACTGTCCTGAATGGCTCTTATCTGATTTCACCACCAACAAAACATTAGTGCTTCATCAGTCCTGTCCTCAGCCAGTGACTACAGACCGCGGCAGGTCTGTCAGCCTCCTCAGCGGGCGTATTTCTGCTCCACACTTGGACTTTTGTCTCAACAAAGGCAGCTGTCACAGGTGAATAAGCCCACATAGCAGAAATGAGGGAACTGTGCCAACATCTTTCAACATGAGTTTATTGCAGCACCTAAACTGCATTAAAAGAGAAAGTGGCTTGTAATTATTGTCAAAATATTTTCAAAACTTTCCTTCTTTTTCAAATATTTTAATATAAAAAATATTTAAATAATGCAGGTACCCCCCCCTTTACAAAATCAGTAATAAGTGTGCGTTTATCTTTCAGTTGTCAGTCAGAAGTCCAACGTGCAATATGTAACAGAAGGATATGTGGAAACAACGCAGAAGAATCCAACAGACAAAACCATTGCAATAAGTGAGAAACCGTTCGAGTATGGAAAGGAAACAGATGTATAGCAACGCCAAATCTATACAACGTGCAGAAACACCCCTGTTTCCTGATCCTTCTACGACAGCGTTCAGATATCAACATGATCTCAAGGAGCAGAAGTACAAGCAGCTACCCTCGATCCAAAAGCCAGCTGGGACTGCTTTTCTTTAAACAGCGGGGACAGGCAGACGGGACCAGTGCTCCCAGAAACCTATTAGCAATGGGGAGGCTGATGTACCTGTAATCCTCAGAGGATTTATCTGACCGCGGCCAGACGGAGCTCATCCATCCCATCCCAGGTGCTACCACCAACCGGGGTGCCGGCACGGGAACACGCAGAGCTACGAAAATATTCACCCACTGCTTCGGCCACCTCCTCCGCAAGCGCTGGAAACCCCTGGGAGCTGCAAACCCACCGCGTTACCCCATCGCGACCCCCAACCTGGGCATCCAGCTGCCTTTCACCAAGCAGGAAAGCATCCCGATGTCCCAAGAAGGCCGTGCCCCCCCCCCCCTCGCCGGGACTTCTGCCTCCCTTTGTCACCCGT
>JAVJGG010000082.1:545497-572277 GCA_035590195.1 Aviceda cuculoides
GGGGGGGCTGGAGGCCTGCCCTCAGGCCGGAGAGAGGCTCCTGGGCCAGGAGTTACCGGCAAGGCCGCGCACTGCCGAGGCTGACCGGGGGTTGCTGGCGGAGGGGCGGTTTCCAGCAAAAGGTTCCTTGCCTTTCAGGTTTCCAGGCTTTCCTCTGCGGGCTGCAGGGTGGGCACCACTTCCCAGCAGCGAGGGGAGTAGTGGATACGGGTGTCCGCCCAGGTGCAGGAGGCCTGCCGGAGGGTAAATTCGGGTGTGACAGGCAGTGCTAACTAACCCTGAAAAATTAGAAGTTGTATTTTGCGTTTCCATATCTTAACAGTCGCCCACGTACTAAAAAAACTCACGATGTACCTTTAAAGGGAACGGTCACACTGTATGCGCTGTAACCGACTAATGTACATGTCCTCACAAAACGCTGCCTTTTTCCTTCCTCCCAGACACTTGCATCTGGTGGTGCAAACGACTTATGAACATTTAAGTGCAATCAAATGAAAAGAAACTCTTCCTAATTTAAGAAGCGTTCCAGTTCTTTTCACTCTGTTCTTCTCTGTCACACGCACTTTCTTGCTGATAGCTTACACGTCAAGATGGTATAAGTTGAATAAAGAGAACATACACAATTTCTTTTACCTCTCAAAAGTTAACATAAAATTTTGTCGCTTTGTCTTAGCTTCATTTTCTTTTTCATAAGCTGTTTATACACAATTAGCTTTGTTACCACTAATAGTTTAAGGTAGATTTCATAGCAGTAAGTCATGCATTTGCTGTATCATGACCTTGATATTAACCGCTTAAAGATGAGAGTAAAGAATTGTTTTAACTGTAGAAGGTCAAATTCTGAGCCTAAGCCAATGATACTGCCACAATTCTAGCTTTTAACAAATACAATTATTATTATACAGTGAACAACCTTTTTAAGTTTACTCTCGCATTTTCCAAATACAGGGACGGTGTATACCATCAGTAGAAAACACAGAATGAATTCTTCAGATAAGAAGTATATTTCAGTTTCTTCTCCACACACTTGCAATATGAATAAAAACCATGTTCCTCAAAACGTACTCATGCAACCAGATTTCCACCCTGCAAATTGGAAAAGGCCATCCGTAAGCGAAGGGGACTTTGCCTCAAGTCTGCTCGACTCCCAAGAGTCAGACTCTGAAAGCCTTGTTCAGGAGAGACAGTATCAGTTAGAACTCCAGCACCGGATTCGTGAAAATGAAGAGCTGGTAGGACTGTGCTCTGATGAGTTGGAGAATGACAGTTTAGAAGATAGCTTGGAGGAGATGAGTTTAAAAGAACAAGAAGGAGCTGAGTATGACACAAATCGATACACAAATGGAATACAAAAGAATGGTGGTAATGGAAGGTAAGGCACAGGATTTTAGTAGATGAGTAGAATAGTTCTGACGCTTTAAAACCTTACATTCCTCAGAATATATATGACATCTTCAATACCAATTTATATTGCCAAAGTGCTATTAAGAGCAGCTACGGACTTGTTTACACACCAAGATGTACTGTTTCATCTTACCCCCATTCATGATCATTATACCCATTTCTCCAACACAGCCTCAACTGTTTATTATGTTGTCTGAAACACCAGTAGGAGGGTAAGAAGGAAAAGAAAACATCCCTCACAGATCCATACAGGTTCCCCATGTACTGGCTCTAGACACTGCATACAGAGGCAAATGCTACCTGCCTGTTTAGTTGCCTCTAGAACAGGCAGGCAAGAAGGGAGGAAGTGGCAGACAGACACATGTTAACCCCTACTCTTGCACATCACTGGGTGAGCTAATGGGGGAGCATTTAATGACAGGTTCTTCTGGTCTATTAAATGTATATGCCCTCTTATTCCTGTCCACTTGATCCAGAACTGCAGTCAGTGGAAGGAGTCTCATGACTAATGGGCCGTAGATCAGGCACTACAATATGTAGCAGTACGTGCTGGCTACCGTCTCAAATAGGCAGCCATTGCCATGTAACTGTCAGACCTTCAGATGGTGCAGCAGCTCTGAGAACATGGGCTAGAGGGTTTCTGGAGCTGGGCTGTGAAAAAGGACCAGAGAGAAAACAAGAACCAGTACCCACACATCCTCTTTTTGTTTCCTACCGAAAGACCTGCGCTGAGCAAACAGGCCACTTCCTGTAAGAAAACTTAGAGACAAAAATTGGTGGGTTGAATCAATGCAGTTTTGTCCTTATAGCCGTATAAATATAAAATTAAAATTTCCAGGGTTACTGTCACCTTTAAACATTCTTTAGAAAGCGTTAACTTGGTACCTAAAATAAAATTTAATTTGCTGGCATATGCATAAAGGCTTAACACTGCATAAATTGGGAATAATTCTCAAGTTTAAAGGGATTAAATTAAACCTGAAGTAATAATAATGTGCAGTTTCAATTTAATTGTCTACTTAAAATAAAATGGCAAACAAATGAAGGCTAAATGATTAACAGCATGCTTTTATTCACCTCCTCAACAGGCAAAATGGCCAGTTATTGAATATTTTATTGTGAGTGCAAATGATGTTAATTGTACTAGAAACATGCTCTAATTTTTAGTAATTTTTTTGACTGAATACTATGCTGAATGTGAGGCTCTTCATTAAATGGAAATTTGATTTTATTTTGTTTGAACTTAGCCTAGTAAGTGCTCAAATACAGTCCATTAACTGGAGCAAATATCACAGCATATACATATGAACCTCCCTCTCTACATCCATTACTAACCTCGGAATTTGAAGAGGAAATGCTGCATCTGTTGTCTACATACAACACTTTTGTTGACGAGTACAGAGTCCATCTAACCTTTATATCAAGTTGGGGGAAGGAATAAAAGGTGCACTTTTTGTCTGCAGATGATTAGAGATGAAGGAGCTCTTCACACTCATTTTGTTCCCGTGCAGTGACCTGGCCTGCATAATACAATTGAGCTGCTGTGCACACATTTCAGCACAATAGAACTCTTTAGCATTATACTCTGTTATTTGAATCATTGCAATTATATCACATATTTCTGTACTCATTTCAAAACATGGTCACCTATTTCTGTTTGCCTGTGGTGTACGACAACTAGGAATAATAATGTTTTCACCAGTGTAAATCATCTAATCTCTAGTATACAGGATGCCACGGCATGACTGCTTACCTGAAATGAAAAGCATTGCTAGAGAAACAGATTATTTTATTATTAGGAGCCACTCAAAATATAGGCATAGGCATGTAACTAATTTAGAAAGGATGAATAAATGATTTATGGAAATGTTAATATAATTAACTATGCCACAGTTTGGAGAATCCAGCAGATCAGTACGTTTCTTTTAATAGGGGCTGAAGAGTCAACCAGGTTTCAGTGCCTATAATGTCACTCTGAAAGGCTCGCTATTTGTCAGTGCCCAAGAAACCAGGACTATACTGCAGATCCAGTTAAGAAAAAACAGCGTTAAAAGGTTTTTTTCTCCCACGCTCCTTACTCCTGCCACTGCTTGCGCGTCTCCTGGAAGCCAATTTGTATGCATTTGGCTCCTGCAGTTAGTTTTCCTCCTGTTGGATCAGACCATAAACCATAAACAGAATCAACTGTGTTTTTTTTAAGGCAGACCATCTTTGTTTGCTTTGTGACAAATGTAGTTCAGAGCAATGATTTGGACACTTGTTTAAAAAAAACCAAGCCCACAAACCTTTCTGATTTATGTTTTTCTACACTTATCTCAATTACAGCCTGTTTTTTAATGAGAAATTACTTTAAGTCTTTTATAGACATTTATTTTATTGAAACATCATGATGTTTCATAGGAATGAGAAGAGAGAATAAACATACAGAGCTGTAGGCTGTTCTTGCTTAAACAGTCTCAAATTGACATTTGAGAGAGTGATTTTACCAGGGATATCACTTTTATTTCACACAGCAGAGTCTTTGAAGAATGAGCAACACTTACCGTCTTTTGTAAGCTATATCACTTTAAAGGAAGCAACAGAAGCAGTACAATATATCATTTCATCTTTTAGTTGATTCTACTAGTACTTATGTTTTCTATGCTAAATTTAGGATAAAGATTGCATTCTACTGCGATCTGAATGTTAGGCCAATTTATCATTCACTGATAATGAAAATTAAAAATGAAGAGGAGGTCCTGCCTAAGTTTTCTACTAAAAAAAATGCTTGATAAAACTGTTCTGATCCCGATCCCACAAACAGCCATACAGTATTCACTGAAATAATTCAGTTGACATAAATAATTTTGTGTTTCTGTTTTAACTAGGAAACAACAGTCCGTGGACAAATATTTCAGCCTAAGATACGATCCTAATTGGAAGAACACAAAAAAGGCAGCAGAATTTTGTGAGGCAGAAAAAGCATGCCAAGTTGCTGGAGGAAGCAGTGTGGACTTTTCACTAGATTCATTTTACCTCCATTCCAATGGCTCCCCAGAAGAAAAGAATCAACAGGAGGCAAAGTCACAAGATTCATTCTCGGAGTTTGGTACAGACTCACTAAGGTTTCATGAACCAAATGCCATGGTCAGCAACGAACCTTTTAGGCTGCATACCAAAAGGAAGGAATCTGCAGACGGCTGTCATTTCAAAGCTAGTCCCAGTACATATGGCAGTGCTTCTTCTCTTCAGATTCAAGAATATCGACCACAAAGAGCAAAAAAAGACTTTGTCAAAAAAAATAAACGGACTTTAGGATTACATTCAGAGAAGATAAATTCCTATCTTCAATTACACAGTAAAAAGCAAGAAGTACTTCATCAAGAGCTGGTAGGCAACTCTTACATGTTTTCTAATCAGTATAAACTGAGGACTGTCTAGTGTTAAAATGGAATAGCTGCATGATCAGGTTTGCAGAGGAGGTAAATAAATTTACAATCTATCATGCAACTGGTAACTTCGGATTTCCAGTGAAAATCTTGTTCACCCCTTATGGAATAATTGGCAAGTCTTCAGTTACTCACAACCCCAGTGACAGCCTTGTTAAAAGCCTAGTTAAGCTACGTATATTCTTGGCCATGAACCATGTGACAGAGGCGATCTCTCACTGGTTTTTAATCTTGATGCTAAAGAAATGCTGGCTTCCTTCATATGGGATCTACATTGCACCTTATCAGTAGTTCTTTTTTTGCTGCCTCTGATTTTTCTCTTCTTGGCCAACATGAATTTGGTAACAATCATCTTTGCGGATAGCATATTCCAAATTTTGTTCAATGCAGCAAATGCAAATTGCTTCTAATAGCAGAACACTCTCAATTTTTTAACTGCAGTGGGAAACCCTGATGTCACCATTTGGCTTAAAAAGCTGTATTGGTGGTTTTCCACTACATTGATCTTAACAAAAAAGTGTACGTGAAGTTACAGTTGAGTTTAAGAACCAGAAAAAACATTGTGGTCACACTGCTTTCAAGGGCCATACATGCTCTTGCTTATCACTGTCATTTAGGGCCACACATGCAGGAATATCCAAGAAATATGTGTTAGATTTGTGTGGTCAGACAACCCTTTCCCCTTACTTGCTTTCTCAGCCAGACTAAACCTTATATTTGAAATCAGTCAGCAGATACCGGTCATGTACAGTACTTGGATTTGAAGAGCCTAGCTTTCTTATGATTGACTGCAAAATGTCAGACAACTTATATTAAGGATTAAGTGGAAATGTAATTACAGTTCCTAATGAACGATTATACATGAGTTTGTTGCTTTTACTTGCTACTTATTATGAATAATGGGAAGGTGGGAATCGTTGAATCACTCCACGAGTTGTAGGATAGAAAATTCTTAACTTGCAAAACTACAGAGACTTTCTGCTTCACGTGACACATTTTCCAAGGCTAATGAACAGTTGACACAACATTAGAGGGCATCTGCTGACTACATTACAATGAGTGTAATGGTGGACAAGCTTTTTTCTAGCAGAGCTATTAAGAGCACTTGTTTTTTTCAGTTATAATTTGGTTGATGGTAAAAATAATTAGTGTAGATTGATGCTAATTAAAGCTGTGTTGATATGATTATGTTTACTATTTGGGGAATTCTGAAAATGTTTCATATGTAAGTATTGGAGCCAGGGATCAGGACTTCACTGTGTGGACACTCTTGAAAGACACGTAATAAGAAAAAAAAATCTGTTAAAATCAGGGCTACGTTGTAAGACTACCTTGCTGAAGTAGCCATGGGGACAGCAGAGCCGTGACATAGCGGGAGCCAGGCAGCATGCATGTAGCAAGGTGTGTTTCTTTCTTTGACAAGTTGATACAGCCACAACAGCATCACTGCCTACTGTCAGCTACCTTTGTATTTGCTGTGTATAGGCATAGGAAGAAGTACTTACCTCTCTTGATCTTAATCGGGACATCCATTGCTCCGTCTTAGTGGAGGGGGCGAAAGAAGGCCTGACAGAAGCATCTTGTTGGCCAGAGCTGGCCCATGAGCCAACTTTGGTCACCTCACCTGGAAAACTGTATCAAAAGTGCAAAAACACCAAGTATGCAAAGAATCAAACAAGCCACATGTCTTCTGCTGGAGCGATCAAACATGTTCTGAACACTGTTTTTTCCTAAACTGTTTTTTCCTAAACTGGATTATTTTGAGCTTCGCAGGTTGTTAAAGCTGTTTTTATTGATATGATCACTGTTGGCTATCAGGTACTGTGGTAATGAATTAGTGTTTACATTGAAGTAAGTACTTTGCATACAGGTTTTCTGAACTGACATAACATTAGGTAAAATATTTGCAGCCTCGTTCTTGCAAGATTTACAGCGGTTATCTCAGTGTATACAGACAGCAGGCTGTATGTACCAAAACATACCATAAATGTGTGTTGATCAGTATATTTACTAGTTTATATTGCATTTTATAAAGCATCAAGTTCTTTGCAGTGTTGCCTGATTCTTTAAGAACCTGATGATGAATTTCTTTGAGAGAGAAAGAGAGAGAGAGAAAGAAGTAGTGGCCCAATCTAGCTCAGCTGTACTCAATATGAGTTGCTTTCCTACCTACAAGCCCCTTACTTCAAAGCAAGGAACATAATGTACAATTTTTTAATGGCTCTAGACCAAGGCACTCAGACTCCCTGTGCACTGCGCCTTACCTCAGTGTAAACACCTAATCAAGATTGCCTGCGCTTCAACAATAGCAGCCAAATGCAATTCGAGAACCACAAGCCTTTGAAGTCCTCACTGCAAAGGCCGGTTTTCTAGTCTGGGATAATGACATGCCATGATTGCTGTCTTTGTTGTATCTTTTCAGTAGAGAAGCAATTATGGGCCTCAATTTAACAGAATAGGCATTACACAGCTTATGATTCTCAAAATGCAATTTCATTTGATCATTTTCTCAATTTGATTGGTATTAATAGAATAGTTCACAAAAAATGCTGGCAGAGGTTGTGTCCTGTTCCTCTTTCAAAGAGATAATGTAGAAGTATGCTTTACCTGCCCAGTAAACTATCAATACGGTGAGTCAGTTGGTTCCACCAAAAACATCTTACTGTCTGCAAAGCTGTATCTATCCACAGTTCAGGAAACCTGTGTGGTAACTTAATTCGTGAACTTTTCTAGTCACAACTAATAGAATCTGCATTGCCATGTGGGGCGATGAGATCACCTGAAAACTCAGCAATAAACCCTACCTACCTTTTCCTAGTTGTCCTAATCTCTCACCCCCAAAGATGAGAGGCTCAGCTCCGCAGAAGGATTTAACACTTCCTTCACACTGATTTCACCGTTATGTTTTTCAGTTAATAATTCTCTTGGTCACAAATATCTTCTCAGTGCAAGTTCTCCTGTGTTAGCCAGTGTCATTCTGTAGTGGTGCATAGGTACTTCTACCACAAGCAGGAGTCCAGCACGTAGTTAGCTGTAGTCTCTTTGCAGTGAGACTGCCTAACTGCATGCTTAATTGAGGTCACGCCTGCTGTAGTACTTAGCAGGATAGCCTGGGACAACACAAGTATAAATAAAAAGAAGGCGTTGTTTTTCCTGAAGTTTTATAGATTGGAAAAAAAAGTTTGATGCTTTCACGAAAAATTTTCATTATTGCTATATTTACGAGGGTATCGCTTCGCTTTGAAATCTGTAGTGCCAGCAGCCATCCTCAAAAAATTGCTCAAATTTGATTTCCAGCCATCGTGCTACCACAACTGTGGCCATGTGAAAACGTTCTTGTTTGTGGGCTTGTTATTTGCACAAGCTGTTTGATATTGTTGCCGGGCTATGTGTATTAGTTGTTTTATTTCTGCAGCTACTCCTTGTACTGTTCTACTAATATTACTATGTTTCCCTGTCTTTTTCTGCATGACTCTGTTGTTCAAGATCTGCTATGGTGTGTGTCATCCATCAATATCTTGGTACACTGGCTGATTGCTTGGACAATGATGATTGTCTAGTTGCTTTTCTGTTATTAGGTACATCCACTGGCTCTCATATAAATGGACAAGCCCAGACATTTGAGAGTTACAAGTGGGTTTCTGTGCTGCATGCTACCTGCAATTTTCTTTTCCTCTCTTCTTCTTAAGAGTAGAAGGAATACCCCCTACTACCACACCACTGTTAATTGGTTTTCTGCTTCCTTTTTCATTTGCTCTTTTAGCTGTCTGTTTTCTTGTTATCAATTGTATAATGCCTAACTTTAGCATTTTAGCTTTAATAGGAGGCAAATTATTTCTCATTCTTTCCCCGACACTTTTAAAAGCTTTCATCAGGTTGGGCTGTGGCCATAAACATTCTTGGTTTTTAGGTTACAGATCCTAAAACTGTTGATGAAGAACCAGTTCAGAGTGTGCTACCATTCCAGACTGTGAAAATGGAGCCTGAAGACAAATGGTACCTGAAAGCACAGCAGCTCAAGGTTCCTTTTTGATAGAACATGATAATTGAAATATATATGTAAAAGCATTGAAGTTTGAATATTTAAAGCTGTAATCTCATTACTTTTAAAGTACCAATTACTGGCAATAAATCCTTAGATATATCTCAGTGGATAATCACAAAAATTTAATGCATGTGCTGCTTTATATACTAAATGATTTTAAATCAAAATAGATCCCAAATCCCCAAAAATTCCGAGCTCAAAAAATCTTACCTGTTTAGGACATTATTTGATTGATAATAATGTAAAAGCACAAACTAGTACCTGGTCGTGTTTGATGGTTCATGAGGATTCTGAGCTAGAACTTAACTACTGTTAAGTAGTTACTTGTCACCTAAAATCCCCATGAACATCAAGGGATTACCATAAAACAGAAAATGTTATAAGTAGAAAAAGTCACACTGACCTCCTCCGTGCACGAGTCTATAGATCTGTTTTATGCTGGCCTTTCAAACCAATGCAATGGAATAGTCTTTGAAGCAATAAAAGAGATCAGGTTATCATCACTGATGAAAAAACAAGAACTTCAGAACCAGAACTTCAAGCCACCTGGAATTATTATTGGCAAACCTAGTTACTCTCTTTGTATTACAAGTATTTGAAGTCATTCAGGCAGACTGTTTAAATTCCCTGCTGTTCACTTAAGACTGGAAGCTGCACTTCTGTAAAGGACAAACAAGATTTTATGCTGCTGTTCATTGTGAGAGATGTGCTTTATATATGGAATTTCAGAATGAAGGAGGTGTTTTACAGGACTGCTCATTCCATTTAAACGGGGCAACATTGGCCTGGTCCCAGTTTGGCAGCAGTTCATGATTTCCACCAGTGGCACAGTATGCCAGAACATTAATCATTACAGCAGAGGTCGAGCTAACAAATCATCATCTTGGCACCAGGAGTCAGGATTCCCCAGTGCTAAAGCTTTCGCCAAAACATTCTGCTCTGTATGTGGATTTAATACCTACCATTAAGTAGTTATTCTGAGTGCATATGCTATGTAGTGATTGCAAGTGTTGCTAACAAAAGAACCCTAGAGAGTCAGGAGGATGAAATGGAGGATTTTAGTGCTGACAAAGATTAAATGGACTGAGAATGGATTTGTATATTCCTTGGAAGGAAAGCCATGTCTTTCCTCAAAATGGGCAACACCTGATGCTGTAATTGGAAAGCGATAAATCTTAAATAAACTCCAGATTTAGAGTATGTCAGTTTAGCTCAAGACAGTAGTCCTGGTGTGCTTAAATTCTTAAATTGTTTCTTATCATTTGGATAATATTTTGCAGGATACAGGGCAGGGAGGAGTGCTTGATTTAGAAATGAAATCATTTAAATTGTCGTCATCAGTCTGTTTCTACTGTGGACCAGTCTAATAGTGTGTACATAGCCATCTTTTCCTGAAATTTAGTACAGTTTACTTTCATTAGAGGATAAAAGCCAAGAACTGATTTGATTTCTGAAACCAGGTGGTTGACAGTAAGCTACCACTTGTCTACAGGATCAGAAACGAGTAGTCCTGTGCATTTAAGAGCACCTATTTTTGCACCTCATTCAGATAAAACTCCCTCATTCCATATTTACCACAGCATCATTTCTTAGATATGGTCTGCATCTGTAAGGAACCATTTTTATAGTGTTCTGCTTCAGAATTTGTCCCAGGCCATTAAGCAAAGTTTTGATGCAGTAATCTGCATTGTCTGTGCAGCACCCGAATAGCATCTGTGCTTCTGATCTTGACTAGAGGTTCCTACATATTTTAATTTTAGATAAAGTCTGGCCAGGCCATCACTTAGTCTAGCCATGACCATAGTTTACTGAGTCTGGGTTAGATAGAAGCAGCTCAGAGTGATTTGGATGGGTCTAATCAAACTTGTGCAAACTGGCCTAACTCATCATCAGTATGTTAAAGAACTGTTATCATCGCTGTGAAGGACCAGTACCATACCTAGGTCTCTTTAAGGGCCCTTCTATGAGGATGTGTTTTGTTAATTCAAAAACCCCAAACCCGAAGCCTGACAAATGCCACAAAGAAAGACTGTCCTCCACACCATACTAGACTTCGGGACACAGGTGCTTTTCCTTTTACACTTCGCTCTCTGCTAAGAGCTTACTTTTAAAACTAATTTCCATCATGATACTCATTCAGCTGTATAAAACATTGCTATAATCCTTTTCTAATTGTGAGCGTACATTAAACAGAGATGACTGGCTCCATACATCCCTGATTTTTAAAGGGACAGATGATTATGCACTCCAGCCTGTTCAGGCCTGTTCAAGGCACCACATCAACACATGTTCAGATTTCAATACATGTTCAGAACTCAGCTTCATTGTAACCTGCACGGCTGTTTAAGGGCTGTCTGAAATAAGAATGTTGTCCTGATGTAATCTAGTCAAAACATCAGTTAATCAGTTAATTTGTAGAATTCTAAGAAATAGCTACCTGAAAGGCATTGTGACAGGCAAACTTACCCATACACTTGTCTATTGTTGATCTCAATGAACATATAAAATAGCAATCACTGAAATTCACCCCACTTTTGATAACTTGTTTTAGGATCACCAAAATAAGTCCTCCCAGAGAAACAGAATAAAATCCAACCAGAGTCTGAAAGGGAGAGCTTTCCCAAGGAATGATAGCCAGCAACCACCAGGAAGACCAGCAGAACCAAAGTCTTGGCACCACAGGCACCTCCAAATATCAGAATTTCAGACTGTTCCCGTGCAGGCAGTGGAGCAAAACAGCAGCAGCACACTGCAGAAATGGCTGTATTCAAGTCCTTCTGTTGGCCCTGACACTAATATAGCAGCAAATTCAGATGCTTGCTTAAGTAATTTCCCAAATTCAATACATTTTGTTAATCAGGATTTTAGCACATCTACCTATCCTTTTCATCCAATATTACATACACTTAACCCAGCAGAAGTTGTATCTCCAGCATATACCAACAGAGAGAACAAGAAATACCAGTATGATTCTCCAAATGGACTTCCACATGACCAGCAACATTTATACAACCATGTCACTGTGCAGCTTTTTGCAGGAGATAACGGTACCAATGGTCAAGCACATCCACATCAGAGGAATATTTCATCTACTTTTAATGCAAATATTCAAGAATTGGTGAAGGATCAAGTATCACTTCAGGATTGCAAAAGACACATTTATGCGGATAAAAGGTATGAGAACTATACAATCAGTAGTTTGTGGTAAGGATATAAGTGTTGAAACACTATCATAACACTATGATGCCCAGAAAAAATAGACACGGACAAGAAAATGTTTTAAAGTCCGAAATACAAAATTATTTTGCTACAAACCTGCCACTAGAGACTACTACTGACTTAAGATTCGCTATAACTATTAATTTTTAAATATGGTATTGGAAAAGGACAGTTCTGTACTCGAGGCTCTCTTGCACATAGAATTTTCCACAATTGAAGGTTTCCTTCTGAAAGGCTAGAAGGTGAAGTTTAAAAAATAGATAGCAAAGAGCACTGTGCATAAACTAAGTCTACTGCTAGCTGCATAGGGTTATATCAAAACTTGCCTTGCAGGGTGAATATCCGGAGTCAGTCTAGTGCCAGCTCTGGCTCGCTACACATGGGGAAGGGCATGAAAATCCTTAGTTATGTAGAGTTTCACTTGCCTTGATAAAAATGAAGGTTTTATTTCACATGGACAATTAATTCTTTTAGTACTCAGCAGGCCTGATCCAAAGCCATTTAAAGGCAGTTTTCATTGTCTTAAGCTAGCTTTGCATTAGGCTGAAAGTTTCCCCATCTATAATTTTTCCATAGGCAGGTTCCATACACTTGGGTGCAAGCAAAATCAGTCATCGTGAAATACCCATCTTTCTGTCTTCATGTTCTCAGTATATTCTGTGAGCAAGGATCATCCCATGTACAGATTGCTTGTTGAGCTATCTGCTATATACAAATAAAGATTCTTATTTTTCCCCCTCTTTCTTTTTTGAGGTCTTCTCAATCTTCTGTTCACAGTTCACCAACAGCCACTTGTACAACCTCCCAATTTACACAAATGATGGAGCAACATCACCAAGAAATCACTCGTTTGACAGAAGCTCACTTAGATGACAAGCACTTGTTCAGCCTACTTCCACCTATAATCCCACAGGTAGAAGGTGGTTCAGAGGTAGATCCAGAGAGCGGTGAAGGAAATCAAGTGAAAATAAGCCGAAGCAACTCAGAAGGATATCTCATGCAAATGGAAAAGCAAAACCAGCCTAAAGTCAGGAAGAAGGTAAGCAAATAGATGTGGATTGAAAGGTTTTACATTTCTATTTCCCCCTCTAGTTAATATTTTTTTCCTTAATAATACAAAGATCTTAACAGGAAAAAAAAAAAAAAAGGAACGGGAACTGAGAAATATTTTATTGTTACAGAGAGCACACTGACACACACTGACTTGCCCAGAGCATTAAAAACCAAGGAACAAAGCTGGAAACAGACACTAAAATCATTCTAGTCTAAAGAGCAAGGCGGTTCACCACCACCTCTCCCTATGTCACTTTCAGTCTTGATTAGCTCTAAGAACACACAGAGCAGTATTTGTCCTTTTAGTTATCCAGTGATAAAATGATTTAGAATAAAGCTATTTGTATAAAGCAGCAGGTAGCCAGGGCTCAGATCTGAGCAAGCCATTATCCTGGTCATGCTCATTTGCTATCCAACTCAAATCTCTTGGTTTCCAAGGGAATCAAACTGAACAATAACAAACTTAGAGGATTTGTAAAGCTAACGGCATAAACATTATTACAAGTCTCCTGATGATCCCATTTTGGTCCTTATTAAAATTTGGTTCTTTTTGTCTTTTCTGTGTGTCCAGTTTCATACTGTAACCAGTTAACACAGATGCAGTGGAACAGCATAGAGATATCCCTGTGTGTCCATGACAAATGTTTAAGAAGTTAGCTCCAAGTCTCAGGGCAGACAAAGTAAGCTGGAATAATTACTCATCTGTTTCATCTAGACGGCAGTTTGTGTATTGCTGCTTGAATGCCTCTAAGAAGAATTAGCTGGATTATGATAGTAACTGAAGGGCAGATTTCCTTCCCTTTCTGTTCCCCTAAATTCAAACCATTGTTTCTTTCCTGTATTTTCAGTAGCTTTCTCACGCTTCATATGTGAGGAATGCCACAGAGAATAAGACTGTTTATGTCTCTCAGAAAAATCCAGCTTTTCCTAGTAAACAGATGCAGTCATACTCATCGCATTAAGTGAGAAAACCCTGATTTTGTTGCAGACAGTTAAATGACTAACTCTTCATAGCACCTTAAATTAAAAGTTAGGTGTAAGTATATCACAAAAGAACAGGGATAAATGACACAAAGAAACATCAAATAGAAAATTCAGTGCATAGAATTAGTTTCTCTGCAGTTGAGTTTAACTTGAACATGCCCTTTGAAGAAATGCACATTTTATTTGCATATAGAAATTTGGTGTTTCTGCATTACTCTGGGACTGAAATTACTATAGAGCCAATCATAATGAGTTTCCACTGACAAGTTTTAAAATGTAGTCCACTTCTAAAAATTAATCTAATGCTCTTGAAAGAGATTAGAAAGATTCTGGAAGTATTGGGGTCTTTGTGGTAATGTCATGAAGTATTGAAATGGCATCACCCATCACTCACCTTCTGCCTTCCCTATGCATTTGTAAAGCTTTTGCTGTGCTGCAAGGCACGTATTTTTGAACTGTCTGTGAACAATTTTCCATTGCAGTTTTGAGAACAAAGAAAGGTTACTATTACTAATAACATTTGCCTAATTTTTTTACCACCAAAATCATGTACTTTTATCTGCTTTGCTTGTAACAGTTTCTTTGGAGTTTCATTCTAATAACAGTCAAATGGGTCTCTTTAAGCTGTTGAAAAATAAAGCTCACAAAAGATAATTTTTTACTAAGAAAGTATTGCTTTGTGATTTGGATGATTGGCAATTACCCGCCTAGATTCAAAGGAAATACAGTGTAATTTGACTTGTGCAATTAACTCCATCTTTTTGGTCACTTACAATCCTTAAAATGAGACATGCCAGAGGTAAGACTGAGACTGCAAGTTGAATCCTGCTCTTATCTTGGGCGTCTGCTACAAGACTTGCTTTAATTATGCTCTCTGTGAAATCATATAAAGGAAAACCTGTTACTGCTGTTTGCTTTTCAGCCATGTAGCTTAAAAGGCTACATAAATCTAAATGTGAAGCTTGGAGGCCTTGGACCTGACTATGAAGCAATCAAAGAGAAAGTAAGCAGTCCTTATTACACGATCTGCTTTTCAGTTGTGCAAAGTGAACATAGGCAGGGGAGAATGGCAAAGAAATCACTGCGGAGAAGCAACTTAGGTTTGTCTGGTACTTCATGTCCTTGACTCCAGGTCTAGCTTGTGATCCTAAGGGGAGATTCAAACAGAAGGAAAGACAACTGTATTGTGGATAATTTTAACCCTCTAATTTTGTAGTTCCAGAAACAGGGAGTAGTTCACAGAATTCAATAGGGCTAATTGCACATCAGTAAATTATACACTCATGTGACTGAGTTGCATTGTCATTCCCGTTGTAGAAGGTTTGCCTAACCTTCAAAGTGGAAGTAAAAGAAGAAGTTGCGTAAACACAAGAAGAAAATAGCTGAATGCACATTACCCTGTTGAAATGAAGACAGATTGTTCAGAACAAGTATCTGAACAACTGGTATGGTTTGACTTGTTCTCTGCTGATAATGAGAGTCTGGTAGCAGCTGTATATCTAAGGTACTGCAAACTCCATCCTGCATGCTTTGAGACCCTATTAATCTGACAACAGGTGCTTTATATGGCATTCTTTATAGAAACATTGTAGGACAGCAGGAAGGAAAAATGATAAAACGATCATCCCTTTGGAGTCATTGAGAAGCCCCTGTATTTTCTTCCTCCTTGCCATAAATGAAACAGGTTAGAGATCTGAACTTGGAATGGACAGAGTAGTGCATAGCCCCTGTGCATTTTTAACACCATCATAACACTTCTGGAACCTGGCATGCCACTGGGGTATCATTGCATTGAAAGGAAATAATTGACATTGGCTGATAACAGGGGCAAGATAGAGCATACTGCTGAATTTGAGTGTAGTGAATTGCTGGAAATATAAAGACACAGAATATCAGTTAAGTAAATTAAGCATGTCATTCAGGGCTTTGAAAGTAAGTATAGAGGTTTGAAAAGTCAATGCAAAAGTTGACAGAAATGAGTACAGCCATTGTAGAACTGAACAGATATATTGAAACATTCAGAATAAAGATGCACCTGTTGCATTTCTGTTGAGCTCTATCCTCGATACGGTCCAAGAAAAAGCTCTTAAAAATGAAGGGTGACTAAAAAAGCTGTGCCATTTATCAGGATTTCCCGTGGTGCTCTGCTGGGGAGTGATCAATAGCATAGCCAGGTTAAACAGCAACAGAGGTGTAAATGGAAGACTCAGGTGGAAAAAGTGTTTCATTGCTGGATCCACTGAGACAATTAATTAACCATAGACTTTTTTCCTTTTGTCAGAAAGAGAAGTTAAAGCAACAAAAGGAATATGCAAAGCAAATTAAGGAACATAATATGAAAAGCACTGCTTCTGTTCAGAGGTTACCTACAAAACCCCAGGTCATATCTTCATTGTCAAGACAGAAGGTAAGAACAGAGTCCCTTTAAAATGCACACAGGGAGGGACTCTGGACTTTGCACAAAGAAAAAGAAAAGCATAAATTTAACTTACAGTAGGTTAAAATAGTTTGTCCATTTTGATTTTTCTTTTAACAACTCTAAGGACTTCTGCTCTCATGGGATGCTGGCAAGTGCTCATCTGTGCATCTATTCTGTTATGGCTGTAGATGTATGCCAAGAGTTGCTGCTTTCGTTGCCAACAGCAGTCTTCAGTCCATGCATCTGCCTTGCTCTTCATGAGAGCGTACCAAGTGGAAACAGAGCAGTACTCTATCCAAGCTACCAGCACTCAACTTGGCTTAAACAGCTAGTGGTGTTTTCCTGGGGAAAGTGTGGGAATAAAGGAGAGTGGGACCCTCCTAGGAGCTTTACTCCATGCAGCACATGCTCTGCTTCACATCAGTGGTAGAGGCCACACTACTGCAGAGTGCACTCTTCTAATGGACCACAGATATCCTCTTTTTAGTCTTATTTTCCACCTGCCTGTCAGTCTCACTCACAAACTCTTTTCACTTCAGTTGCGTAGCTACAGTAATTGGTCTTATTTTTCAAGCCCACACAACATCACTTTAGCCTCCACTGGCCTTCAAAAATAGCCCAAATGAGCAACGACTGACTACACGACAGTGGCATACATAAACCAACAAAGGGAGCACCTTTTCCCTATTGCAGAAAGTGATGAAGCTCTGGAAATAGCATATATTTTATCCAATCAGTTCTGCAGGAGCTCACCTGCCTGGTGCTGAAAGCACACTAACAGGTATTTCTCTAAGGTGACGAATGCGAACTGCATGCTTCAGGAAAAAAGTTTTGGAGTTTAATATCAGTTGAATTCCTCAGTTACTTGCATTTATTTCCAAACCTCACATAAACCACGAAGAGAAGAAACAGGATTCTTTGGATGTCAAAAGGGCTTTGGATTCCTTCAGAAGACTTCCCAGAGACTCCTTCACCAAGAACGTGAGATAATGCAACTTCCACTTGAGATGTAACCGGTGTTTCCAAATACATGCGACTGAAACACAGACACCAGAAAACGTCCCAGGTTAAACCAGGGCTTTCTCAGTTTCAGGTTTTCTGTAATACTGTTTCCACTCCCTCTGCAAGACAGCCTTCTAGATTCCATACATCATTCCATACTATCTGACACCCTTGCAGGTATCTACTTTGTATTCCTCTTTCAGCACAGCCCTGCTCAGCTTCAGTGAGACATCAGATCTAGAACAACAGCTCAAGTACTACTATTTTTAATTTTGATAGTTAAGCTTATCATGCAGTAGAACCTAAACCCAGTTAAACAGAACTTACATACTTCTTGTTGCACAATATAGTCTTTACCTATGTCTCACATTCACGCATGCAAGTTTACCTATATACTGCTACAGAAATACATACTGGGAAAAGTGTATGATAAAAGGAAACACTCTGCCAGTGTGGGAAGTACAGTTCTTCAAGATACGCTGTCCCTGTCAGTATTCCATTACTGCCCTCCTTTCCCTCTGCTTCATGGTATAGTTGTTCAGCATATACGCACTCAGAGTGTCTGAAGTCGAAAAGAATTGGAATAGTGGTTTATTTCATGCTGCTGTTTGTATTCTCAGTATAGTATGTGTGGGTCCTGCGCAGACTGCGTGTTACTGGTAAAGAAATTTCCAGTCGCAATAGAATATGCATGGTTATAACAGAACTCTGGGAACTCTGTGAGAGGCAATTCTTTGTTTCACTCTGAAACAGTTATGTGTTAGTTACCAAGACTTCATTTCAAAACTTGTTTTAACTTTTTAGGCCTTTCAATACATCAATTCCTTAGAGTTTGTCATAGGAGCACTCAGTTTCCATCCATGTCATATTAGCTTGCAGAATTCCCTGCTATAAGATATGACTGAGGACAAGAGCTTAAGGAGACTGAAAAAAAAAAAGTTTGTAAACTTAATAGACTCATGTTGCTTTTTCTTTTTAAAGAAAAAGCACTGCTTCAGTACTTAAGGTGGCTTGCAGTGGTAAGTGTCAGAAAGCAAATCTCCTTGAGGTGGGTAATTTTGCCCACTGCAAAGGTTTCTTGCAGTCGCCACTGAAGCATCTAGTGTTGAACACTGTCAGAGACAAGATCAGGAATTAGCAGAACTATTAATTTGACTCAACATAGAAACACCTAAATTTTCTCAGAAACATTGGTCAGGTTTTCTCTTAATCAGTTACCTCAATTTTCATGTTTTTAGGCTCTGGAATATGCTAAGACGATTCCTAGACCAAAGACCTTCACGGCAAGACAATCAAATGAAGAGGTGAAAGAGGAACGAGTTCTGCCACAGACTTTAAATGGCGACAGTTTACCTCAAATTGCATCCTTGGAAACTTTGCAAAATAGACATGAGCAGGAGAAGCAAGTCGTAGCTGCTTTAAGAACCCTTCATAGCTTATAAGTATTTTGAAATTATTAGGTATATCTTCAAGGCAGAAATGTCTGAACTCTTTAATTACGAGCTATGACCATCACACCTTGATTTACCATTCCATAAAGTGGCTTAAGTTTAATCATTGTTAAATTTTAGAATCAGTTCTATTACACCTAATTTTAAAAAATGTGAACAGTTGCATATGTAGCATTTTAAATATGGTCATCTCTGTTGTTATTTTTCTTTGAAATCAACTGATCTAGCAGTTGCATCTTTCTGACTAATCAGCTGTTGACTTGTCACAGCTGGATCATTTTTAGACATGTCAAACATATGGGCATATCTACAAAACACTAAAAATAAACATCAGTTTCATTTGATGGTCTTAATACCAGCAATGTTTCCCTTTTTGAAGTGCAGAGGAGATTTTGGCAGACTGTCCAGAAATAAAGCCAAAAATAATCCATTGCTGGTAAGAAAGAGAACAAAAACGTGCACCAAACATAGCAGTTGGTAATGATACAATACTAATTACTCAAATGTTACTCTGTGAATAGTTGTCACATCAAGACCAAAATTTTGAAGCTTCATCTGGGACGAGGAAATTCAAAACAACTACTGGCTGATCATGCAGACAATCTGTTATTAGCCAGAAGCAGTTGGAAAATATATTGAGTAACTAAGGATAATTGAGAGCTACATGTTTGAGAGGAAACAGCTTTTAACAGATTAAGTCTATAAAAGTAACAACAAACAGATGGGTTTCTTACGATGGTTCCATTTCTTTAACTTAGTGAATTATGAATTAAGTCAACAAATGAAATGTGATTAGAACCCACAGAAAGGGAATTTTGAAGAAAACACACTAAATTCTCTTAGAAAATAGGCTAGTTAAAAGGAAAAAAAAAAAACCAGCAACCTTGTGATTATGTGTAATTGCTTTATCCAATTTATTAGGTCCCCTTTTGTATGGGAGGAGAGAGAAAATTAGTCTTCGGGCAAGAAAAGGGGTTTGAGTCTCCTTGAAGGAGGCTAACAATGGAAAGATAAGGTGGGAAATAAAAGAGATAATATCTTTGAAATGGCTTTCTCTTTTTCTAGATGCACCTTTTCTTAAAGGTAAAGATAGAAATATGTAAAACTTAACACATTTCTGGGTTAACATTTCATTGGCTGAATGTCTCACTGGAAAAATAATTTTCCAGTAGGTGTACAGTGAAGTCAAGGCATTGAAGGTATGACATATATTGCTGGAAAAGTCCTTTACCTTTCATTTTTTAGAGTCCTGGGTGAGTTTGACCTAGATCCTACAGTCCTCAGGATGCCTCAGTCCTCCTGAAAATGGGTTGGTTGCTGAAATACACCCTGCAGGATTTCCAGTCAGGCTCCCAACCTAATATGGGAAAAAATGATGGCCATACTGCATCTCTCCATCATGGAAAAAGGACATGTTGCTTTCTTTAAAGCCATCCCGACCCACCTGAGAGACAAGAAGCTCTCCACCCTGTCGGTTGCTTCCCACCACCCGTGCCGAATTAGGCTTTTTAGACTTCTCCGGCAGAAGTTTGTGATGTACGTAATCTTTGGGGGAAACTTGGTGAACGAAGCGTCTTCTGATGTCGGGAATGTGGGTCAAGTTGCAGGGGAAGTGTTTTGCACGTCAAAGTGCAGCAGCGGACATCTTCAAATGTCCACTGCAACTTCTGGAACAGGACCCTCCTCCGCCTCAGCCTCCTTTCTCCTCACCTTTGGGAAATGCATTTGCCCCCTCTGTAGAATGTGCATGCCTGCAACATGATCCATCAAGCTAGGTTGGGTGAATGTTTCCATGCCCTGCCAGTTGCTGCTTTGCTTTTATTTTTAAACCAAATGGTAGCACTTTGAAGCATTTCTGATTAGGGAACCTCAACTTGTTGTTTCTGCTTAAAAGTGATAATCCCCCCTTAATACAAACCTCAAGTACCTATTTTAATGAAACCTTCAGATGAATATCAAAGAGCTATTTACTCGTATCTAATATTTTAATTAGATTATATTCTCGATTTAACCCATTAAACCCCCTTTGATGATCTCCGTGTTTAGTGTTTAGCCCCAGATGCTGGAGGTAATGAATATTGGACCTTTGATTTAATGAGAACTTCTGCCTTTCCAGCCTGACTCCCTTTGTGTCCCCCTTTTTTATTTTCTGAGCTATAGAATTCAGTTAATTGAAGAAGTCTCTTACCACCACACATTAAGGAACCTAAATTAGCATCCCTTTTCTGATTAGAAAATACAAGCAGACATTTTCTCTTTGATCTGAGGATTGAGTTGAAGTAGGCAACAGTCCCCTGAAAATGAGCTGATGGCCTTATTATTTGGCTGACATGCAGATGCGTCCATGTGGTGCAAAATGCTTAATGTCTTAATTGATCACCTTCCTCCCTATCTGTCATCCTACTACCTTTTCGAGCTCCCATAAATTAGGGTGATCTTTCTGGGTGGGTGGCGTGTTTTGTTTGTTGTTGGTTTTTTTACTAAAACAATGAACTTTTAGGAAACATTTAAATACTAAACCCACACTAAACTAGAAGCCATGTATGCTTACCTGATGCTGCGTCTGGGGGGGAGGGGCATGGATTTTTTTTGAAAACAGTGATTGTGATCATCTCACAAACCATTTGGAAAGGACTGGTTTTCTCGGTTTTTTCTTCCAGAAAAAGACATTATTTGCAGCATATGTGGAAAGAAAATCTTTTGATCTACCTCAATACTAATGCAAATTTTTCCTGCACCTAACAGGGTGGCACAAAAAGGGACTATGCAAGTAAATGATGAGCATCCATCCGCTTAAAAGGAAAGGCCAAGACTTAATGTCTTTCAAATTAGGAAGGCAAGGAATTTAAATAAGAAATAGGTCTTGGATTTTGCATTAAGTATTCAGGGAGAGATTGAGCTGAAGTAGTACCTGCCTGCCATAGTCCCATGGTTGCAGCACAGCTATCACAGAGCACAGTGTTACTTGTCCAGGGGCACAGGCTGCCTTCACAGGGGCAGAAATGTGTTTGTGTACACCACCCGATAGAACTTCTCAGCATTTACTTGGAGAGCCCTTTCTAGTGCCACCATTTCTTCATATTTTAGATTCGGGAAGTGTAGAAGCTGAGACCACCTTCAATGGTCAAAGACCTGGGGTCAGTTCTACTTAGGAGCAATGCTGCTGCTATAACACCACCGTCACACTTCTTTCAAAGATAACTGAAGTCGGCTTCCCACCACCATCTCACAAAAGGTATGAACAGCTGGCTCATAGGCTGCTGACTCTGACAAAACCATACTGTTTTGTCAGTTAAAAACATTAAATAAGCAGAGCCTAAAAGCCATGTTCCGTCATTACATCTCTAAAGACAAACTGTCGAAAATGAGGACTGTAAACCAGGCGAGGTTATGGCTAACTCCTGTAGTCATTGAATACTTCAAATAGGCATGGACAAGCTGTAATGTCCAAACAGCCCACAAGCCAAGCATATGATCATTATCATCTCCAGTTAGGGATCAATTCTACAGTAAATTATAATAGCTCGAAGAATATGCCTTTTTTTTTTTTTTTTTTTTAACACGTTGCCCAAACCTAAGTGCTCTCTGTGTGAGAATAAGCAGGCATGTGAAGAAAGGACCAACTCTGGTGACTGCCTGTGTGGTGTGAGAAAGAGGTCTAGATGCACAAAATCGCAGTGATAGGTAAAGGCAGTGAATCTCCGCTGGTGACAGCTGCAAGGGTGAGTTAAAGCAGCCTGCCTTACAGAAGAGCCTGCTTTGAACAGAAGTGATACTGAGCCAAAAACCTGGATAGAGCAGATGCTAAAGAAGCATCCAGCAGCTCAGCAAGAGCTTTGCATAATCGTTGAGTGCAGAGTGTGCAGCTGCAGGTAATACCACAGGGCTAGTTTCCTCCGTGTGGTAGGAGCACTTAAGGGTTTGTTCCAGCAGTCAGAGCAAAGCCATCAAGATACACGACACCGGAGAACATTGAGTCTTTACTTTAGGAAAGCAAGTTGAGTGGTCTCAGCAACAGCCGAACAAAGTGAATCACAAAATTTGGTCAGCTTGCCTTTGCTCCTGGCATTCAGAAACCTGTATCATAGTTACCTCATTATTGTGAGTTAAAACCAACTTCTTCCTTGAAAGGCTATCTGTACCGTAACAAGTAGAGAGGGCACTGCAGTCTGCTGTGGGATCACCCTTTCTTTGCTAAAGCATACACTTTACACCCACCTGCCTTTATCGCCAAGTGCAATGTATGCACGAATACTATGTCAGTAACTGTAGCCACCCCAAGGCACTTCTAGCAACGGAGCTAGAAGTGTTTCATCTAAGCTTATTATGCTATAGAAACAAGATAAATCCAGGGCAGAAATAAGCCACTTTTTAAGCCAAGTAAGACCATCCAAGCAGGGGTTTGCAGTTAATTAGGGTGATGCTGTTTGTTACAGTGACTAGAAGAAGGGAAGAAGAAAGTCATCAGCGCAGGAGGCTACAGCACTCAGGAGTTCACAATGCTGTAGACAAGCATCCTCTGTACGTTCACCTGCCCCTCCTCGGCTCCCCAGCATGGCCCATGCCTGCAGAAACTTCACTTCAGAAAACCCATGGAAAAAATTGCATTAAGTCCATCAGCCAGCAGAGAGAAACGGTGAGCGGAAATTGTAGGAAGAATTTTACATAGTGCATGCAATGCCTGGATCACTTGCTGCACCTGGCCATAGGTTATTTACGCCTTCACCAGGCGACAGCCCATGGTACTTTCAGGGTCAACACTACACATGTGTTTAATAGCAAGACTTTGCAAATGATTCGCTCTATAACTGCCATACAGCCTGCATATCTGATCTGCTTTTACATAGCTCTGGCCATAGAGGGAAAAAACTTGGGTTGGAACTGCTTTCCAGTCCAATGAAAGGTAAAAATGTTAAGGGCAGCAGACAGGAAAATACTCAAAATCAAAACAGAAAGCAAAGGTTGATGAAAGGGTTTTATAGACCTTTTTTTCTATTTTCTGTAATGAAAACAACAACAAACATTAACCACTTAGGTGCTAAAATAAATTAACAGGAAACAATTTCCTTTAAAAAAAAACTCATGGAAGACTTTTAATGAAAATCAATACTTCAGTGGATTTCTTGAAAAATAAGAAATCCACCAAGATTTCCTATTTCCAGCAATTATTTCCTGCAAGCCATTTCCACCCCAGCATTTCCCAAACAAACATGTAATTATTTAGAAAAAAAAAAAAAAAAAGTGTACCAGCTCTAAACGATATCTTCCCTACTCCTCGAGCTTCTTAGGGAGAGCAGCAAAGGGAGAGGCAGGAAAAAGCCGGCAGTTGTCACCGAATAAGTCAGGACCCCAGAATAAAAACTCTCCTTACTTATTTTAAGAGAAAAATCTCTGAAATAAACAAAATGCCTCCCCAGCCCTTCCTTCTTCCCAGGACCCTCTCTACTCTCCAAACACATGATAACCTCTTCCCAAAAGCTTGCCCAGCCTGTCTAGAAACCACAGCCTCCTGCCACCAGCCCGGCCGGCATTGCTTCCCAGCCTGGAAGGACCCGGCTGGTGGGAGAGGGGATGTCTCAGGTAGTGACTATTTCCTTCCTCTGCCTCAGTCTCAAGGGGTTTTGCCCTTGTTTGCACCAAAATTTCTGGGATAAGCACCCTGTTCCCAAAGCCTTCTCCTGTTACCTGCAAGGCTCAGCACACGCCACTGCAGTGTCTGAACTGGGATGGGGAGTTCACATTCTGCCTGTATTTGTCACTGAGGTTGTTCGTGATCAGTGGCTTTGGTTTTAAACATGATTGTCATTTTAAACGTTAGCCGCGGTGCCTAGAACCACAGAGAGGTGAAGATAAATTTCAAGGGTGTTTGTGGATTTTATTTTATTGGTCACCATAAATACTTTGTGAAGAAGAAAGTTCCTGTAGTGGCAGGGGAGAGGCAGCAGAGACTTGAGTGTTATTAGACACAATATTCCAACCCTTCCTCATAGACCTGGCACGTCCTAAGTGTGACAATGCTGGTGGCAGAAAGGGGAACGGGCTCTTTGTCACACCTCTGTGCCCCAGAGAAGCCCTGCCCAGGGGACCGAGGTGAGCATACCTGTGGGTTTTAGCTGCCCCCACCTTACTTGCCGTCACCTGCAGCGCTGTCTGGGTTCCGACACAGTAGAAGTCCCGTGCGGCAGAGCCTGTTCCTTGGACACACTCCCAGGACCCTTCCTTCCCTCGAGAACCACCATCAGACTACAGGCACTGCCAGCCCGCGGGTGTGCGAACGCCCCAGGCCCTGCTACTGCAAGGTGAGCACTCATTTTGGGGGTGTTTGGTGCAGGGAGAACGTACGTGGTTACCCAGCATCTGGTCACAGTCCCTGCTCTGCGCTGGATAAGCATCCACTGGATGCCTTGCAAAAGAGCAGTGTAAATGCACCGGGGTGGGGGGGAGTTGCTTTTGCATGTCTGTGCCCAAAAACTTCCATCCCTTGCGCATCTTCTACTTTTACTTTCTCCTGCCTTTTTCCTTTGTGTTCTTTCCAGCTCAGAGTGTTTTTACACACCTTTGTCTTTAGCAATAATAATGGGAGAACGAACAATTCCTTGCACAAGTAAAAGCAATCACACACAAATGTAAAGAAACAAGATTTTTAATATCCCTCTTCAGTCAGGTGCAATTTTTTCTAACGATTACATGTTGTCTCTCACCAAACTAAAGGCATTTCTCTTGTGTTTCTCTAAATACTTTGCTGCCCAATCCTGTTACCAAAGGCAAGTGACTGGTGTGAAGTCACTGGCTCCCGCAGCAGAGCCCGACTGGCCAGGCCAGCTCCGAGACGGGCGTCCGCACCGTACCGCACCCTGCTCTGCACAGTGCCTAGCCCCGGGAACAGCAGTGGTAGACACGGTCAGAAAAAAATTATCACGTAAATATCACAGTAGAGCTTCTCTTTTATATCACTTTTAATAGTTCCCAATGAAACGTGCACTCAGGGGGAGGCTGACAACCAGCACAGAGCAAAACGAACAAAATACTCGGTGGGCGACTCAGTACGGACGCAGACGAACGACGGCATCGAACTGAAAGGTTTTCGAGACGGTTTCCATCACCTCCCTGCCTACGGCCAGGTAGGTGCTGGGAGAAGGGAAGAGCCACGGAGCTGGGAGAAGCGTTGCCAGCCAGCGACGTGGCAATATGAAATAACCTGCTGCACCCAGCGCTTCAGATCACACCAAGGCTTGAGGAGGAAATCGGTTGGGTTTGCCTTCCGAATTATAATTTTTAGGGAGGCGGGTGGCATTTTAGCAAAATTTGTTGATGAAAATGATTGTCCTGGAAGTGTTTATAAACACTGTGTAAAAGACAGCTAGCCGTTTTTCTGGACAGGTGGTTGGGTATTGGGTATTTCCACCCCTCCTCAATGTGTGATCTTTATTATTTTACGTGTAAAAAACATAGAGGGAAACCCACAAAAAGGAAGCAAACGTACACATTTCAATCGTCTATATTTTATATATTAAACAGGGACATATTTTCCCTCACAAACCACATGTCCCATAATCCAAAATGCCCCGAATGTGCTAATGACACCAGACAGCGAAATTAACTTCCCGTTAATTAAAAAAAGATATATATAAGGGGAAAAAAATTTAAAAAACCTAACAAGACACCGACCTGCAGACAACATCTGAGCAAGCACAGCCTCTCCTCCAGGTTTTTACTGCGGAAAGCCCCAGCTCTCCCCTGGAGATGCGGAGGCTTCACTGCGCTCCCAGCGCATT
>JAVJGG010000082.1:576059-598712 GCA_035590195.1 Aviceda cuculoides
CCCCCCCAGCGCAGCGCGGGCGCACCTCAGCCCCGGTCCCAGCGCTGGGGTTGGGGCTTTTTCCCAAATATGACTGTTTTCTCCTTTTTTTTTTTTTTTTAAGCAAAAACTCGGGGGGGGGGGAATTATTGGCGCTTCCCGACTTGTCCCCTCGCAGGCAGCTTGTGCCTTTCCTCTCAGGTTATTACCCCGTTGAGGTTTTGTTCCCATCCGTTCCCCTCTCAGTCTTGTGCTGACACTTTCTTTTTTTTTTGTCTTTCCTCTGTTTATCTTTTTTTTTTTTTTTTCCCTAATCTGTAACATTCATTTCCCCGGAGTCAATTTGCTGAAATGGGGGTGATATACCGCATCATAGCCGAGATAATTTCGGTTCGCATCTCAGAAAATTGCTCTAATTATTGATGTTAAACTCAGGGAAATTAAAAGAAGGCACTTCTCCTTCATCTCCTGATTTTAAGCTCTAATTTGTTGAAATCGAGTTGTCATCACAATTCCAATCACTACCGTTAATAGTAAAAGTGTTCTAATAGAGCCAGAATTCGCGCAACCCATGCTATTAGATAATTAAGAAAGATGTTAGAAAGGCAAGTGCTAATCCTTGGGCACACGGACAGCATTTCCATCTGATCCACAAGGTAGAACAAATTAATTACCTGAATCAATTAGTCCTAAAAGTACAGTTCTCAGGGAAGTGTAAGCCATGTCTTCCATATGGATGAGCTGGTAAATGGTAAATAGAGGAGGAAAAACCTTTAAAAGAATAGAAACGGCAATCGTCCGGTTTTAATGAGCCTGGAACTCGGAGCGCCCGAGTTTTCCAGCGGTGCCGTCTATTCTACACACGTAGTGCCCAGGCACGGGCACCCCTGCGCTCATCATGCCCGCAAGCGACATATATATCTATGTATATACACACACACGTATATACACATCCGTGCCCGCACAGTGTGGATGTGGGTGCACTGCTGCACCGAGGCAGGAGCGCTTCGGAGGGGCAGGGCTGCCGGCAAAAACTCCCTCTTTTTCTCCAGGGAAAAGAAAGAAAGAAAAAAAAAAGAAAAGAAAAGGGAAAAAAAAAAAAAAATCTGTTGCAGCGTCCTCTCCTGAAACGCCCGTTTCGGCATCAGCCCGGGATTTTGGCCGAGGGTTTAAAATATGCAACAGGCTAACAACTTTCTCCGAGGAGCAAATGAGTAAGCAAATGAATTAACAGTGATGAAACAGGTCTAATGCCCAACTTGTTAATGGAGGGAGCGCAGCCAGGGGGGTGTAAGCCGCTTGACTGGCCATTTCATCAGCTGCGATTGCTTCTCCAGGAGGGCTGGGGCTTTACTCATCAGTGGGGTGTATATACATATATTTAAAGCAGATCCGGAAGATTAAAGACGTGTTACTTCAGCCAGATTGGGTCCCAGCTTTAGGACTCGGGCAAGAGTTTGCTTGCCTGACAGCCACATCGAGGGGGGCTGCTTTTCGGAGTCCCTCTTATTTAGGGTACAGCTGGGGAGCGGGGAATGGGGCCGCTGACTTAGCGTTCCCTTGCAGCAACAGCAGCAAAACCCGGCCCCAAAGCGGGCAGCAGCCTCTCCCTGCTGCTAATTCAAGGGCAAGAAGCAGAGGTGATGACCCCCCCCGTCTGGGGAGAAGTCCCCTGAAAGGAAGGTAACCCCCGGGAAGGGGGGACCTCTGCACTGCAGACCTCACACCCAGGGATTTTTTTAAATTTAACATTCCATGGCTTTTTGTTGCAGGTATCCGGTGTCAGCTGCTTCCCACCGTCGGCAGGGTGGCCTCTTTGCCCTACGAGCCTCTTACCTATTTTTCCCCTTTTGGCCCTCTTCTGCATGTCCCCGGGGTGATGGGGACCCAGCAGTACGGAGCTCACCCTGGCACCCCCAAACACTCCCAGCCCCAGCTGCACCCTCAGCGCTCCCCAAGGACCAGCCCCTGGATCACACATTAGCCCTTTTTTTCTGGCTGGCCAGACATACGTACACAAGCAGGTATTCCTATGTATTTTTGCATACACCCACAATTCCATTTGCTGCCAAATTCACGGGTGAGTCGAGTCTCCGAAGAAACCCCTTGTGGTCTCCTCTCAACAGTGCAGAGTCCCCTGTTGAGGTGGTCCCAAAACTTTTCCCCAGATTTGGCAGAACCCCCCCCCCCCCCCAAACCTGGGCAGAAGCTGACCTCTCACTGGGCTGAGGGGCACGTCTAGGAGGGAAAACAAGAAGGACTGGAGTCAGTGCAAGGTAGGGAGGAGCAGCAAGTCTGGCTGTTTTACTCACTGTGTGTTTCCCTTCCCATGGCGGGGGACCAGAATCGCCCCTCGACGCTGCGCTCTTGCATCCTCCCCCGAACACCTTGCGTTACCAGGCGTAACGTCTCAGCCTGGAACCCGAAACGATTCAGACCTCCTCCAGAGGCACCCCTCTGTGGACCCAGGTAGCCACACTACTGTTGGAGTTTGTTTGTTGTTTCTTCAATAAAATAAAACGATTTCTACAGGCTCAAAGAGCTTTATAAACTTTGCTGGTAGCAACGCACGCATGTTACCCCCCCATATGTATACAAACACACAGGGCCCTTTCATGGTTTAATAACATACATAATACACGTATGCTTTGCTTACATAAACACCAGTTGTCATTACTTGCACACTTAAAATCATCTGAAGGTATTATGGGGAAATTTCACCCAGGAAAACAGAAATTTATTAGACTTAAAACCTAAGGGGTCATTTAAAAGGTTGGTGCAGCTACATTGATGTTAGTAGCTTTATTTCAGTGTGTTGCATTAGGGATAAATTCGGTGCCGTTTAAAAATACATGCACTTACCTTCCCGCAGCTCCTGAAGAGGTAAGGTAGCTTGGGAGCCCGGCCTTTTCATGCCTTTCAAGATAAATCCACTCAAAAAGGAAGGGTTAAACTAAAACCAGACAGCCTTGATATGATCAAAATGGGAGCCCGGCTGCAGGAAAGAGGTTCTGAAGAGCTTCGTTTGAGTAGCCACACACGTAACATAACACTCCCCCGAAGGAGTGGGGTGCCTCTGCCCAGAGGCTCACTGGGTGCTGCTGGTGAGGGGGAAAAACACTCCTGGCTTTCACTGCAGCTTCTTTGCCCATCTACATTCCATCTGCCCCTGCCGACATCTACTCTTTCCCTGCAGGTCTCCGAAAGCCATCTCACCTGGCAGCCAACCCTGCCTCCCACCACTCTGCAAACTCACCGTAGAAAAGCGCGGCTCCCAGGAGCCCAGCGATACCGTGTTCGTGACGAGAGAGATTTTTCAAATTCATCTTAATTGATGTGACTTAAGAGTGCAGTTAAAGGCAGTGGTGGGAAGCCCCTTCACTGCTACGTTAGGTCTGCACTAGGGTTTTTTACTGGCATTTCAGCATGGCCAGAGATAACATTTTAGTGTTGGCAGCCCTCTGGTATGCCTCGACACCAGCTCAAGTTCGAGGAGGGCTCAGTGGATGGGCTTTGAGGTTAAGCTCTGACTAAAACAGCAGGGCCTGGCAGGTTGTCTCAGGATGGGTAGTGCAAACGACGGGGCTGGGAGAGGCTGGGAGGGGAAAGAAAGTGTCGGAGAAGAGTTTACCTCCTAACCCGGGTTGGTGGCAGCACCAGGAGAAGATCCAGCCAAGTCTTCCAAGGCTCATAACTCTGCCAGCCCTCGGTTTTCGCTGCCTCGAAAATATCTCGTCCCGCAGCCCGCAGACTGGCACTCTCCTTCGTTAGTAGCTGAGGTGAAGAGAAGACAGAATGAGAAATAGAGAAGTAATCGGCCTGTTGGTTTTATTGCAAGACAATGAATGCTCAGGTTAAAAGCTGGGTCTGTGTTATTCTGACAGAGTCACTGAATCTACCCACGAACATCACGGTAATTTCTGGGCTACAGGTTCTAGGTAAAAAAGCACGGGGGAGGATGGAAGAACACTTCTGGCGAGGGGGCTGCATTAAGAAGTGATTGAGACAGGAAGGTACTTTTGAGGCTTGTATCACTGCCGATAACGGCAAGAATTTGGGGGATAAAAAGAGATATGGCATCAACGACAGGTGAAATAAAATTTAAAGAGTAAAAGTTTAAACTGTAGCTTCCTCACACTGCTCCCCCCAAACCCAACTATCAATGCATGGGCTCAGGGGTTTCATTCCTAAATCCAGAATTGTATCTCTGTACTGAAAATTTGCCTCATTAGCTGATATTCCTGAGCAGTTTCTGAAGGCAGGGTGCTTACAAAAAGAGAATGAAAGTATTAACATCGGCAGGTTTGGTCTAAACACTTTCCCTAAAATAGTGACTCTTATTAACTAAGACCTAAGATCTTTTTAATTATCTAATATTTGTCCCCAACTGTTCCAAAACACAGTAAGATTATTCCTTCTTTCTTTCTTTCTTTCTTTTTTTTTGAATGAGACAGAAATTGGGAGGGAGGCTTAGAAGTTTCCCTGGGACCTGCTTTCAATTAGTCTTCTCTTCATTTGGTTACATATCAATTCCTCCTCCTCATGTGACCAACCCACGGGCATTGCTTACTCCCTCGAGGCGAAGGTGATTATTTCACCCAAGACCATCTGTACTTTGGGATCTCGGCTAATCCTTTGCTCTCGAAAAATCCATTCTTGCTGCTGTAGTCACTGCTTTGCTGGCGCCTTTAGCACACTAATGCTTATTTGTTTTCTTTCATTCCAGCTGTGTAACAATCACCTGCACAACTCAACATTTTGATTCACTTTTTTGCGCCAATGACTCAGAACCTCCCTTGTTTCCCTGATTTCATGATGTATGAACCTCGTATGTCCTTGCTTTTAACCTTCGGGGCAGGATAATCCTCCTTTTCCCTTTCTTATACATTCAACCTTTATTTTACTCCCATTGTTTTCCTACTGTTCTTTGTGGTTTTCTTCTGATTATTTGTCATACTCTTTCTGTAGCTCCAGGTTCCTCATGAAAACCTCATATGCCTTTTCTACTTAGGGGAATGCTTTGAATATATGATCCCTGAGTCTGATCTCAGGCTGGCACAAGTCAGGAGGAACTTACATGAAAACCAATGGAGCATATAAATTTAAATGACGCAAATACCTCGATTCTTTTCAATTCCGCTCTTTACTTTCCAACTTTAAAGCGTCTCATTTCGAAGCCTTAAAAATAAAAAGCACACCAATGATGCACTCCAAGGTCAGAGGAAGCTATTATGATCACCCAGTCTGATCTCTTCAATCATACGAGCCAGAGTTTCGTCCAGTAACTCCTGTATCAAACTCAGAAAAAACATCCAACCTAGGTAGCCCGTGGAATAAGAGTAAGAGTTTTCTAACTCTTTCAATTGTGTTTGATACATCACAATGTACACCTAGAAAATACGTGTTTATACATAGGGCGAACGAGCAGCTTTCTCTTATCTCTAGATCTCTAGCAAGCCTCTCCATTCTTCTGTATTTGTATTTTGACTCGCTCCATTGAAAATCTGTGATTATTTACAAACTCCACACTAAGCTTTTGCAAATATGGTTCAGCCTTCAGTTAGAAGGTCGGCCTCTACTGGAGAGTAGATTATAGATCACTTTGGGCAAGCCTCAACATACTGACTTCGTTTCTCCTCCTAGTTTAAACACACGAATCGTTATATCATCTTACGCGGGGACAGAAGATGTACACAAATGTCACCTCTCAGATACCTCTCTCACACCACGTGTGCCACGTGCACAGTGACGGTCACAAACCGATGCTGTCTTGTTAAAAGGAAAGGAATCGTTCTTTATTGAAAGATAATTAAACCTTTTTCTTTCATGTTTGTTCCAAACAGATTGCAAAACTAGTTGGACCTAGTTTACAAAAATGATAACCTTTCTGATGATCAAAGGAAGAGATTGGTTCCATTACTTGCCTTAGTCAGAGATGTCCGTGCTGTGGCCTTCAGAATAAAGGGAGAAATGTACTTTACAAAGATCTGAGTAACACGCTTTACTCAAAACATTTTTGTATTATATTGCTTCTTGACTATTTCAGCTTACTCTGTATCTGTGCACTTTATTTTAAGCACTCCAGAAGTGGATGACGGGTCTGGGGGAAGAAGATAGAATCTAGTCAGCATCTCGCAAATGCATCTTCAAATAATGCTTTAAAACTGGAAATTACATTTTGAAATGGTATTCCATACATTTCCAAGGATGAGGCATTCAAATGGCGATGATGTAATATAATGTTGTCTAATATTAAAAACACTTTCCCGCATCTGTCAATATTATTTTAAAGTGGAAATATTAAAATGCTTTAGGTCACCTGAAACAAGTAATGATGCAGGTGGGTGCCTCATAATAAATTAGTAAGGTAATATTTGCATGATTTTTCCTCACTGCACAAAATAAAGTCAATTTATTTAGTTCCGCAATATTTGATTCAGTCCAGCTATTTCTTGCTCTTTCTGATATTTTATTTTAACACGATTTCCTGCTAAAAAAAAAAAAAAAGGCTTGTAGATCCCTCTCTAACTCTCCTCTTTCCCCTTCCCATGGTAAGATTTTAACAGAGCAGCCAATTTCAGTCAAATCAGTTGGACTATCAGCAGTCTCAAACACAGACTTTCCCAAAACGTTTCATAAGGGGCTGCACAGAAGGCAGTAAATTCATTATTGCAGCGCGAGTCCGATGCGCGTGGCTGGAGGAACCGCACGGGCTCTCGGGTCTGGTGTCTCTTTTGGGTCTGGGGCAGCAAAAGCGAACGCAGCGAAGTTAGCTCCCAGGAGGACGCTGCGGGGTTTAGAACCGTTTCAGCAGCGGATGAGAGAAATACAAGGGACTGAAAAGCTGACCACGGTTTCTAACGTTGCAAGAAATCAGGGATCCTCTTCCAGCCGTTGCCGATTCAGGCAATAGGACCAGCGCTACAGGATTACCTTTAGTTATTCGTTAAAGTCTATAGGTACTTCTAGGGGGAATGGTAACCTTCTGACAAACGTAACTGGACTACGGGATCAGTTTTGCATCTTGTACGCACGCTAAAGAATTTTGTGTATGGGCTAAACACAGTCTGGATAACAAAAAGACTTATATGTTACAAGTTTTTCAAGACTTGCCGAATTTGAAGAAAAATTATTACATACAGAGTTTGGTGTTTCTTTTAGAACAAGAGAAGCACAATGTAAAACTGCACAGACTTAGAAACATGCTGTGTTTTCTTGCTTATGGGATGCACTAATTTGATTTTTTTTTTTTTTTTTGGAGGGAGGGGTGTCTTGATTAAGCTTCCACTCAGCTAGTATTTTAATAATGAGTTATGGGCTTTCCTAGCTCATAAATACGTTATCTGCTCTACAAAGCGAATGTTAGAAACAATCAAAGCAGTGTAATCACCAGGTTCACCAATGCAAAGAAAGTATTTGTTCTCTGCCAAAATCTGTTTTTGTTTTCTTTTGACTTTGGGGGGATCAAGACTGGGCATTCAACAGCCTACAGCCGTCTTTGCAAATTAGTTCGCCATTTGTTATTATACATGGAAAATGAAACCTAGAAGTCCAACAGGTCAAGAACCATAAGCTTGAATGGAGGAAAACAGCAGCACAATTATGGGAAACAACATATCACACAAAACATCCTCAAAGCTAAGGGGGAATTTTAGAATATTATAAGCTCGTGCGCCTTTCTAACAGCATCCCAAATAAGAGGTGCATGCATGCACCCTTGTGTGTCTGCTCGTCTGTGTGTTGCCGCCCAACTGAGATCAGTCCTTGAGTCTCAAAATGTACAAAAAGGAGAATTTTCCAGTTTGTATCCTCTAGCAAATGCAATTTGCCTCCCAACACACATTAAATTCATTTAGCCTAGTGCATTTTTAATAGACATTATTCATCTATTACCTTAATGAGCTTGTGGTGAAAGCATATTGCCTCCCAATTTTAACAAAAGCAGTCTAATATTGCTGCAGCTTTTTCCCCTTTTGCCTTCTAAGGCAGCAGCACGGAGGGGGGAAGAAAAAAAAGCTATAGAGACAGATAAGGTTTTTATTCTGTGTCACAACACTACATTAAGAATAAAACCTTCCACTTAAACACTTAAATGAAAACATCGAGAAACTAATTTACCATTTGTAACCACATGATTTAAGTAGGAGCAGCTTTAATTTTCTTCCCATTTTCCTCATATTCAATGTGAGCCCACATTAGATTTCACTGGCTCAAATCACAACACTTAAAGCCACTTTCATTTTCTTTTTGATTAAATAATTGAAATTCCTGTCACTGCCTGCACTTTACTAGCACACAAATTTTATGTGTAAAGATAAATACTCTTTCTTTCTCCCTTCCCTGGCTGTAGGCTTTTTTTTTTTTTTTTTCCCCTTTTTTTCAGTTTAATCTTAAAAGCAGGCAAGGTTTAGTTTATTGATGGTTCCATAAAATGGATCAGTACTCCATTCACCTATTTCGTGGAATTATACCGCTCCCATTAAGTGATTGTTTGGAGAAATTATGGAAAGCCATCTTCTCTAATTTAGCTGTCATCATTGTAAGGTTACTGCTATCCAATCCTAAAAGGACAGGAAGCCTAGTTACTTGCGCGCTCTTCCCTCTCCCACACGCACATCCATTAACGTCTGAAGCCTTGATTTTTATTTAAGTATTTGTTTCAATTAGGGTAACAAGTTTTATTAACGCTCCCTAATAAGTCACTCTGACAAAAATTCAAGACACTTTCCATTGCGGCTCGGCGAGCGGCCCAGTCGACACGCAGCACCGGTCGGCGCCGCCCGTAACGAGCGGTGGGGCCAAGGGAGAAACACCCGCGAGACTCGGCTGCTTCTAGCACGTCTTGCAGGGCTGGAGCACAAGCCCATCTCCATTTCTTTGCCTTTTCACCTTAAGAATTAGCATCCCTTGAAAACGCACCTCTGACGGACCCTACCTACCAGTAAGCACGCTGGAGAGGCTGGTGGCAGCTCGCCGTCTTCGTCCCACCGGGTCTCGGGCCGTGAGGGTGGACAGTTGTCAGGTCCCCCGGGGACGGGGAGGGTGGAGGTGCTCGAGGAAGGCAGTTTCACGAACCCCAGGCTTCGGTATCGTTTCTGGCTTAGGCTTCGGAGCCAGCGACCCTGCGCAAGCTGCTTTGGTCCGGGTCCTCCAAAGGATGGAGGGGTCTAACTCCGATTAACAGGATTTAGACTGGCGTACCTTGGCATCTCTGTGCTTCAGTTCCTTATATATGAAGCATACATATATATCTCATGGGTGCCCTGTACTTCCCAGCATCAGCCCCACGATTTAACTCAACAGTCTTTTACGGCTACTAACTGCAGGGGATTTGACACAGAATAATACGCGTTGCCTGAAGACCACAGCAGAAGACCTACCAAAGACATTTAAGTGAATTTAGAGAGACTCCGGAGCCCCCGTTCCTTCCCCTACCTAAATGACAGAAGCTCATATAAAGCTTCCCGTGCCCCTACTTTGTGGGCCCATGGAAGCAAACAGAGGAGACAGGACACGGCTGGATCCATACTGGGCTCTACTGTTTTAATCTGCTTTCCTAAGGCATCAGGTTCCTGTGGTCAGGAGGTATTGCAGGGTCATGAAGGGTGCGGGAGAGGAGCGAGGCTATTGCCGCGGTGAGGGATAGGGGATACAGAGATAAATCGGTAAAGAACTGGACTTCCATGAACACCCAGCTTCCATAAGAAACACACATTATGTTTCCCAGCAAGAACCGTTTTGCCATTGCATTACTGTGAGTTCTTTCCTAATCTGACGCTTTGATTTTTCCTAGGCGACGCTTACAAAATCTAGAGGCCCTTACAGCATCATGCAGGAGAAGTAGCTACCGGGGGGGGGGGGGTCATGCGGTGCAGGAAGATTTCTTCCTCTTCTGCAGCAGCACGAATAAGAAGGGCAACGTGTGTTGCCTCTAGAGTGAGCTTTTCACTGCTGCGAAATAATACAGAGCATGGACAGACATGGCCTGAAACGGCAACGGGCAATGTAGATGTACCGGTATCGCCCAGCCGAGCTCAACATGAGCTCTCAGAGCCACAGCCACCACCGAGGACAAGGGTGTCTCTGCGGAGGTTATAAATGAAGACAGGAATTAGAGCGTGAGTCTAAATCAAGCCGGATTATAAATCTGGCAACGAGTAGGGTAATAAAACTGGCCAATATTCCGGCCACGCAAAGAGCTTTGTACTAAGTAGGACCAGCAGCCAGCTCAAGAGCTCCCCTAGTCCATCTCCCTGCCCCAAACGTGCCCCGCGCTTCCCACCGGGAAAGGGATAGCTCTGACAGCCTGGCTGCTGAATTCGTCTCCGATTCCTGCTGCCATAACCACCAAGATCTTCGGATGCTCTGTATCAGCAATGCCAACCTAATCAGAAGTTTCATTCCTCACCACACAGCAACACCTTCCTATTTTCTTAGAAGGAAAAGTCAGGATATTTTTACAATAGCAGAATAGCAATATCTTACTGCTGACCTCATACCCCCGCCAAAGCAGCGATGGTTTTGAATTTTGTATAGACTTCTTTGGGAAAAGGTTTGTGAGCTTCAAAAGTTGTCCGGGTTTTCTAACTGCATCTCCTGAGCTAGTGAAAGACGCTGCTTTTTGCTGCCAGCCTGGCCAAGCTTGTCTCAAACACCATCAGGAAAAACGATAAAGGCGACTTTCATTTTCATTTAACACGTCAGCCCATCCCACACAATTTAGAAGCCTTCCTAACAGGGTTGAATATGCATTTTCAAATGGGGGGTGGGGGGGAAGAACCCAAACAAAAACAAACTTTCAGAGGAAAATTTGCCACCAGCATTTCCAAGCAAGCCGAGTCCAGAAGTTAGGGACCTTTCTGTGAATAAGGCAATGCAATAGGTCAGCCACAGCTTTTAATTCTGAAAGCAGGTCCAAGAAACAGAAGAAAAACATCTTTGTGATCGCCTCTCCCTTTCCCTCTAACTAGTCACCCTAGAGGACATTGTTAACATATAATAACCGGGCATGTCAGAATCAATTAGGCAACTCATAATAAAGCAGATGCTGCTATTGTGAGGATGATGCAGTGAAAGTATGGGTATAGGAAGGCCCTCAGCGCAGTCTGGGCTAAGCAGATATGATGCTAATTGAATTCTTGCTGGCAATTTTTCACCCCTAAATGAACAAGAAAGAGAGGAATCTTAGAGTCTCATCTGTTTAGCTTGTGAACAGGAAAATGTTTTCGAGCCCAGTAAATGAGCAACCTAATCCACAGGGATGTTAGCGGGAGGGGTTTCTTTAAAAAAAGCAATGCCCCCAAACCCTTTTACGCTAAATATGAGTTGTGCCCTGTTCCCACAACACCAGCAGGGATCAGGGAGTTGGTTATTTTGTTTAACCTTAAGGAAACCGAGCATTTCTGCAGTTTTTCCTTGCCCAGATGCTGGAGATCCCGCACGAGGCAGCGAGAGGGCTTTTCACGCTGCCATCGGCACACCAGTCTGCCGCTTGCACCGAGGCACTTTCAGAGCTTCGAGGAGCCTCTGATGGCACAAATACTTCAAACATGAACAGAAGAAAGACTTAATTAGACCCTGGGCACCTGAATTAAAAACTGCTCCTCTCCATGCCCCTGGACTGCTAAACCCACACCCAGAAACCTGCCCCTTAAAACTTGCCGATTTTCTCCCTTTTTCTTTTGCAAGGCTGCTCGGAAGAGGGAAGCTCAGCTTCAGGCCCTGGTGTTTAAACCCGCTCGGATGTTCCTGAAGCAGCCTCTGACCACCGAGGAGATGGACGTACCAGCCGGCCAGGAAAGTTGGGGTGCACGGGGACCCCAGGCTCTCCTCCACGCTGCTCAGCCTCCCCCAGACCTTTCCCTGGAGGTTTCGGTGCCAGTTTGCCAGTTAAGCCTCACTGAACTGAAGGTGAGGACTCCCACGTTTTTACGTGGGCTGAAACCTAAACTCCAGGGTTAAACCTGCTGGGTATTATTTTTTGGCTAACGGCCGTGCTTGTTATTACTACTGGCACAAAAGAAGTGATTTCTCCACCTCATCGTTATCAATGAGCAATTAAGTCTCTTCTAGTAACCCTATGCTGAGAAGGCCTTTTAAATCAAAATATTTTCCATTTGATTTTTTTAGCTGCTAAATGAAGATCAGGAAAAGTAGGCTAATTGCAGCTATCCTAATTAAGCTCCTGCAATAACCCATAATTACAGCCATATTTATTACCTTTGTGCTGGACACTTTAACCTGTTGTGGTTTGTAATTAGCATGTCGGGGGGGGGGGCTGTAAGCTAACATCTTTTCTCGCCCAGTCCAGCTAGAGTTTTGATTGCAAGTGGGGAAACAAACTCTGTTTGTAGAACTGTAATTGGGGTAATTTACGAGGCTTTCTTATTAGCAGCAAACCCAGGTTAGAGAGCTGGGCTGGGTTTTAGCACGCCAGGTGACTCTAAGTATATTTTATTGAAGAGACATTGCGGCATTACTGCCGAGCAGCACGAACACGGCTTTTTTGGAGGAGAGGGAGGAGGCAGAGTTTGATCTCCTCAGATCAACACCTGGGCTCCTGCCTGACCCGCTCTCAGAGCCTCAGCAAGTCACTGCTTGTATTTAGGGGTGAGGAAAAAAAAAAAAAAAAAAAAAATCTCCTCGTGCCTCAGTTTCCCCACCCATAGAAAGGAGATAGCCGTTGTTTCAGGGGGTTGAGGGGTCACCCACACGGCATTCCTGCTTCACCCCACTTTACCCCATCTCAACAGCCTGGCAGCCCCTCAGCCTTCCAGTTACCCGCAGCAAGGGCGAGCCTGCGCTGCCCCCACAGTGAGCTGCCGCCCTGCCGGGTGAGCCCAGAAAAAACACCACCTGCCCAGAGGGAAGGAAAAACAGGGTGCCTACAGCTCCTCCAGGACGCCCCACGCTCCGCGCGGCGGCCGATAGGTCTCTCCTCGCTCCCGATGTAGGCAGCAAGCGTTTGCCTCCATCCTCAGGCTGGGAATGCGCAGGATGCCTCAGGAAAAGGTGGGCGCATCCCAAGCAAACCCACATACTCGTTCCTATCCTCAGGGGCAACGGAGGGGGGTTAAGGCGTGTAGCTGGGTGTGGGCACATGTTTCGGAGCAGGGCTAGCTCCAGTTTTTCCGACTTGTACCCGGGTTTTAATCTCCTTTTTCCTTAAAGCAGTACCAGGCTAAGGAGAGCAGAGCTCAGGCATTGCTGTGTGTCTCCTTGCAGCTCCCTGGAGCTGACAACATGTTATTTCAGCTTTTTTTTTTTCCTGTAACGAGGGGGTAATAAAAAGAAAATCAACCCCTCTCATCCACGCGCTAACCCAGAACGATATTTGGGCGGAAAAAACCTAGCTCCAAACACCCCCAAAAATGCTGAGGAAAGGCTGAAATCCAGCCGGAGCAAACTGCACGAAATACCAGCCCCCCGTTTTGAGGAGGGAGGGGGACGTTGTCGCACTTTCGCCGTCGGGCTCTTCTATGTGGAGGGGCTGATGTACAAGTCGCAAGCGCCCACGGTGCCCGGGATGAAAATGCTTTCCCTCGGCCGAGCGCGCCTACTCTAATGGAGACACGAATGGGTTTACAGGGAAAAAGCACCCCTTACAGAAGCAGGACTGGTATTTGCTAAATTCAAACCACGCTGACTGCGAGGGAGAAAAATCTCTTTCCCTCTGGTGCCTGAAGGACCCGCCAGCCCAGAGGAGCTGCTGGTTTTTGGGGGCAAAAAAAAGCGGTTGCCAGCAGGTACCTGGAGATCCCCAGCGCAGCTTTTGCTCTGCAGAAACACCCTGCCCTGGTGCCCGTCCCTGCAAGAATCCCGAGGGCTCAAAGGGCCCTGAGGTGTAAAACTGCAAAGTAAGGGGGGGGTTGTGGCTAAAATTTTAGTATTTCACAGGCCCAGAGAGCTGCGGTTACAGGAATTACTTGATTTCTCAGGGTGCTGCAAGTCTTGAACCTGAGGGGAAAACTGCCTTTACCCAGACGAAGGCTCCCAGACTAAAAAACACCGAGGCTCCCTTGCCTCCCCAAAACACCCAACGAGGTGGGCTTTGATTTCTGAATCCTTTATTATGACCCTTTTCTTTCTCCCCTCCATCAGTTGCTTTTCCTCCCTGGGTGGCCAGGTAATTTCTGTGGCCTTTCTGCCTTATATTAAGGGATGCGCTTTGGGGTCTGGGTCCCCTGCTCAGAATACGGGGCAGGGGGGGATGACTGCCTGTAAAACCATCCAGCTCGCAGGCACAAAATATTTGTGGCTTTCCGGATGGATAAACTCTCCCCTGACAGTCTTTGGGAGCTAAAATATAACGAGGGGACACATATGTACTCTGCGCACTGCAAAACCAATGCTATTCTGCCTGCCACACCTTACCCAGCTGAAAAAAAATAAAGTGTCCGTAGTCCTTATGCACAGTGAGATAGCAAATGTCTTCAAATAACAAATTGTTGTCTTCTAATAAAAGCGCACTCATCTCAATTAAATTGGGGGGAGGGGGTCAGTCCTTTGAAGACAAAGTTCTAGATAAGCCCCAGAGACTTCGGCAGAAACCAATCAGTGCCACAACGTGCTAGTTGTGAAGAAGTTTACTTTTTGTGTGTGTCTTACAATAAAGAAAAACAAGGAGTGTGATCTTTGCACTAAACAACACTGCCTTTATGGAAATACTCAGAGGAAGGAAAGAAGAAATTTGTTAAATCATGCCATTTTACTGTTCTGAGATAAAGGGCACCCAGCACTGCCCACACTTATGAGGCCATTCAGAGCTGCTTTATCGCTTGAGACCACAGAGACAAAATCAAGCCATTACAACCTTTTAAAAGCTTTCTTGCAACAAACTAAAAATATCCATTGCTGGCAGATGCAAGCTGTCAATAAGGAATTTAAGAACTCAGTATGAAGAGTGGAAAGAGTGCAAAGTCTTGATAAACATCTCAAATTGGGTCTTACTCAGTGGGAAACAAGTAGTTTATAGTGGTAATTGTAAAGGGCATTTTACATTGAATCAATTAAATGAAAATCTTTTAAACCCTTTTTAAAAAGAGACCTTTTTAAGTTAACAGGTGATTTTAATTGGAACCATGGGACTTGCATCACAGGAGGTAGGTTGGGTTTTTTTGTTGAGGGTTTTTTTTTTTGGAAGCATTCAATATAGGGGAAAATCGATACACTTCCATCAACATTTGAACTCCTAGAGTCTTGGAAGTTGAATAGTGAAACTAAGCAAGAATTACAGTTTGCTCTGGTTTTGTGAGGCTTTTTCTAACAATTAAATATGTCCCCATCATAACTCCTTAATTGTGAAAGGTGCAGGAGAATTTATCAAGACTGAGTTACCTTAGGATAATTACTTTTAGTCAGAATCCTCTGCCATAACCTACTATAAAACAGCATACATTTTTGGAGACAATTTACCTTTAGAGAAGATGTCAAACATCCCAGCTGACAAAATCAAAAGCAGTAATTGCATGTGAGCAGCATTTTACTTAAATTCCTTTTCTTACTTCTTCACAACCATGAAGGACGCTCTGCAGAATTACCAGCAGCAGGCAACGCCTGCGAGCCTGAGGGACTAAGGCCACAAGCAAAAAACCTTCCCTCAAAAGCAAACGATACTTTCAGCAATTGCCTTTTAGAACTGGTGAATTCCTTCCCTTCCCATTGCCCCGTACTCCATCAAATCTGGCGCTATCTGCCCTGCAAAGCTGCAAGGTGTGATCCAGAAACACCAGCTACCTACCTGGGAGGAGGCTGGGAAAACCAGGGGAAGGAATAACACACGGTCCCTGGGTAAAGACTTGGAACTGGTTCCCTCCAGACATTAACTGGGTTAACCTGTGGGTCCTTTCTTCCTTGCAAATAAACTTCAGCCTTTGAGTCTCATCTCCTAAAAGTCAGAGGGAAACCTCTGGTGTATCTAATCGCCGTAGGGACAGCTGAGGTCCAGGGGCAGGCAGGGAGCTCCTGGAGGGGGAGGAAGGTTTGGAAACCTGCAGGGAAGGTAAAACACGGGCATCTTGCGGAAAAGGCAGCAACCCCATCGCTCGACCTACCCGTGGATCCTCCACAGCCAGTTAAATGAAAGCTCATCCCTTCAACAAAAACAACTAAGTCTTTGACGGTGCTCCCTTTTGCTAGCTTTGAACAGCTACTGCCCGTGAATTTAAACGTGTCCATTAGAGACCAAGAGAGGAACCAGTACCAGAGCTGGAGGCTGCTCGGTGGAGAAAGCCGATGCAGTACACAGCCAGAGAGCTCCTCTTCTAGCTGGGGAAGGAGCTGGCAGAGAAAACTGGTCCCGTAATGACTTCCACCGGCCAGGCAGACGCTTGGGGCAGGGGGAGAAGTGTGGGTTTGCTCCCCAGCTTTGGGTGGAAATAAAAAGGCAAAGGGGAACTGGGAAGTTCCCCAGGGGAATAGGCAGAGGGAGCGAGCAAGGGCAGCCCAGCTTGCCCAGCAGATCCGGCCACCTTCACACAGCAGGAGTGTCAGCAGCTCCTGGGATTTTTCTGGGATCTTCGCAAGAGACAGTGTGCGTTCCTTAAAGCAGCCCTGGAGTTACATCCTGATGTTATCTCAAATAACAATGTGCAGGTCTCTAAAAGAAGCATTCAGGCCTCCTGGGTGTGGAAAAAAGCCTGGAGAAACGGCCTGCCTGAATGCTAGGAGGAGTTCAAGGAGGCACGGCAGCGGGGATGGGGCATCCCAGTATCTTCCCTGCGGTTCCACCCTTCCCTCCCTCCCTGAACCGTAGGATTAAGAAAAGAGGCCAGCAAGGTTGAAGACATTAGGCACTGCCATAAGTTTCTTCACTTTACAGAAGCGCTCAGGTCACAGGGGACACGAAAGCCCCCCCAGTATCAAACAAACCAGCACATATCTGCTGCCTGCTCGACCGACTATCAGGGGCGGCTTTGTAGCCCCCCTGCCCTTCCCTAACCCCGCAGCGACTTTCTTGCACTCGCACACATAGCGTTCCCAAAACCGGTGGGCGACGGAGCGGCTCCAGAAAGCCGGCAAATGCCTTCCACGTCGCAGCAGGGCGGGTGGGGAAACTGAGGCACGGCCGGTGAATCGCTGCACGGAGAGGAGAAGGCAGCAATCCAGCCTCCGCATCTTCGGCGTCGCGCCCACCCTTCCTCCGTGGAATTGATGTGCTTCTGCTGCGCACTAAGTGATTAGTCTGTGGCTTCACTGAGTGTAAAGTTATGGAGCGCGAGATCCAATCACAGGCACAACTCCGGTTGTGCTACAGGCCTATTTGAAAGGGTAAGTGTTCTGCATTTTTTTTCGTGCCTACAACAATCTAGACAAATAGGCTTTTAAATTAAGCAGTGATTTGGAATATAAGTGAGTGCATTTAAGCTGCTAAGAGATGGAAAGATCCTAATGGCTGAAATATTTGTCATATCACAAATAAACTGGCTGTATCGGGAGCTACTAATATAACTAATTTTTACCAAATCCTTCACTGCTCTGTGATAGAAAATGAGGTCAGCATAGGTTGAGGCAACATAAAATGAGCAGCTGCCAGAAGGCAGCACAGAATACTGATAAAGGACTCTGCAGAAACTGTACCGCCTGCCCACAGAAAAAAAAGGAATCAGTTTGTTCAAATTAAGATATAGCTTTTCCAGAGCATCCAGGGTTTTAATGAAAAGGTGCCAACGAATACAGACTTTCAATGGATCTGGAATACAAATGCGTACCGAGATACTTCCTCAAAGCCTCCCTATCGCCCTAGACCGGGGCTCACCCGTTTTTACCACATTTTAATCAGGAGGTCTGTGTGACTTTTGAAAGGCACTGGAGTGTGAGAGAGGGCAGGAGTGTGCCCCGGTGCAGCCGACGAGAGTCCCTGGGATTTCTACAGTTCCTGTGGTTCCTATGGGACTTTCCAGTTAGAGGAATTAAACCCTGACTTAATCTGCCACTCACAAGGAGGAAGAGGGAAATGAAGAGGAATTCAGAGGACTTGGCCCACTTTAATAGAAAAAACAAGCCCAAAGCCCAGAGAAGTGCCAGGAAGAGCCCTTGCACCTCTAGAGGTTCAGGAACCAAGAGCAGCCCCCCCCAAATCACCTTGTTTCTTCCATGCCCCCATGCAATCCTATCACACCAGTAAAAGGTGCTCCGAGCTGCCGTGTTGAGGGTAACACACCCGGGGAGGGAGGTAAATTCTCAGTGTCAGAGATGCAGCAACAGACTGTGTTTTGCCTACCGCGCTTTTAAGGCTGCCTCAAACATTTGGGATCAAGTGGGATACAGCCATACTGTGGTTATATGTGAAAAACAACATACTTGTTTTCATTCTCATTTAAAAAATCAAGAACACTTTGGAAGGGGAATTTCCTCCCTCCTTTAAAGGCATGAACAGCCTGTCTTTGAATAAGAGCAGGGTTTTGGTTGTAATAATTGGCCCTTTTCGTCCTTAAACCCCAAATGAGTGAAAAAAGGCCCAAATAACTCCATTGGTCAAGTGGTAAACTGAGGCACTGGGAAACTGAGGCACAAAATATCTTCCATAAGGGAAGAGACTGAGTGTCTTCTCCACCGTGGCAGTCTGGGAGTGACTCCATCATGGCAAAAAACACGGGTGAGAGAGGGGACCAGGACATGCAGTTATTACTTGGAATGATCTGTTAACGCAGGCTCATTCACATATAAGCCCATCTCCCTGTGCCACAGGAGAGGCTGGCGTCGCTGAGAGCGGCTCTCCGGGGATCAATACGCAGAGAGCCTTGGCAGGGGAACGGCCACCACTTGGGAGCGTCGGACGATTTAAGAAAAATAAGATCAACATGGATTAGCAATAAAACTTAAAGCTCGCCGCATCTCCTAAATGGAATGGTAGAAGGGTTCATATTTGATAACCATTAAATGGCTTAATGAAATAATTATAACCCAGACTCCTGAGCCCGGCCGCAATCAATAACTATGAGCTCTAAGCAACAGCATGATCCAAGTTCTGCCATTTTCGCAGTGCTCCCCAGCAGGCAGAGTGTGCGACTATAGATGCGATTGACAGTAAAGTTGCATTAAAACATCCCCATCGAGGGCAATAATAGATTAAAGGCTACTGAGGCGCTGCAGTCGGCTGGTCAATATGCTTTATTTTCTGCATCACCCCCAATTTTGCCACCCTCTCGCATACTATTAGTGGGAGTCGATTTGCTGTCAATGACTAGCCCTGGCAAAAGATGCATTAATGCACGCTCACAAAAGCAGTGCGCATGGCATTATCACTTCACTCACTTTCAAATTACAGCCTAATGCTGTCTCCAGGCAGCTTGCGACACGTTAGCACTATGTGCGATTCGTTGGTAGCGGGCTAAATATTTCATGTCTAAAGATTTCATCAGAGATTTGATGACGGAAATAAACTACCGCTCAGCGGGAAATCATTCCGAATAATAGAATTAGGCATTGTTGGAAAATCGACAGAAAGGGGATGATGGTGTGGGATAGTGGAAGAAGAGCAGAAAAAGCATGAGGGGAGAAGGAGGGCTGAGCAGCGGGCTGCTGGGTACCCATTTGTCCGCTAACTAAAGGCAGCGTTACCAATAAATCCAGTTGACGGCCGCTGCCGGGCACCCACAAGGCCGGAGAGCTCGACCCCGCTTCCCAGCCTGGCACCCCGAAGGAACCCCTTCTGCTGGCGAAAGCCTTTATTCGGGGCTGACTTGGGTGCACAGCTCAAAGGCAGCAAACCTATTAATCCTCGCTTTTTCAAGGCCCCAGGACCTCCGCATCGACTAGCTCCTCCGGCAAGCGCTCCTACCTTTCAGCCTGAAACAAAACAGCCAGGGAGTCAATCGTGTGATGAAAAAACAGGCACTTGACCGGGGAGAGGAGACAAGTGCTGCGGCTCAGCAGCGAGCAAGCTGCTCGCTCTCCGGCTTTAGCTGCGTTTCGCCTTTACGGCGAGCCCTTCTGTAATGGCAATTTTCAGATCACCGTTTTGATTCATGCCCTTTCCTTACAACCAGCTGTTGATAGCCACCGCTGAACACCCAGCTCTCACTTTTCCTGAGATTTTTTTTTTTTTTTTTTTTTTTTTGGTGGTGGTGGAGTGGTTCCTAAGCATTATTTGAAAGAGTTAACAGCACCTTTACAGTTGGTGGTGGTTAGGAAGTTCCCTCTCCTCCAAGGTAAAAAAGTCAAGCACAGCTTGGTTAATTATCCTTAAGGCTACTGCAGATTATAAACCTGGGCTTTCTTGCAACACATGAGTGTTTAACCCCCCCAAAACTGTCTTTCAATAATGCTTTCTTCTTCAAGAAACTGTGAAAGCTTCTTCAAAGCTCCCTTTCTTTGCGTTTTGCAGTATGTGCAGGAAATAAACCCAGTCTGACTCCCAGAGCAAACACAGGTTTCCCTCCCCCAAGAGCAGAGTGCTTAATGTTTTATAATAAAGCTTAGAGCTTTATTACAAAAGTACAAGGAACTTAGAGCTTTTTTCTTACCTCTGCTCCTGGACTCCCTGTGTAACCTTTAGGCTGTAGTTTTCCAAGAAGCTGAATTAGGTGCTTGAACAGGGCTGACAGGGCTGCCTGGAAAACCAGTCTGACTCTACTCCAGCTTCAGCTTCCCACCAGTTAGCAAGAACGAAGCTCTCCCTCAGCTGGGTTGCTGACTCCAGCAGGAATCTCCTTCAAGCCCAAACTTAAGCTGCATACCTCTATCCCAGTTTTATAAAAAATTAAGTGCACTCTGGCTCTCTCTCTCTCATACACAAACGCAGAGAAATTTGGTAATACCCCAAAGCAGGGCCAAGCCTGTAACATATTCCTCACCTGTTCTACAAAACAGCCACAGCATTCTTTATCTCTGAAAAGAGATACCGAAACACTTCGAAAAGGAAAAAATATTTAATTCACCTGGGCGAAGGTGCCTAGAAAGCAGCCGGTAGCATCCAAGCAGACTTCTGAGCTTGTAAAACAAGCCCTTAAACTAATTCCTGCCTTGGGAACAGGCTAAGCAGCATGTTTGTGTTACCTGCAAGGGAATAAAGGATTCCTCTTCAACAGAACCAAATTCAGCCTCTTTGGGGAAATACCAAGTAAAACCCCTCCCTTAAGCCTATTTACGGAGACATTTCTCATGCTTTACTCTAAGACAGGCAACACTGGTCACTGACAGATCTCAGTTTAGCTGGACTTTACTCCACCGACTATTTTTCAGTCCCTAAAGCATCTGAGAGTAGCTGCAGGGAGAGGCTGTCCCTGGACATCAGCATTTCAGACCCCCCTGCGCTTCAGTATGAAACCGTGCAGAAGAACTATTTCCTCAGCATTTCAATACCAAGCGGAGCGACTTGGGAGAGGTGCTCTGCTCGCCACTGAGGCTCCGGTGGGAAGCTGCAATGCTAAGTTCAACACAAATGGTCTTTCCTGTACAACGTTACTGTTACTGGACTAATGCAATCTAAGAGCTTTGGGAGAGACAACCCCCATGAGACCTTCCAGGGAGATGAAGCCCTGGTGGCTCCTGAGGTCCCCTAAATAAACTACGAATTAACTTTGCCCTTTACAGTAAGGCAGTAACCAAAGGAGGTGGTTCATGTGGCCAGCTCTTCCACAGCCCTTAGAGCAGGGGAATAACCAGGCAGCTTCTACAAAAAAGAAATAGTTGGGTCACAGGACATGAGAGATGAGTGGGCCAAGATCAAGCCATTGCAATAGCCGCTTGGCTGCAAAATTTGCTAGTTTGGAAAGCTGGGAACCTGAATGGGGAGTTTGCCTCCTGCCGAGCCCTCCCCTCACTGTTGGATGCAGCATTGCTGCTTCTGTTTGCCCCTACAGAGACAGATCTCGCTCATCGGTAAAGAAAATAAAGCTGAATACCCCACCATTTTGGCAGAAAATGAGATCCACAAAAGATGCACAGATTAAAATTGTGTAGATGTTACCTGCATTTGCTTCTTGCACCCAGGCAGCAGCATTATTGGCGTGCAACAGAGAAACAGGACAGCTACGCAGGTGCTTGCCCTTGACATTAGCCTCACCAGGTACTGCTGTGGAGGATTCCAACCTATTACCCAATCTGCACCTCATTGAGAAACACTTGTAGCAGAAAAAGAAAAATCTTGAACTTAAATTTTTTTACAAAGAAAAAGAGAAAAAAATTAATTACAGTTTTTAAGGAAAAGGAAAGTACTTGAACTCAAGAACTTCTTGAATTAGCCATACATCAACCTAAAAACAGTTGCCCCATTTTGCACAGAACTCTTCAGGCTTCTTTGTTGTCGTGAATGTAAAAACTCACAAGTTTGACACTCTTTTCGTTCATTTACTTCACTAAAACTGCCGATGACCTCGTGCAAGCACCGGTGCAAACCGCAGCAGCCCTTTCTCTCTCCCCGTCTCGGCCTCACGTCTCCCACGGCCCGACCCTCAGCCTGTACCTGTGCTTGTTCATAATTTGCAGTGTAAAACCTCCTCCCTTGGCCTGACAAGACCGGTAGCTTTGAATCATGGCTCTGACAACCTCCAGGAATGCCCTCCCGTAAAAACTGTGCTGGCCTTAAGCCGCTGTTTCTAAAATGCCACTTCTCAAAACCCGTTTTCATTTAGTGTCCCCTATGGCAATAAAGGCATTACACGCTATTAATGAGAGATGCCGCTACGGACGGAATTAAATGCCATAAACATTTGGGGGGGGGGGGGGGTTTAA